>JANAVB010037417.1:5773717-6018717 GCA_029216955.1 Iris pallida
ATGGGTAGGATAATTCCTCTCATGAGTCCGCAATTGCCTAGATGCATAAGCAATCACTTTTCCATGCTGCTGTAGGATACATCCTAGCCCCTTCCCAGAAGCATCACTGTAAATGGTGAAACCTCCAGAACCTGAAGGTAAAGTCAGAACTGGAGCGGTCGTCAGCCTCCTCTTCAGCTCCTCAAATGCCGCCTGGCAGTCCTCTGACCAAATGTACTCTGCGTCCTTCCGCGTCAGCTTCGTCATGGGTTCAGCTATCCTAGCAAAGTCCTGGACGAACTTTCTATAATAGCCTGCTAAACCCAGAAAGCTCCTGATCTCTGAAACTGACGTCGGAGCCTTCCACGTCTCAACTGCAGAAATCTTCCTGGGATCCACCGAGATTCCATCTCCAGTGACTACATGGCCGAGAAACTCCACTCGATCTAAAAAGAACTCGTACTTCGACAATTTGGCAAACAATCTCTCCTGCCTCAGAATCCCCAAAACTATCCGCAAGTGCTCTGCATGCTCCTCCGACGTCTTCGAGTATATTAGGATATCGTCGATAAACACTACGACGAACTTATCCAGATACTGGTGAAATAGTCTTATTCATCAAGTTCATGAAGACAGCTGACGCATTTGTGAGACCAAATGGCATCACCAGAAACTCATACTGCCCGTACTTCGTGTTGAACGCCGTCTTCTGGATGTCTGCTGGCCTAACCTTCACCTGGTGGTACCCGGATCTCAAGTCTATCCTAGAAAACACCTTCGCCCCGCTCAACTGGTCGAACAAATTATCTATCCTGGGCAGAGGATATTTGCTCTTGATAGTGATGGCATTCAAGGCCCGGTAGTCAATACACAATCGGACTGTACCATCCTTCTTAGGCACAAAGAGCACTGGTGCTCCCCATGGAGAAGCACTGGATCGAATGAAACCCTTTTTCAACAGGTCATCAATCTGCTCTTTCATCTCTATGGCCTCCTTGGGATTCACCTCTATAGCAAGCCCGGGATACTGGTGATGAACCCGGCACTAAATCTATAGTGAACTCCACATCTCTGTCAGGCGGAAGTCCTGGAAGATCCTCTGGGAATACATCATAAACTCCCTAATGATAGGGTGTGGCGGTGCTGCGTCCCCGACTGTAGCACAACAGTTCGGCTCTAGGCTGATCTCCGCCCTGCCCTCCTGACACTGAATGGTGCTGTGCCCGGAGGACTGAACAAAATACTACCCTCATGGCAATCTATAGATGCATGGGCATAGCTAAGCCAGTCCATCCCCAATATGATATCATAACCGGGGAGTGGCATCATAAAGAATCGTCCCCTCGAACTCTCTTCCGGCTATCATAATAGAGCATCTATAGCTAGCTCTAATAGGCACTGGTCCTCCCCCCGTCATTACTCTACTAATCTCCGCAGTAGGTGTAGATACTAAGTGATGTTCTTGCATAAACTCTAATGATAGGAAGCTATGAGATGCACCAGAATCAAACAAACATAGAGCTAGAAAAGTATGCAAATAAACATGACCTGTGATGACGTCAGCTAAGTAATCGGGCTCTGAAACTTGCTCCGGCTCCGGCTCAAGGGCTAGGCTATAGACCTTCCCCTGAGGTCCCTTTCTGCTGCTGCAGATACTGCCCAAACCTCTGCTGCTGAGTCGGGAGTGGTCCTCTAGGTCCCTTCGTCGCTGGACAGTTCCGAAGCTGATGGGTGGCAGACCCACAAACTAAACACTGCCCCAATCTCTTCCTGCAAACGGACCTGTCATGCCCTGGTCTTCCGCAGAAAGAACATATAGCTCCTCGCTGCTGCTGCTGCTGGGGTCCCGGGGCTCTAACTGGCGGGTCTGATGATGTGGTGTAGAGGGACGGTAAGTCTGCTGGGGTGGCGTTGGTGCTTTCTGCTAGAAAACCTGACGCTTGGACGGTCCCTCATGATGTACAGAAGCCGGCCTCTTGCATGACAGAAGACGCTCCTCGATGCTCCGGGCTAACTCTAGGCTCTGGTAGTAGTCAGTCGTACCATTCGCCACTATAAGAATGCCAATGTCTGGAACTAGACCATGGCAAAACCTACGGGTCATCTCCTCTGGATCAGCAACCAGACTAGGAGCAAAATGGCTCAGGCGACTAAACTCTCCCGCATAGTCATCAACAGAACGGTTCCCCTGCTGGATGTTCTGGAATCGTAGCCCCATGGCTACTCTAGCAGTGGTCGAGAAAAATTTCTTCTTGAACTGGGTCTTAAACTGGTCCCAGGTGGCTCTACCTCTCGCGAACAACGGCTCATTCCTGAACCAGACTCCGGCTAAGTCTATCAGCAGAAATCCTGCTGCCTCGACCTAAAGGTCATTCGGCATCCTAACTCCCAGAAGCTTCCTCTCTACAGAATCTAGCCAGTCATCAGCTACTACTATGCCCTCAGTCCCTGAGAACTCCTTGGGATTCAGACCCATGAAGTCCTTGACCGTTCCCGCTCTCTGCCGTGGCTCTATATATGGTGGGACCACGGGACGTCCTTCAGAACGCTCCATGCTTGGCGGAGTAGGGTAGTCTGCTCCTGATGGGTTGTTAGGAACCCCTGATCAGTGTGAGCAGCTGGTTCCCGTCGAGTGTGACGGAAGCCTGGGTGGGTATAGTGATAGGGGGATGGTGGAAGTATCGGGTCCTGCTGGGCCTGTGATGTAGAAGGTGGTTATGGTATCTGGGTCTGTGGATCTGTGGAGTGGGGAAAAGTGGTAGGTGGAGATGTATCAGTCAACTGGTCAGCTGACTGGATATGGAGGGCCCCATTCTCGGGGGTAACATACTGGGATGAACGAGTAAGCACCATCTAAATTATACATAAAAAGACTTATAAGGACTTGTTTAAAGTAAGCAATCATAGGCAAGGAAATCTAATTAATAGCAAACATGTGACATATTTCCTATGTTGCAATCCTAGCATTCCTCTAGGTATTCTAAGCGTCTTTCCTAATGTTGTCTAATTACCTTAAGTTCCTAATTGCAGGCATGCTTGGTACAATAACGTAACCAAACGTTTAGTCAGGACCTGTATGGGCCACCACTAAAAACATGTCACCCTACCCAAATTTTGGCCAGCCGCGTCATGCCCAGCCTACGTGAGATAAAACTTAGTAAGCTGTTCTAAAGACACAGGATAAGACTAAATGTACTAACAGTTCTATAAGTGAAGAAAAATCATAAATACTTCAAACACAAAGTCATCGTATATAGTAAATGTCCAAGTACAAGTAAATGAAATGTAAAACTGGATTCATGTCCAGTTACAAAATGATGTAGTCTAATACATGTCTACTCTCAAAAGTCTAAGTAAACAAAAGACACTAGGCGAGGTCTCCCGCAGGAACATCCTCGTAAAGCAGAGCCGGGTCCTCGGCAGTATCTCCATAGTATGTGTCACAGAGTAACTCCTCCTCAGTAAGGACACCTACAACGTTATCCTGTCAGGACGGAGCAAGTACTAAATCTAGCAAACTAGCATATGAAACATGGAAATGAACATGAGAGGAATAACTGGAAAGCATGGCATCACTCAATCTATCATGGCAAGGACACACGTGTCATAGAGACAGATGTATATAAATGTTTAAAACTGTACCAATACGTGATCGGTCAATAGATGTACAATGTGCTGGAGGGCACATAATGAAATGTACATACGTACAAGTTAACAAGCATAAGTGTACATCCGTACAGACATGCGGGGTTGGCATGCGGCAAGGTATGCATATAGAATGCGACCGAGCTCGCTACTGTAGGGGGTCGTGATCACGTACAATACTATCAGTTTCCCATAATCCATATTCTAATCATGTGAGAGATACATCAAGACTGTTCTAAGCATGGTAGTAACTGAAAGTACAACATGTAAATCTACTTGCTACCCCAAGGATCAGCATTTAACATGGTGGGATTTGCAGTTCATTTATGTGACAATATGTAAAGTTCGTAGAAAGTACTTGCCTCTAGCAAAGCAAAACAAAACAGCTGCGATAACAGTGCTATGGATGTCCAGTAACTCGTCGCTGTAGAAGTAAATACAACAACTTAGTTTTATACTAATAAAACACTAGGACACTAATTTGTAAACACGACTTGTGATTGGGCACCTAGCCAAAATAATGACTTGGCATAGAAGACCAATGTGGGGGTGACACACTATGTTAACTAACTTTCTAGGGTCTTTACACTAGTGAGGGATGAGGTTTAACACGGCTAAAACTCAAAAATAGCACAAAAGCTACAAGTCGTAATTAAACAACAATTAAATCAAAAGACCATTGTGTTCTAACAATTTTAGAGATAGGCAAAAAGCCTAGTTTTTCTTAAAGTAAAGTATCAAAGTGATCTTTGTTAATCATAGAAATTTATTATAATTTTTCTGGAATTATTAACCAGTACAAATATTTTATAAAATCAGTTTTCCTAAGTATACAGAAAATGAGTTTTTGGTTTATTGCCAACTAGTGGCAAAACAGTAAATTAAATACTACAAAAATTATACTAAATTAGCTAACTTAACATAGTATCTAAAACTATTTTTCCATAATTTTAGCAGTACTCTAAGTATTTTTTGAAAATCAAAAATAGCAATGCACACAATAATTAATTATCTGCGTATTTTGTCCACGTATATAATTTGAACCAAAGTTCAAATACAGGACCCAAGGCCATGAATCAAGTCCAATATGACTTATACAGGTCTTGAATGTGTGAAAATACATTTGGGCCCAAATACCCATGCTAGGCTTGGACACCAAATGGTTGTAGAAATTTAAATATACAGAAAATACTAGGTGATAGGACTGCAAAATAAATATTAACATTTTAATAAGGTAAAGTTTTACATAGTAACTATAAAAGTATGAATATTACTTATAAAGATAATTTGTACTAAGCTAAGTGAAATACAAAAATTATATATATATATATATATAATATATATATATATTATATATATATATATATATATATATATATATATAATATAATATATATATACATAAAAAAAAAAATATATATAATAATATTATATATATATATATATACATAAATATAGAGATATTTATGCATATAAGAAAATACCCAACTATATATTATATATATATATATATATATATACACATAAGAAAAACTCAACTATATATATATATATATATATATATATATACAAAAATAATGTATACATTACATATAATAGTATATATATATATTATATATATATAGATATATATATATATAGTATATATATATAATACAAGGAATATATACATAATATATGTATACAAATACATATATTTATATATACATAGAATAATAAGTACAAGAGAATAAGTATATACATAGATACATAGAAAAACAAGTATATATACAAATACAGTATATATATAATTATATATTAACAAATATATGTATAATATTATAAATATACATAAATAACAAAAGAAAAGAGAAAGGAAAAAGAAAAGAAAAGAAAAGGAAAACGCAGCAGTGGCGGGCTCGAACCCGAGCCAACACGCGCCGCGGGGGGGTTTAGATTAGGATGGGATGGCCAGGGTGTCAGCCCATCAGTTGTGTTAGGGAAAGGGTTGGGTTATTTTATTTAGTAACAAATGAATTAACATAAAAAAAATATAAAAACCATCCTGTGTCCTGACAGTTAAGGACACAGGTATCCTCGTGTCCTAGGCCTGCACGACACGCACGAGTTCAATCTCGCGTGTCCAGTTCTATCAAAGTATTCGCCAGGACACGACGAACACTTCCGACCCAACACGAGACACGCACGACACAGGGGAACACTGACACTCACGTCCGGCGAGTTGAAGGGTGATTCGAAGGTCGGGGACGCGGAGGAGGTCGGACGGTGGCGGCGCGGTGGCGATCGACGCGTCTCGTCGGGGCGCGTCGAATGGTGGTGGTGGTTGGCGGTGAAGGTCGACGGTGGGGCTGGGCGGAGCTCGTCGGAGTAGGGTTAGGGTTGGGAGTTCGTCGAGGAAGAACGGGGCACGGTTGGTCGTAGGGGAGATTAGGGTTAGGGTTTATCTCAGGGGAGTGTGGGGACTTTTATAGAGGCTTTCGAGGCGGTGGGGGCAGCCGGATTCGGCGGAGGCAGCGGTCGTGGTCGGTCGGGGCAGGGTCAACGGGAGCGGGAGAGCTGGAGGAGAGAGAGAGTTGGTCGTGTGTGGGGGGGGGGGGGGGTTTTGGTAGATTTGCAGTTAGGTTTTCCTAGATTAGGAAATTACAAAGGGGTTTTTCAGTATTAAAATGCAAAATATTATTTGCATTCCTCAATTAATAACAAATAATTTATTACAAACTGATATAAAATCATTTCAGAAAATTGCAAAACCTATTTAATTAATTTCAAATAATTTGCAAAGTGATATTTTTATATATAAAACTCATTTAGAAATTATAGAAAATTCCTAAAAATCCTAAAAATATTTTAAGGCCAGAACTAACATTAAAAATTAAGTAGCACTACTAAAACTAAAATTGAAAAACAGGGGCTTACAGGCCCCCCCTTGACCCCCCTCCTCCCTCCGCTAGCCGGCCCTTCCGCTGGCCGGCCATGCTGACCTAGGGGTGAGCATTATTCAGTTTTGGACCGAAAACTGAAGCGAACCGAATAAGAGATTTGGTTCGGTTTAAAAAAAATGGATCATTTTCGGTTTTAAAAATACTAAAATTTCTTATTCGGTTTCGATTTTGGGTTTCGGTCCAAAATTGAATAAGAAAATTTAGTTACTATATATGCATATGTATATACTATATATATAGGTATATACTAAATATATATGTATATACTACAGTATACTAAATAATTTAGGTATATTTAATTACTATATATTAATAAAAAATTGAATAAACCAAAAATTGAATAAACTGAAAACCGAATCGGTTTAATTCGGTTCGGTTTGATTCGGTTATGGGCCAATTCGGTTCGGTTTTGGTTTTTCTTATTCAGTTTTTGGTTCAATTCAATTTTCGATTTCGGTTCGGTTTTAACAGAATGCTCACCCCTAGCTCGACCCGCTCCCCCTCTTTCTGCTGGCCGGCCCCTTCCCTCTCCTCTGATCGGCCCCACTTGACCCGCCCCCACCACCGGACTGAGAGGAGGAAGAGAGTGGGGGGGAGGGATAAAATCGTACTTTTAATCGTATTTTAACGACTGTTAACGGCATGAGTGCAAACTGAGCAAAAATAAAAATGTGAGATTTTTTTTATAATAAAAGGTCTTTAAATGCAAAAACACAAATCTAAGGACGGTTTGTTTGCACTTTATCCGAAGATTGGGGGTAATAGTAATTAAAAAAATTGGGTTTGGGGGGGGAGTGGAGATATGATTAGCAATTTGGGGGGGGTAAATACAAATAATTTTTTTTTTATCCTCCTCCACTTGAACAGTGAGTACATAGCAGTAGCAATATGGATGTAGAAGATCTGACAGTCCTAAAAAGAAAGAAAAAATGGAAAAGAAAATGCAATGCCATGTGTCAGAGCGTGATTGGCTGAAAAACACACTCTCCTTACTTGCTAAGGTTGTAAAAAAAACTGACCATAGGAAACTGACACGTGACATCGGTTCAAAAGTCGATTTTCCTGCGCGATCTGGATAGAAGCGTTGTATTTATTTCCTCTCCATCATCAATTTCCTAGATCATCGAATAAAGAAGAATCAAGGTTCATGAAATTCCTAGATCATTAAGCGGTGAAGAATTGAAGTTCATGATGAATCTAGTTTACTGGATAATTTCTCTTCGTTACAGGGCTTAGCGAAAGTAACTCGATAAGGATTTATATGGATCGAAAACCACTGATCATTTGTCACCTTCTTTCAAGAGTATGGCATTTTAGTTCATGTGGGGTAGTCAAGACCGTCCCGGGTTACGGGTGAGGTAGGCGACCGTTCTGGACCCTCAATTTTGAAACGTTCCATAATTTTAAAATATATTAGGTATCTCATAAAAAATTTAAATTTTTTAATAACAAAGATCCAATCTGAAAACAACAAAAAAGTTTACGCTCCAATCTTGACTTTGATTGATGATTTTGATAGCTTAATTATAGATTTTGTTTGTAAAAACGCTAAAAAAATATTTATGTGAGAAAAAAGATCTTGTTGGTGTTTTTGCCTTTGGAATAGGAAAGATAGTCCCACATCGGCTACACCAAATGGTGAGTATCTCATATAATGCATTGCTTGTGTTGAGGTGTGCACATGAGGTGTGGTGGGGCACAAGTGTGTGCCATGTGGAAGTATTTCCTAGAAGAAAAAAGGATTAATTCCAACAAAGTTATAAGTTAATTTTTGTTTGCGGACTCAGACTCGGACACGGACTCCAGGATGTCTCGTGCATGCACGAGAGTGTTCGGGGGGGGGTAGGCGTTGACTGACACACTTCTATGCTGATTATGGGATGATCTAAAATATCAAACTCTATTTTTTGAGCATTAGTATTTTAGTCCCACATCGGATAGGAGAAGAGGTGAAGTCTCACTCCACTCTATAAATAGAGCCCCTTGGCCTCCTTTGAAAGATGCACCAAGAAGAGAGTTAAGGGAGTCTGTAAAGTCAGGAAACCCGTTCAAGTCTCAAATATTGACTTACGAGCGTTCCAGAAGTTCTTCGTGAACTTGCTGGTTCCTGGAAGCAGATCGTGTTGGGACGAATCTTGCTTTGAGCAACGGTGATCTTAATCACCCTAACAAGAACCTTTAGGTCTCCCACGTGACTTGCTTCAACTGTGGCAAGAAGGGCCACTATAAGAGTGAATACAAATCCAAGCCCAAACCAAAATAGCAGGTATAGCTAAACTTGGTTATTTTGATTACTTAACTTGGTTGCTATTGTTGCACATGTTGAGTATCTAGCATGGTAGCTGACTAGTGGTCTGACACTAGTGCATCTGAACACGTGTGCTCTCAAAGGATCTGTTCGCCAAGGACGAGCCATGTTATGACGAAGGCTCGATGGTGAACATATATCTAGCAGAAGTTTTGAAGATCGAGACAGTGGTTATTAACCACCGACAAGGACACTGGAATGCGTGTTGCACGTACCAAAGATTTTTTGGAGATCTGATCTCAGAAAGTCTGTTATCTGATACAGACTTGAAAGATGGCATTCGTACTAGCCAGATGGTAATTTCTTGGAGGGAACATGCTTCGAAAAGATGTTCGGTGCTGAAGGAATGTTTGAACTTCTGCTGATGGCGATGAAGTTACTTCATTGAATGGACTAAGAGTTGTTCTATGATAGAAGCAGACTCAAGCTGTCCTACCGGGACCTTATCTTCAGAATGTAGGGGTAAGGAGGTGGAGGAGTTTAAGGTCTGTGCAGATACAAGACTGTGAGAAGCTGCTCAGACGATTGAACTAAAGTACTGATCATCTAGAGTTAGTACACTCAGATATCTGTAACTTTTATCAATTCTCCACAGAGGCCGGCTCGAAGTGCTCGTTCGTATGACTTCTCAAGTAGAAGGATGCAGCATTCGAGTAGTTCAGAGACTTCAGGGCTGAAGCTGAACGTTAAACCGATCTACAACTCAAGAGGCTAAGAAGTGATCGAGGTGGAGAGTATCGGTCTCATGAATTCACATTGTTCTGCAAAGAACATAGAATCATAAACGAGACTACTGCTCCGTATTCTCCTCAATCTAACGGAGTAGCGGAGAGGAAGAACAGAACGTTGACAAAAGTGATGAACTTAATGTTGCTAACTGCGGATCTTTCTAAATACTACTGGAGAGAAGCTACATTGACAACCACTTTTATTCTAAATAGAGTGTCGTATGCAACTTCGAACGTAACTCCTCATGAACTCTGGTTCAAAGTCAGACCTAACTTGATTGTCATTCGAGTGTGGGGGGTGTCTGGCCTATGTGAAGCTCCCAGATCTGAAGATTCAGAAGATGGGAACAAGGACTACGAAGACGATCTTCTTGGGGTATGCCGAGAAGAGTGATGCTCGAAGATTTCTTGATATTGAGTCAAATCATATCATCGTATCTCGTGATGCTGAATATTTTGAAGACAAGTTTTTAAGGCACAAGAACATTGTTCTAACGAACATTCAGGAGAATGATGAAGGTGCAAAGGAGACTGAGATCTTCAATGAGCTAGTTGTCCAAGATGAAGTTGATGCTGAGGAGACAACGATTGAACCAGAACTCGCTGAGCCGTCATCGAAGCGAGCGAGGAGGCCGAAGAACTTCGAAGATGACTTCATCACCAATCATGTGGAAGCAGATTCGCTTACCTATGAGGCGATGAAGACCAGAGATGCTGTTTTCTGGAAGGAGGCGATAGACAATGAAATTGAATCAATCACCTCCAATAACACTTGGGTGTTGGTTGATCTACCTGAAGGAGCAAAACCTATCGGATGCAAGTGGATCTTCAAGAAGAAGATGAAAGCTGATGCAACCATTGACAAGTTCAAGGCCAGGCTAGTGGCAAAGGGGTTTTCTCAGAAGCAGGAGATCGAATACTTTGACACGTATGCTCCAGTAGCCCGGATGACCACCATCAGAATGTTGATTGCTCTCGCAGTGATACATAATATGGTGATGCATCATATGGATGTGAAAACAGCACTTCTGAATGGCGAGCTGACTGAAGAGATCTACATGTAACAGCCAGAAGGGTTTGTCGTCAAAGGTCTTGAAGACAAAGTCTGCAAGTTGGTAAAATCTTTGTAAGGTTTAAAGCAAGCTTCCAAAATGTGGCATGAGAAGTTTGACAAAGTCATAAGGTCAAATGGCTACTAGGTCAGTGAAACAGACAAGTGTGTCTATACGAAGTTTGCTGACGAAAGAGGAGTCATCGTTTGTCTATACGTGGACGACATGCTAATCCTATGTACGGATATAAGCTGTGTCACGGAGACAAAAAAGTTCCTCTCAACGAAGTTCAGTATGAAGGACTTGGGGGATGCTGATGTTATCTTGGGACTCAAGATCATCCGGACAGACACTGGACTAGCGCTGTCACAGTCTCATTATGTTGAGAAGATGATCACTCGTTACGGATATCAGGATCTTCCAGGGATCGATACGCCGTACAAGTGTGATATGAAACTAAAGCCTAATTCAGGGGAAAGCGTCAGGCAGCTGGAGTATGCAATCATAATCGGGAGTTTGATGTATGTTACTACTGCCATAAGGCCTGATATAGCTTTCGCTATGGGAATGCTGAGTCGTTTCACGAGTAACCCAGACATTGAGCACTGGAAAGATGTGAAACGGGTTATGAGATATCTCAAAAAGACTCAGACATATGTACTGTACTACAGCGAAGATCTACCGGTAGTGAAAGGCTTCAGTGATGCCAGCTGGTGCTCAGAAGTGGAGAGCGAGAGGTCCACAGGTGATATATTTTCACAATGGGTGGAGCTGCTATATCGTGGAAATTGAAGAAGCAGACTATGCTCTCACGGTCATCCATAGAATCTGAGTTATTTGCACTTGATACCACAGCGGAGGAAGTAGAATAGCTTCAAGAGCTTATGTATGATCTTCCAGTGGTTGGGACGCAAATACCGGGGATATCGATATACTGCGACAACCAGGCGACTGTAATGGTGGCATCAAATGACCTCTTCAACGGGAAGAAGAGGACTGTGCGGTTGAAGCACAGAGCAGTACACGATCTCATCAAGAGGGGTGTTATTGCAGTGATTAATGTTCGGAATCAGGAGAACCTGGCAGATTCGCTCACCAAGGGCCTCAAGCGCCAGCTGGTCGATGACACAGCTTGTAAAATAGGCTTGAAGGCATTATAATATTGTGTTATTACATTCCTACCATAAAATTTTATGCTATTAGTTCAAAGAGAAATCTACTAGACATCTAGCTTTTGGTTCAAGGGAGGACCATTGACTGAAATAATATCAGGTAACAGTGGGCACTTGTTCTTTGGAACATGAAAGGGTTACGGACCCATAACCACTGTTGTCTACTATATGTTCTCTACGGAGAACGGATCCTGTGGGAAGGTTAGCTTAAATGCCTTAATGAGTTCTCAGACAGAGTGAATGTCTGGAGTGCTTTACAGGAAGCACGGTAGTGCAGCACTACAAGGAGTGTAACTTTATGCTACAGTGAGGTGACTTCGCCATGAGGTTCCCAGGTAGGGGTAATGTCTCGGCTTTGCAAGCCAAGTCACAGTGGAGTAGCACCGCAAATAGGCAGGTAGCCTAATGTTGTATGATAATCGTAATAAAGAGAGGTAGACAACACTACAAAGAGGACGATGTCCTCATGTTTCAGTGGCATGACACTACGAAGAGGTACCAGGTAGGGTAAATCCTCGGCTTTGCGAGCCATGTCATAGCGGCGTAACACCGCACGGAAGCGCAAGGCTTCATGCTGGGTAGTTTGGCACTACAAAGAGACCTGTGACCTCATGCTACAGTAGTATGACACTACGATGAGGTACCCAGGTAGGATAATGTAAGCCCCCTGAATTTTAGGACTATTTTAAATTTTCTAAATAAATTATTTTCGATAATATATTATTTAATTGTTTTGATCATTAATGTTACTTTCCGTAACTTTGACTTCTGAAGCGTCAGGGATGCCAATCTCTGTAAATTCTCTTTACAAATTTAAAGTAGACAAGATTATCTTCGTTTTGATATATCCTATCCCACTTAAACTCGTTCCCTTGTGCTCTTTTTGTATCGCACAACTTCGGGTCAACTTAGACCAATTAATTGTTGAATAATTATTCCCACTTTTATCTTTAATCTTCGTTTGCACGTCACCGTGACTTTTAATTTGGGAGCACCAGACCAGTCATTTTTTCAGAACCAACTTCTCATGAATGATCTACTCGAGATGCTCTTCACCCATGATCTTCGTGTCCCACTCAGACACTCTATTTTGTGCTTCATTTTCTTCGCACAATTTTCGGGTCAATTTGGGCCAATTAATTTTTCTACCGTAAGACCTGATTTATTTTTCAATTTAATTTCGGGACCCGACATCGATCCAACCTAGTCGACCCAAAGTATGGACGTGGGCCCTGGCACGCATTTCGGTGCAAAGCGGACCCAACTTTTCGAGTCAAAGTGTCACTTTGAGATCGGCTCATCGGAATCCAATTCCGGATATACCGTTGAGTTCGTATCATCATTTTGAACTCGTTGACATATAATTTGCTGAGTCATGAAGACATTTGCTCTGACACATATTTCGGTGCAAACCGGATACCAAGTGTCCGTGTCAACGTGTCATTTTGAGATCGGCGCATCGGAATCCTATTTCGGACATACCGTTGGGTTCGTATCATCATTCTAAATTCGTGGACATATAATTTGCTAGATTTTGTAGACTTCTATCCTAACATGTTTTTCGGTACAAAGTGTGTCCAACGACGGACATCATTTTGATCCAAAATTACCGTTTTGCCCCTGTATCTAAATTGGACTTATGGGTAGGCTATCCTAGCTAATTTGATCGTTCTGGACACATTGGTGATATTTATTTTATCATCCGACAATATCTGTAGATTTTGCTTATGTATCATCCATAATTTGTAATTAATTATTTTCCAGAAATTGTTACTTTCTGTTTTTGAATTTTTATATTATTTTAATTTCTGTAAAAATCTGGAAAAAATTGTATTTAGATACTATATTAATTTAGCTAATTTAATATAATTTTTCCAGTATTTAATAAGTGCTTTTTTTTTATAAAATGGGAAAACATAACTCATTTTCAGTATATTTATGTTTGCTGATTTTTAATAAATATTTATGATGGTTTATAAATTCCAGAAAAATTAGTATAAATTTCTATAATTAACAAGGATTATTTTGGTACTTTATTTTATGTAAAATTGAGCTTTTTATCTATCTTAAAATTGTTGGAACTCAGTGTACAGTTTGATTTATTTATTGAGTAGTTACGACTTACAAGTTTTGTGTTGTTTTGAGTTAATGTAGTACTGGACTGCCCCCTACACTAGAGTAAAGACCCTAGAAAATTAGTTTATATATAGTGGCACTCCACATTAGACTTTTATGCTAGGTCCCCACTTAGCTAGTATCTAGTTGAAGTCGTGTCACACCACTAGTGTAATCTTGAACATAACTTAGAGGCTGAGTTGTATATCATTATTGACAGGACACTGGACATCTATATCTTCGTACTAGTATTCTTGCTTTGCTCGAGACAAGTACATCTACAAACTCATTTACTGTCTTTTAATGCTAGAACATGTATTAACCATGTTAAAATACTGATCCTTGAGGTAGCAAGTTAAATCTTCACATGTTGTATTACTTACAGTACCTGACATGCTTAGGAAAGTTCTTATATCTTCATATGTTTCGTACTGGTTCTCAGTACATGTTTTACTATACTTTATACTGCTCTGAGTATTCACATGTTTTATACTGATCCCAGTACCCACCATGCTTATACTACTCCCATTATCTTTCACATATTTTATACTGTTCTCGTATCTTTTACATGTTTTATACCGTTCTCGTATCTTTCACATGTTTATACTGTTCTTGTATCTCTCACATATTTAAACAACGGGTTAAGGAGAAACTGCTAGTAGTGTACGTGATCATGACCCCCTTCTCCGTATATATTTACCAAGTACCATTACATTCTATATGTCTGTGTCGTATGTCTGATCCCGCATTTGTGTATGGATGTACACCGATGTCGTTAAGTATACGTATGTACACTTCAGAAAATTGATATGTACCACTGTACATCCTATTTCACCTATTGACTGATCACTCACCTACTACAGTTTTAAACTTTAAAATGAATATGTATTGCCATGATGAAATGTATCTACACCTGAATAAATCAAGATATGCCATGTTTCCTATGTTACTATGATACTGTGATCCCAGTTGTACCATGAGGCCATGTTTCTAAGTATTTCCTGTTTTATAGACTTATCAAACCATGTTTCTTGTTGTACATCTCTTTCATTATATATTCAGTACTTTAGTTGTAGAGGTTGTACTTGCTCCCGTCCTGACAGGATAACGTTGTAGGTTCACTTTTCGAGAAAGAAATGCTATGTGATTGATATTATGGTACTACATTGAGGACCTGGCCTTAGCTCCAGAAGAGGCCCCAGCGGGGAACCTTGCTTAGATATCTTTCATGTGTTTTGAGACTTAGATTTTGGTCTGTACTTATATTTGGATACTGGACTTTGTCTCCAGTTAGATACTTGGAAGTGTATTATTAAGTCTGTGCTTATGTTACCTTTGCTTATAGATGCTGTGTTGTGATGAACCTTAATTGTAATTTTAGAACTGTTAGCTGCTTAGATCCTTTATTGTCTATTCTTAGAACAGCTTACTATGCTTTAACCAAGCGTAGGCTGGACATGGCTCGGCCCGGCCCAACGATTTGGATAACGGGTCGTGACATATTTTTAGTGGTGGCCCATGCAGGTCTAGACTTAAGTTTTTGGTTACACCAAGCATGCCTGCAATTAGGATCTAAGACAACTTGATAACACTAGGAGAACAATTAGAACACCTAGAGGATATCTAGGATTGCAACATAGGAGAACTCGTCACAGCATAGGACCGTTAACTGTATTTAGTCTCTTGCTTGAATTCAGTGGATTACAATTTTGACCAGGATAGTACCCTTGGGATGACCCCTGAGGATCTCACTCTAATCTTACCTAGAAATCTGTTTCCACTTATTTCCATTTGCTCTTCCTTAAATTCGTTGTTGAAATCGATTTCTGATTTTCGTTGTTGACTTTGATCTTGCATCGTGATAAATTTTATGGATTAAATTATGATATATCCTGATAAGGTAAATGTCTGCTTTGGTTGTGGAGTTTAGAATTTATCGCAGCCATATTAGCTGGTATGACAAAAACATAGAGCCTGATTTTGGATATACTATCCTATTCATAGAATTTAGATTTTCTTGCAGCCATACCGGTTGGCGTGGTAAGGAATCTAGATGATATGACTATAGGGTGTATACCTTAGTTATGGACTCCCATGTTTATTGTATTAAGCTTACTGGTGTGGCAAAAATTCTGGCAACATGATTTCAGGAAGACGTGTATGGTTATCAGATTATATCTCAACTTGGTTCACTTCGTTATGACCGAATGAGCAAGATAAATTCTTATTATTATCATTCTTCCCCGTCTTGATTAACTCTGTCCTATCTACATCTACAACTAGGATTACAGGTTCTCTAGGACTCTCCAATAGGATTGCTTTCATGTTATTTTTTGGACAATTATTTTATGTTCCATCTTTACTATGACTTGACTAAACTCTTTTTCGTTAACCTCTTGGGTAATTCTTCTCGTTATGCATCTCGTTGTCTTCGTACCATTCTTGGAGATATTCCTATCAACTTTTCTGTCTTGTTTGACCTTTAACTTGTTTGGACACTGTTATGGATTGCTTGACCCAGTCTTAGGCCTTGTTACCTTCTATTTCATAGGCGACCGAAATAGCCAAACCTTGTTAACTGATTCTGTAGTATAACTATAAATGTATTGTGTGATTGTGATAAATACTTTTCCTAGGGATTGGTTAGATTAAGCTTATATGACAAGTATAAGTGACTGACTGTAGTAGACTTGGAAACCATTAAGAACGATTGTATTGATAGTATGACTTGATGATAGGGTATCTAAGATGGAAAAATGAGATATTATATTGTTATGACTATGGATTGAGGATTAGAATCTTGTGCTTAGCAGTTTGAGGATTTAGCATTTGTAGAATTTTGGTTGGTTACCTATAGCTAATTACATGTGATTAGAGGGTAGATCGATATGTGGATTGATATAGAATAAATTAGAATGAATTATCGTATTGCGTACGAGATCGGGAAGATATCAGTTAAAAAGACAAGGAACAAGACAAAGACATATGTACATTGGTAATTAGTAAATCGGGAGTTTGAAATCGAAGATTTTTATTCGGAGGACTTGTTGAGTAAAAGAAGAAGGCTCTACGCCAAGGATAAGAATTGAACGTATGATTTCAAGGAGAAACTGTAGGAAAGTATTGACGACAAATTATACAAAGGAACTGTGGATTGATAGAATAAGGATACTTAGGATGTGATAAGGAAATCAAGTATTCACAATTGAGGTTGGAAATATGGTTGATGATTAAGCATTTTAGGCTTATAAACATACCTAGAGAATGACCTATAGTTTAGGGTATACATAAATGTTCATGTTAGTATGGAAGATTCTAAAGGATACATGACGTAATTTATGATAGAAGGACTTTGTTGAACCTGAACCAAAAAGATTGTAAGAGAAACATGACAGATGATTACAAGGGTAGCAGATTGAGTATTGTAGCCAGAGCAGCTACATGTTATAGTTTGACCTGTTGGGTGATTTTTAATTTCGAGGACGAAATTCTTGTAAGGTGGGTAGGATGTAAGCCTCCTGAATTTCAGGGCTGTTTTAAATTTTCTAAATGAATTATTTTTGATAATATATTATTATTTAATTGTTTTGATCATTAATGTTACTTTTCGTAACTTTGACTTCTGAAGCGTCAGGGACGCCAATCTCTGTAAACTCTCTTTACGGGTTTTGAAGTAGACAATTATCTTCGTTTTGATATATCATGTCCCACTTAAACTCGTTCCCTTGTGCTCTTTTTGTATCGCGCAACTTCGGGTCAACTTAGACCAATTAATCGTTGAATAATTATTCCCACTTTTATCTTTGATCTTCGTTTGCACGTCACCGTGACTTTTAATTTGGGAGCACCAGATCAGTCATTTTCTCAGAACCAACTTCTCATGAATGATCTACTCGAGACGCTCTTCACCCATGACCTTCGTGTCCCACTCAGACACCCCATTTTGTGCTTCATTTTCTTCGCACAATTTTCGGGTCAATTTAGACCAATTAATTTTTCTACCGAAAGACCTGATTTATTTCCAATTTAATTTCGGGACCCGACATCGATCCAACCTAGTCGACCCAAAGTATGGACGTGGGCCCTGGCACGCATTTCGGTGCAAAGCAGATCCCACTTTTCGAGTCAACGGGTCACTTTGAGATCGGCTCATCGAAATCCAATTCCGGATATATCGTTGAGTTCGTATCGTCATTCTGAACTCGTTGACATATAATTTGCTGAGTCTTGAAGACATTTTCTTCGACACGTATTTCGGTACAAATCAGATACCAAGTGTCCGTATCAATGTGTCATTTTGAGATCGGCACATCGGAATCCTATTTCGGACATACCGTTGGGTTCATATCATCATTCTGAATTCGTTGACATATAATTTGCTAGGTTTTGTAGACTTCTATTCTAACACGTTTTTCGGTGCAAAGTGTCCAACGGCGGACATCATTTTGACCCAAAATTATCGTTTTGCCCCTGTGTCTAAATTGGACTTATGGGTATGCTATCCTAGCTAATTTGACCGTTCTGGACACATTGGTGATATTTATTTTATCATCCGACAACATCTGTAGATTTTGCTTATGTATCATCCTTAATTGTAATTAATTATTTTCCAGAAATTGTTACTTTCTGTTTTTGAATTTTTATATATATTTTAATTTCTATAAAAATTTAAAAAAAATTGTATTTAGATACTATGTTAATTTAGCTAATTTAATATAATTTTTTCAGTATTTAATAAGTGCTTTTGGTATTTTATAAAAATGAGAAAACAGAACTCATTTTCAGTATATTTATGTTTGCTGATTTTTAATAAAATTTATGAGGGTTTATAAATTCCAGAAAAATTAGTATAAATTTCTATAATTAACAAGGATTATTTTTGTACTTTATTTTATATAAAATTAAGCTTTTTGTCTATCTCAAAAATTGTTGGAACTCAGTGTACAGTTTAATTTATTTATGAGTAGTTACGACTTACAAGTTTTGTGTTGTTTTGAGTTAATGTAGTATTGGACTGCCCCCTACACTAGTGTAAAGATCCTAGAAAATTAGTTTGTATATGTGTCACTCCATATTAGACTTTTATGCTAGGTCCCCACTTAGCTAGTATCCAGTTAGGAGTCGTGTCACACCACTAGTGTAATCTTGAACATAACTTAGAGGCTGAGTTGTATATCATTATTGACAGGACACTGGACATCTATATCTTCGTACTAGTATTCTTGCTTTGTTCGAGACAAGTACATCTACAAACTCATTTACTGCCTTTTAATGCTAGAACATGTATTAACCATGTTAAAATACTGATCCTTGAGGTAGCAAGTTAAATCTTCACATGTTGTATTACTTACAGTACCTGACATGCTTAGGACAGTTCTTATATCTTCACATGCTTCGTACTGGTTCTCAGTACATGTTTCACTATACTTATACTCACTGCTCTGAGTATTCACATATTTTATACTGATCCCAGCACCCACCATGCTTATACTACTCCCAGTATTTTTCACATGTTTTATACCGTTCTCGTATCTTTCACATATTTTATACCGTTCTCGTATCTTTCACATATTTTATACTGTTCTCGTATCTCTCACATATTTAAACAACGGGTTAAGGGAAAACTGCTAGTAGTGTACGTGATCATGACCCCCTTCTCCGTATGTATTTACCGAGCACCGTTACATTCTATATGTATCTGTGTCGTATGTCTAGTCCCGCGTTTGTGTATGGATATACACCGATGCCGTTAAGTGTACGTATGTACACTTCAGAAAATTGATATGTACCACTATACATCCTATTTCACCTATTGACTGATCACTCACCTACTACAGTTTTAAACTTTAAAATGAATATGTATTGCCATGATGAAATGTATCTACACCTGAATAAATCAAGATATGCCATGTTTCCTACGTTACTATGATAGTGTGATCCCAGTTGTACCATGAGGCCATGTTTCTAAGTATTTCCTGTTTTAGACTTATCACACCATGTTTCTTGTTGTACATCTCTTTCATTATATATTCAGTACTTTAGTTGTAGAGGTTGTACTTGCTCCCGTCCTGACAGGATAACGTTGTAGGTTCACTTTTCGTGAAAAAAATGCTATGTGATTGATATTATGGTACTGCATTGAGGACCTGGCCTTAGCTCCAGAAGATGTCCCAGCGGAAAACCTTGCTTAGATATCTTTCATGTGTTTTGAGACTTAGATTTTGGTATGTACTTATATTTGGATACTGGACTTTGTCTCCAGTTAGATACTTGAAAGTGTATTATTAAGTCCGTGCTTATGTTACCTTCGCTTATAGATGCTGTGTTGTGATGAACCTTAAATGTGATTTTAGAAATGTTAGCTGCTTAGATCCTTTATTGTCTATTCTTAGAACAGCTTACTACGCTTTAACCAAGCGTAGACTGGACATGGCTCGGCCCGGCCCAACAATTTGGATAACGGGTCATGACAGGTAAAGCCTCGGCTTTAAGCCATGTCATAGCGGCGTAGCACCGCAAAAAGCGCAATGCTTCATGCCATCTATTTATAAAGAACTTACCTATAGTGTATGGACAGAGATATCAGGTCGTCTCTTGAGGGTAAACTTGTAGACGCCCAAAATTATACACTGAAACCAGGCTGACACAAGGCCTTTAATGTGCAGCCAGAAGCACAGTTGATGTCATTATGTGAGTAGGAAGAATTGCTGTTATGGTACAGAATTCAAGGCTTAATCCATTCTTGTATCATGCTGTTATTTAACCTATGCGGAAAGATTCAAGTCGTAGCGACATCTCTCCTAATGCATGATGGACATTCACTGTGGGGAACGCTCAACCCATATATTGAGATATGTGGGAGATTGTTGGTATTTTTTTCTTTGGACTAGAAAAGATAGTCCCACATCGGCTACACCAAATGGTGAGTATCTCAATATAATGCATTGCTTGTGTTGAGGTGTGCACATGAGGTGTGGTGGAGCACAAGTGTGTGCCATGCTGGAGTATTTTTCTAGAAGAAAAAAGGATTAATTCCAACAAGATATAAGTTGATTTTTGTTGTGCGGACTCGGACTCGGACACGGACACGGACTCCAGGATGTCTCGTGCATGCACGGGAGTGTTCGGGGGGTAGACGTAGACTGGCACACTTCTATGCTGATTGTGGGATGATCTAAAATATCAAACTCTATTTTTGAGTATTGGTGTTTTAGTCCCACATCGGATAGGAGAAGAAGTGAAGTCACTCCACTCTATAAATAGAGCCCTTGACCTCCTTTGAAAGATGCACCAAGAAGAGAGTTAAGGGAATCTATAAAGTTCAGGAAGCTCGTTCAAGTCTCAAATATTGACTTACGAGCGTTCCAGAAGTTTTTCGTGAACTTGCTAGTTCCTGGAAGCAGATCGTGTTGGGACGAATCTTGCTTTGAGCAACTGTGATCTTAATCACCCCAGCAAGAACCTTTACTCTTCTTCTTTCTTCTCTTCTTCTCCTCCATCTGAGTTGTAACTCAGTTCTGTCCGTCTGCAACTGCGATTGTAAGGAAGAACGTGAGATTTATTTTCTGAACTCAGTTCTGTGTCAGCAACTGCGATTGCGAGGAAGAACGCGAGATTTATTTTTCTGATTATTGTTGCTTTTGTAATCAGATTCATATTATAGTGTTCCTCTTGGATCTCGAGAATTATCAGAAGGTGAACGTTTGTTGAACCTCTAATCTCGACATAGAGTCTACCATCTTTGATCAAGTCCCGAGACTAATAGATCTAAATTCTACATTTTGTCCTAGATCCTATAAATCATAGGACCGACCCTGGAAGTAGTGCACATCTACAATGCTACATTTGATTTCGTCGTTCTCGATGAGACTAGCCATGGGGTTGAGGAGTGTGAGTTATGATTTAGCGTCGATGACGGCGAACCATCCAAGGGCTGAGCCGGTGCACATGCGATAATATTATATTATTTAACAATTAAGTTAGGGGTGTACTTGAACAATTAACAGACCGATATACAATTTTGTAGCCGGATCGGCTTAGTCGGTTATGCAAGTTAAGTAACCAAACATAACCACATTATTAACAACAGAGCGGTTACAAATACACGTCGGTTAAATCGGATATTTTATTGATTTTTTTAATATTTAAAAATTATATATCAATATCTTAGTATATTATAAAATTGTTTTTTTTATTATATTACATCCGAAAATAAAGTATAGATCAAGAGTAGACAATTGAGCACTAACAAAAGAATTTTTAAAAACTTGAATCCAAGTCGAATTCAAATTGATCCAGTCTTCCCATAGAATTAAAATCAATAAACTTAAATTATATATTTCTGTGATCTCTTTTGTGCGTGAATATATATATATATATATTATAATAATATATATATATTATATATATATATTAGAATTTAGATTTTAAAATCGACTGGTATTAGAATTTGGATTTCGAAATCACTATTCACGTAGGCTAATGAACAATAATTTTAAATTCAAATTTTAATATCGATCAATTTCGAGACCAAAACTCTAATATATATATATATATATATATATATATATATATATATATCTAATATATATATATAATATATATATTATAGAGGAATCAAAAGCCCCCTTAGAAACTCCCTAAAAATTTTCTCACTCTCATCCGTAATTTAATATTAATATTAATATTAATGTTAATATTAATGTTAATGTTAAGATTAATTTTTATTTTTATATTAATGTTAATGTTAATATTAATTTTAATGTTAAATTTAATGTTAATTTTAGTATTTAGTGTTAATATAACATTAATATTAATATTAAATTACGGTTGAGAGTGATGAAGTTTTTAGGAGATTTTCTAAGGAAGACTTTGATCCGCTTATATATATATATATATATATATATATATATATAATATATATATATATATATATATATATATGAAGTTGATTAAAAATATATATGACGTTGATTAAAAATTTTGCTGATCAGAGGTCGGATCAGAGGTTCCGCGTGGGACCTGTGCGTGTTTCCTCGATCTGAAAAATTATTGGATGGTCCGGCCTGCGGATCAGAGGTTTCGCGTGGGACCTGTGCGTGTCCCCTCTATCTGAAAAAATTATTGGATGGTCCGGCCTCACCACGTGGCAATGGTGAATGGTGAATCCGGCCATTAACTTCTTGACACTTGGCATAAAAAATTCAAAAAATTATAAAAAATATTTAATATATAGAAATTCACTTGGCGTATAATTAGAAAAAATAAAAAAATTATTTCAAAAATATTTAAAAAAATTGACCTAAAAAATAAGAAAAATATAGTTATATAATAGATTATTCCAAGTGTCAAAAGTTAGTTGTTGGACTCGCCATTTATCATTGACACATGATGAAACCGGACCACATAATAATTTTTTTTTTTCAATGTGGACCTTATATACTGAATAACCCAATAGAGGGATATTAAAATTCCTTGAAATAGAATTTATGCAATTAATCTTTTCCTGCCAGTACCATCATCCCATATGTCCATCCTCGCCTAACCCTGCCGGTAGACCTACTCAAACGTCTGCATCACTGAATTTTAGACCTTGTCAACTTGAAGGACACCATCCTCTTCTTATAGTCCAGAAATAGAAAAAAAAAAAGAAATCATTCTTCCACAGCCAAAGTCTTGTAAGAACAATGGAGAAGGGTGCTACTACTGCTACTACTCGTAGTGATGCACCAAAGAGCGAGAGCATATTCCTCCAGATAGTCGAACACCCCGACGGCTCCGTGACGAGGCCCGTCGTCCCCCTCGCCCCCCCGTCGCAGGAGGCTCCGAAGCCGCCGCCATCATCTCCAAGGACGTCCTGCTCGACGAGGCCAAGGGCACCTGGCTCCGCCTCTACCTCCCCAGCCGCCCCCCGCGGAGGCCAAGCTCCCGGTGCTGCTCTACCTCCACGGCGGCGGCTTCGTGCTCTTCAGCCCGGACTTCCTCCTCTACAACGCCTTCTGCGAGCGCGCCGCCGCCGCGCTCCCCGCGCTCGTGGTCTCCCTCCACTACCGCCTGTCCCCGGAGCACCGCCTCCCCCTCGCCTACGACGACGCGGCGGACGCGCTGCGGTGGCTGCTGCTGGCGGCGGGCCCCCCGGCGCCGCCGACCCGTGGGTCGCTTCGCACGGCGACCTCTCCCGCTGCTTCCTCGCGGGGAGCAGCTCCGGAGGGAACATAGCGTACCACGCGGGGCTGCGCATGCGCGCCGCGGGCCAGCAGCTGAAGGTGGCCGGGCTGGTGATGATCCAGCCCTACTTCGGCGGCGAGGAGAGGACGGGGTCGGAGGCCCGGTCCGGGGAGGACCCGGTGCTGCCGCTGCGGGCGAGCGACATGATGTGGAGGATGGCGCTCCCGGCGGGGGCCACCAGGGACCACGAGTACTGCAACCCGACGGCGGCGAAGGCGGTCGGCGGGGGAGCGGCGCCGGCGCTGCCGAGGTGCCTGGTGACGGGGTGCAAGGGCGACCCTCTGTTCGACCGGCAGGAGGCGTTTGCGGAGATGCTGGAGAAGGCGGGGGCGGCGGAGGAGCTGGTGGTGCGGTTCGACCACGAGGGCTATCACGCCATCGAGCTGTTCGAGCCGGCTTCCGCCGACAAGCTGCTCGCCGAGGTCCGGGAGTTTGTCTACGGTTCCGCCAGCAAGTAAGCCGACCGAGTTGAAACTTCCAAAGTTGTTCTGCTCAAATGAAATGAAATGATGATGATGATGTGTTTGCATTTCTTTTCATAATTATTATATATATTATGTATGTTTCAATTTTTTTTTTTACTTCATATGAAGAAGAAGAAGAAGAAGATGAACCCGAGCTATGGATTTGAAAAGAGAGCTATTTTATTTCTAAGAGCACGTTCCAAAACTTGGTTTTATATTAATTTGTGTGGGAGTTGTGTGGGATCTGGTTTGCTTTTGCTTTTATTGTTTTGAAAAGAACAAAATTATAAAGTACACTTTCTCCAAGAATCCTCATTTTTTCGTGCTTTTCATTTTGTGAAAATAATAAATCATTTATTAGTAATATCACAAAAAATATAATATATATAACAATGAATTAAAAATATTTACTTAAAAATAATATAGAATATATTATAAATAAAAATCAAATTAATATACTAAATCCAAACGGTCAATTTTTTCACCAAAATCGTCTTTTACTAGAAATCTAGCCAATCTAATTTCTGCCAATAGAGTTGGCGGCTTTTGTTTTTCCGCCAAAGATCTTTTTTTTTTTTTTTTTTTGTGAAATCACACGCACACACATAATTGGGGGACTCGAACCTTGCCGGCCCCTCCGAATGTCCGCTCTAATACCACTAGACTAGAGAGCTCGGACCAAAGAATTTTACTCTAATTTAGTTTACTCTAATTTAGTTTTCTACAAATATATTTTTTTATGAAAATTTAGTTTACTCTAATATATATAAATTCACTTGGCATATAATTTAAAAAAAAAAATTCTTTCAAAAACATTAAAAAAATGAATTAGAAAATAAGAAAAATGTAGTGATATAATGGATTATGCCCAAGTGTCACAAAATTAGTGGCCGGGTTCACCATTCATTATTGCCACGTGGTGAGGTCGAACTATCCAATAATTTCTATCTGCTCCGGATTTTATGAAAACAATTCATCTGAAAAAATAAAATATAATTATTATTTTTTACATCCTAGAAGAATATCTGGACTTCACGCAGAAAATATTATCTTCGTTTGTGAACCAGAAAACATAGCTGACAGTCGACCCATGCCTGTTGCGTGATTCCAAGGAGCCCACCAATATTGAGCAATATATACACACAGCTTCTTCGTAAACACATAACAACCATGTAGTCGAGAAAGAATTACTGGATAATGAGGATACAAAATGGTGGGGCTTTTAGAATTAGGATTTTAAGCCGAACAGATTGTTAGTATATGTAATGCAATACAAAGAAGTAGATGGGGCTAACATTAAAAATTAACACCGTATAACACAAGAAAGAGTATTTTTACAAACTAAAGAAGGCCTAGAAAACAGTTTCTCAACACAGAGAAAATCCAGGAAGTAAAAAAACAACTCCAAAATGGATGTTATGTACGTATTCGTGTTATTTCTACAGTTACATAAGAGCGTACAATCACCTACAAGTTATATATTACAAGATGACAACAACTTGCAAATACAAGATTACAAACAGCTTATTGTAAAATAGAAATTTTGACACAACAACAATGACGCAACCACGTTGTGATTACGCGGGAAGAAAATATAAGAAGCTTCAAGAAGATAGCTCGTTAAGGTGATAATGATCACCGTTGCTCAAATCAAGATTCGGTCTTATTTCATCAATCTGGTCTCACAAACTAACAAGTTTACGGTGTTGAACTTCCGAAATGCTTCTTTGTCACTCTTGAAATGTACTTTACCTCCAACAACAATTCGTAGCTTCAATCAGCTGCTGCTAACTCTTATTTTGTAGCATACACACTCGAGTTCTCTCTGATCACAAGAGTAGAAAAACTTTGAGTAGATATATAGGAAGACAAGCCCATAGTCGCCATAACCCCGATTAAGGTAGTGGACGGAAAATGCGAGAATAACTTTCCAGTAAGTGCGTTGTTACATCCGTAACTCCCACTTAAGTGGGTAGTTACGAAGATGTAACGTCACGCTAAAATCCACATAAGCAACCGTGCAAAAATTTAGCTTCTGCAGGATCACTAGTCATGCGGAATTGCAATTATTACGTGCAACTAGGCCATGTGTAACATTAGTTTTTGTGTGCACCGAGACCGTGCGAAACTGCAAGCTTCTGCGTTAACACTAGACACGCGGAACCAGGTCCGTCCCGCGCCACGTCTACGAAACTCCATGCTAAAGTGACACTTTACTTCATTCGCCCACGCCAACGTCCACATCCGAGTCACTCTCCTATGAAAGATTATTAAGAAATGAGCGACAAAAACAAATATTTCTTAAAGGATTCGAACCTTATACTCTAGTAAAACTATCAACTACAATGGGTTACAACTCTCCATTTGCACAAGTCAATAAAAAATATATCTTATATTGAAATACATACTTCGAATTTACCACATGATGTGGGACCATTCCCTAGAAATAGGGCCAGTCCTAAGGTCACGGGGTCCTAGGCAAACTTTTAAAATGGACCCCCCCCCCCCCCCCCCAATATATTATAGGGTTATTTACACTAACTACCCCTATGTTTTTGATTTATAACACGGGGTACCCCTGATTTAAACTATTTACACTAACTACCCCCTCCCTTTAGAAAACGTAGGGGTAGTTAGTGTTATAATTTTTTATTTTTCCTTAAAGTAGGGGTACCCCGTGTAATAAACCAAAAACATAGGGGTAGTTAGTGTAAATAGTTTAAAAGTAGGGGTACCCCGTGTTATAAATCAAAAACATAGGGGTAGTTAGTGTAAATAACCCTATATTATATATGTGGAATAAAGTTCAAAAAATTAAATAAAAGTATATAACAAAAGAAATATTGGTTGCAGTTAGGTCTCGTTTGGTTCGCGGAATCTCCGGGTTGGGAAAGGAAAGTGATTTCTTTCTTATGTTTGGGTGTCCAAGGAATTGAGGAAAGGAAAGTGATTTCCAATGGAAGGGAAATTAGGGGAAAAGTGATTCCATCCATCCAAGCAAGGAATCACTTTCCCACATTGAATTATTCACTTTCCTTTCCAAATTCCTTGGCATTGCCAAACATCGGAAAGAAAAATCAATGAAAATTAAAGTTTCCCAAAGGAAAGGAAATGACGAGGAATTGATTTCCTTTCCCTTCCATTCCGCGAACCAAACGAGGCCTAAGAATTGGGCCTCGTTTGGTTCACGGAAAGGAAATCAATTCCCATGTATTTTTCATAGGGATGGAAAAGTAGAATTCCTATCAAATTTTCTTTCCTATGTTTGGTTGGTGTAGGAAAGGAAAGAAAAAAATATATCATTGTTCCAACAATATCCAATGTCAACATAATTATAATGAAGAGTTAATTGGTAAAATAGGTAATAAATGAAGGCTACTTTTGTCATAATGTTTGGTAATTAATGTTGGAAAAGGAGGAGGAAAAATGAATCCCATGGGTCATGAGAGGAACCATTTTTCCTCCTATTTTTCCCCATATCAGGAAAATATTTTCCAAATTTGTGGCTACCAAACAAAGGAAAGGAACAAATTTTCTTTCCGGATTCCTTGAATCCGTGAACCAAACGAGGCCTTGAAGTATGGACCTCTACTGTAAAAGCTTAACATGAAAAAATCACTACACCACAATTTTTTGTGTCAGTAGTGGCCCATGTTATATATTAGTTAATTTTATTTTAGATGTATTCATGTTCGTGCCCTCTTTAATTTGGGTTTGTACCGTCATCTTGCATGTTCTGGACCAAGGGCGTCCCTGTCTAGAAAACTATTTCAATAAACCCCAACATTAAGCATTTAAATCGAATATGACCCAAACATTTAAAAATATACTAAGACATGTCAGAATTATCCATGATGTCTTATCCATGTTCGTTCAACCTTATGTGATGATAGCAGTAATATGAGAATTAGTATCAATATAACAAAAAAAAAAGACGTGTGTAATATAAATAAATTAGGTGTGTTGGGTTACAAAAAAGTGCAGTGAAAATAGATAAATTAGAACACAATTTTTTGTTGCACTTTTACTGGATTTTTTTTTTATTTCGTTTTTTTTTTTTTTTTTTGCACTTTTACTGGGTTTATTTCGTTTGTTACAACTTACAAATAAGTGATGTTTGAATTCACTTTTGGGTGTGACATAAAGTGAGTTTTGTCCTTGCAAAATTTGGATTCACGTTCTTCCTCTCAAACTTAAATATGATAAATGTGAGATTGTAATTTAACTTTTTATTGTGTGACAAGTGTTCAAATTTATATTTTAAGTCGTACCAGTCGCATACTACCAAACATGTAAACATGATAGAAATGACACTCAAGATGCCAAAAAATTATAACCAAATATATATATATATTTAAAATCTCACTTCAACAAATGGAGTTTCGTGAAGTTATTTTCTACATTTCATTCAATTTGCTTGTAACGAGACACATCCTCACCCCTATTTTGCTCAGATCGTGACAACTTAATTATGCATGCATTTTAGTTGTATTTTGACAAAAGATCCTAAAAAAGAAGAAAATAGATAAACAAATTTGCCAAACTCTCATTACCACACGCGGTGTTATTTCAACGATCGTGTTAAAATGATGTTAACGTGGCCCATTTTTTTAATGAATTTCAAAAAGCACTGGCAAGTCATGCATATATTTTAGATGCATATCCTAAATTTTATCTTCCTTTTTTGTGAAAAATTTAAATTTAAATCTCCCTAACAACATTTCTTGACAATTCTTTGTCAAAATCATTTTGATAACTTTAGCTGGTTTCAACGTCACCAAAGTAATGTTTCTTTCTTGTGGTCTTAGTCTTAATATGTGAATATGTTGATGTGCATATATATACTCATTTCTTTCTCGTTACAAACCGATTCAATTTGTATGAAAATAACACTGTTCTCGGACCAATCATTTCGTTTCACTATCGCCTAAGAAAATTAAAGGCATTCCTGAAAGACGTATTATTCTTTCTGGAAAGTAGACCATAGGAGCACTGTAGGTAATAATTGAAAGACACATTTTGATCTTCGCCAATCATTTTCGATATCAACAGTTTTTTTTTTTTTTTTTTTTTTTTTTTTACTTTCATCCCACCTATTAATATTAATATGATTTATATTTATATTCCTCTTTTTAAATTTTTTTAGACTTATATTTTACTTTTTGTCACAAAAAATATTTATTTTGTCACAAAAAAATATTTGTTTTGTCATAAAAAATACTTTTAGTGACGAAAAGTGGGATATGAGTCTAAAAAAAATAAAAAGTGGAATGTAAGTACAAAGTCATATTAACAAGTGGGATGAAAGTCAAAAAAATCCCTTGAAATTTTGCAAGAGACTTAAATTAAAATATCAAAGTACAGTTACTGAACAATATATGAATATTACATTTAACAACATTATATAATTTCGGTACAAGTGGAAAAAACTTTAACATGATATCAAAATAATCGAAGTTCAATTCTTCTGCAACACATTAAGGTTGTGTTATTCTTCTACAACACACTAAGGTTGTGTTTGGTTTACTGTAATGTAATCGTAATGAAATTAGATTTGAGTATATAATGTAATGGAATTATAATTACATTATCATATTTGATTGGGACATTTAATTAAACCATGCAATACAATGTCAATTACATTCAAGTATTTGGTTTAACACGTAATAGAATAAAAAAATAATTATTATTTGTATTATTTTGACAAATATGTCGTTGTTTTTTTTATTTATTTATTATTTATAATTGATATATATATTTGACAAATATACCCTTGAAATATCAATAGATTACCTACAAATAACTATACATTCTTGCTAGCTAGCTACAACACATTGATAGGTTAAGAAATACGAAATAATGTTCATAATATATTTTTTTAGATGCTCGGCCAAGACAGAGATGATATTATATATCCAAACGTCTCCCCAATCAAGTATTTCAAATTTGTGCCAAAAAGTTAACTACTTGATAAATTATTAAGGTTGGTTTTCAAAACATATACATAGACTTATTGTTTTCAAAATATACGCATTTGTCATCACAAAATATGAATAAAATTTAGGATATTCACATAATTGTATAAAGTTTATTCGATTTTCGATTTTGGACCGAAATTGAAACGCAAAATCGAAACATAAATCGAATATTTTTCTATTATTTTTAAAACAGAAACTAAACTGTTTTTTTTTTTTCCAAACCGAAGTGAATCTCTTATTCAGTTCGGTTAGGTTCGATTCTTGGTCCAAAATCTTAGAATGCTTACCCATATTAACTATTGACATTGGTGAATCCGTACCATAAAATAATTTCTCCACCTCCGACAAGTTAAACTTATAATTTTTCTTAAATATTTTGGAGTGGTCAACTTGGTGAGTCTCGCCACTTCCACCACGTCACTGAGATTTTTTTTTTGAGAAATTTTGAGTTACCCTCCACTTTGATTACCCAAATTAAGGGTGCACCCCACAGTTTTGCATTAATGAAGAAATGCTCCCACTTTGGACGGAAACTGTCTAGGGCTAACGGTCAAAAGCTTTGACCCAAAAAATTTGACGAAAATACCCTTCACATTGTCTTCTTCCTCTCCCCTCTTCTCCTCCTCGCCGCCACTGCCCCCCTCCTCCTCCCCGCCGCCACTGCCCCCCACCTCCCTCCCCGCCGGCCGCCGCCCTCTTCCCCGCCACTGCTGCTGCTTCCCCCCCTCCTCCTTCCCGTCGCCGGTCGCCCCCCCTTCCCTCCCCGCCGCTCCCCCTCCCCGCCCCCCCCTTCCCTCCCCGCCGCTCCCCCTCCCTCCTCCTTCCCTCCCCGCCGCCCCCCGCCCCCGCTCCCGCCCCGTCCCCCCGGCCGCTGCCCCCCTCCCATTCGCGCCATTGTTGCTGCGAGACTATTGCTGCCAACGATGTTGACCCAGATGGAGGGACGACGTCGGCCGGCGAAGGGGGGAGCGCATCGGCGGGGGCAGGGGGGTGACGACGGGAAGGAGGGGTCGCAGCGGCCAGCGGTGGGCAGGGGGGTCGCAGCGGCCGGCGGTGGGGAGGGGGTCGCAGCGGTGGGCAGGGGGGTCGGAGTGGCCGGCGGTGGGCAGGGGGGAGGTGGCAGCGGGGAGAGGGGAGGTGGCAGCGGGGAGAGGCGGTGGGGAGGGGGGAGGTGGCAGGGGGAGAGGCGGTGACGACGGGGAGGAGGGGGCAGTGGCGGTGGGGTGGAGGATGGAGACAACACACAGGGAAGAAGGGTATTTTCGTCAAATATTTTGGGTCAAAGCTTTTGAACTGTACGTGTAAATCCTCCGTAACTTTCGCTCACTTAAGACTCTTGACACAAGATATAGCAGAAAACTTTGAACTGTGCGTGTAAATCTTGTATCTTTGTGATTGATCTTCTCCTTCTCTGGTACAACATTCCAAACAGAAAATTGGACAACATTTGCAACGGATATCATATATGTTTTTTTGTCAATGGATATCATATATGCATTGAGCTTGTTTCATCTTTGTTTGTGATCTACAAAACATAGCTGACAGTCCACCATAGGTCCACAATACACAATGAATGAGCTCAAGGCTAAAGAACATTGGTCCCATTATCTCCACCAGTGTGCAGTTCTTTTAATTATTATTTAATGTCTACCATTACGTCGATCGTTCTGACAGTAGGCCGACGAATATCTGGGCATTGTCGTTGAAGAGAGCACAAGTGGACTAGAAAATAAGGGGAGAGAGACAATTCTTAATAAACCTTAAAAGGAATGGAAGACTTCACCCGTAGATAGGGGTGGCGATTTTGCCCTCATACCCTCTACTCTAGCCGGGTACCATGTACCCTCAGGTGCCCACGGGTACCCTCTACCCTTCGAGGGCATGCCCTACCCTTACCCTCTTGAAATTAGGGTAGGGTAAGGGTTTTATTCTGATACCCTAGTGCAATTACCCCGGGTACCCGTCCTACCCGTCCTACCCTCTGTCCTGTAACCCTATCCTGAACCCTACCCTACCCTGAATCACTACCCTATCCACTACCCGTTAACCCTAACCCTTTAAAACCCTCGACCCTACCCTTCTCCCAACCCGCTTTGTAATTTTGTATAGTCCCACTGCCATAGTATTACTACTACTTGTAGTTTTTTGTAATTAGTACTTAGGATTAGGAGAACTACATGGTGCTTGATCCTAAGGAGTCGGGTCTAGCCCCCTCCTTGGGTATGTAGGCAGCCCAGGTTCTACTATATAACTGGGTTCAGTGCCTTTAGAAAAAAAAAAATATTCTTCCTGTTATTTCTTGTTAAGTTGTTATAATTTTGAATGCTGTCAAAATCTGAAAAAAAAATGAAATGGAAAGAAAAAATATTCCCCCCTTGTTTACTAGAAAAAAAATGATTTTCAAAGTTAAAAAAATGAAATGGCAAGGGTAATACCCTTACCCTCCCTACCCTGACCCTCAGCTACCCTGTGAGGGTAAAGGGCAAGGACGGGTAATGGGTATTGGTTTTTTGGAAGAGGGCTACCCTACCCTACCCTCGTGACTCCCCTAGGATATCAAAAAAAGGTCAATACCCTACCCTACCCTGCCCTCTTCCTGCCCTTACCCTACCCTACCCTACCCATCACCAGCCCTACCCGTAGAGAAGAGTTCGTTGAAAAAGTCTTAGTTTGAAGCATGTATATGTATAATATGGGATTATTTAGTTTTAGGGCCTTATATAATATTTAAAATTTGTGTTTTGGTCTACATATCGTTTGATGTTAGATTTCGTTTAGATTTCCGTAGTATTCGAAATATGAGTTTAATTTTATGGTGTCGTATAACATTTGAATCAAATTTACGTTTAGGTCTCTATATTGTTCAGAGGGTTTGGGTTTGGTCATATGATGGTGGACTTGGGATGACCGTCACTCAATGGAAGGAAGATCTCGTTTTATTAGGTGTAGGACTTGTACAATTAACCACAAATCTTTTCCTGTGAAAAGAAAGTACCTCTGGCCCTAATTATAGCAGCATAAGATCTAAACGTAAATTTTAAATATTATACGAGAACTTAAAACTAAATAATCCTGTAATATGCATACTAGGTCCCAAATTTAATTTTCACTTGATAACGACTTTATTAATCTCAAGAATACATGTCTGCAGATTACCTCACCTTGTTTTTATTTGCTAATCGACAGTTGACATCTCTCTAACTTGTATACTCGAAAAATGCGAAGTCATGAAATTGGCACATGTCATGGATGAGAGCTAGAGGGAAAAAAAAGAGGTTATCTAGAGTTCTAAACTCTTGAAAGTTTTAGGTACGGCTGCCTTGTCAATGTTATTATGTTAATAGAACACGGAACGCTCTGGAACGTGGAACACGAAAAATTGAAATGCGAAGCACGACTCCATGTGGATGTGCTATGTTAGGAGACTATAGTAGAGTGGCGTTCTTTGGAATGTTTCAGTGGAGATTAGAAGGGGGTGGTAAAAGATCGGAACCAGAAATTCGAACTGGAATAAGCTGGAGTGGGTTAGGATAGGCTAGATATAGACGAACTCACATAAAATTACTCAAAAATAATTATACATGAACTTTTTTTTTGGGGGGGGGGGTGGGGTGGGCCAGCCCTCCCTCTACTTAGGTCCGTCCTTGGGTTGGATGTGGTCCTAAAAATCTTTGTCATATACTATAATGGGTCCGTATCTCCAATGAGATCGAATTTTTATCACGTTTCGTCATGAAAAAAAAAAATACAAATTGAACCTAAGAGAATTTTTTTTGTTTCAATTTTAAGATTTGCTCCATTCATCTTAATGGAGAGTTTGAGAAAAAAAATGTTATCCATATAAATATAACTAAAGCAAGATGGTTATGCTAGAGTTTAATTTCCTAGTCTTTATAATTGTAACTATCCCGAAAAATTATCAGAGGGAGCTATACCTTATTTTTTGTGACAGCAGGATACTCTTGAAAATGGAAGGAGAGTTGTATAGATAGTAATATGACCAACCATGCTTTGCGGATAGAAATAACCGTACATTTTAGCTGAAATTAGGACACATCAAAGAAATATTTTAGGTTTGTAATAATTAGGGCTAATTAGCGTTTGGACCATGAATGGTATATTAGCTTAGAGTTTAAATTATGACATGTGCCAATTAGAAAATTTGGATCCTTAATATTTATTTTTGATTTACTTTTTTTTTCCCATTAATTATAGTTGTGAGCATTCGGTTCATTCGGTTCCAACCGAACCGAATAACCGAAAATCGAATTGGACCGAAATCGAATAAGCAAAATCGAAACCGAACCAAATTGATCAATAACCGAACCAAACAGAACAAAATTAAATCGGTTCGGTTTTCGATGTATTCGATTTTTGGATTTATTTGTGCTTTTTTTGGGTTAATATATATATATATATATATATATATATATATATATATATATATATATATATATATAGTGCCGGACTTTATATTTTGGGGCCCGAGGCAAACATTAAATGTGGTACCCCCAAAGTTTAATGTTTATATTATTATATTTTTCCGTTCCATCCAATTATTTTTTTATAGGAGACATGTTGGCTTCTCTAATCTAATTTGCAACATATCACATTTGCAAATGAATAATCTAGACACGAACAGTACACAATCAAATGACACTATCATAATTTTCCAACACATAATAATAATTAATGACAATTAAACAATCAACAACAAATATAAAAATATTTTCTTTCTTAGTTTCTCTATTAGTTGATTTTAATCTCAATAGGAATAACTATGCAATCAAATGACATGAACATATTTTTCAAATAAATTAGTTAAACACAAATAAATATAATCAACAACAATTTTTAGGCAAGAACATACTTTTTTTCCAATAAATTAGAATTTATAAGTCCACCGCAATTTTAGACTTCACTTACTTATGATTTTAAAAAATAATTGTGAGGCTTTATCGATAATGTAAGTGACTCCTCCAAATGTAATGAGACAACGTAAAGACATCATTGACACGACAATTAAGAAATAGACCAAAATATAAGTGCATCAAACAAAATCTAAAAATTAACAACATTTTATATTATTATAAATAAAAAAAATTATAGTCTTACCTGTGGAAACATATGGAAAGGGAGGGAGTGACTGATTTGTAGTTTCTAAAAAGAATTATTCTACAGTCGGCCATAAACAAGAGTCCCCCGCTAAAAAAATAACTCAGTTGGCGGCCACAAGACTCTTCTAATAATTTTTTCTTCAAATTTGGGCCAAAAAGTAGCTTACAAATCCGTGTCTTTTGAGTATCATGTGGACATGACACCAGTTGTCTCTTCAATTCAAATTTGGTAAGTATAAGTCCACATGATACTTACTACTTGTTTTTTCAATCGACGAATCTTTTTAGTTTCCATAGCCACAACAAGCTCTCTAAAATTTTAAATTCGAACCTTTTCAGTTAGGCTTATATACATTAAATTTTTTTTTGGGTGCCCTTTAAAATTTTGGGCCAGGGCAACTGCCTCATGAGCCTCATATTAAGTCCGGGCCTGTATATATATATATATATATATATATATATATATATATATATATATATATATATATATATATATATATATATATATATTATTTAACATTAATATTAACATTAACATTAATATTAACATTAACATTAATATTAATATTAACATTAATATTAATATTAACATTAAATGGACGGCTGAGAGTGAGGAAATTTTTAGGGGATTTTCTAAGAATGACTTTTGATCCGCTTCATATATATATATATATATATATATATATATATATATATATATAAACTAAATTTTCTTATTCGGTTTTCGGTTTTGGACCGAAACCGAATAAAAAATTTAGTATTTTCAAAACCGAAATCGAACCGAATTTTTTTTAAAACCGAACCGAATCTCTTATTCCGTTCGATTTTCAGTTCAAAACCGAATAATGCTCACCCCTAATTAATTATACCTTGAACATAGAACGAGAATGGCAACAACTAACACATGTGGAAAATGAGAGTATAATGGAAAAAAGAAAGCTAAAAATAAAAATACAAGATCTGACCTTTCCAATTGGACATGTTAGAAGTTAAACTCTAAATTGACTTTGAATTCAGGATCTAAATGCTAATTATGACTTTTAAATGCTAATTAGGACTTTTCGTTAATACTCTTTAGAGTTGTTTTGTGGCATATAGCCTAGCATATAGATCCTAGTGGTAGTATGTGATAGTATGTACTGATGCATGAAAGACTAATGGGGTTTCTTGGTAGTATTATAATGAAACTTCAACTTGCAGCAACTAGCAACTTTGTTTTCTTTTCTTTTCTTACTTTTCTTCTGATAGTAAACCTGCCCTAAATTTATATAAAGCAAAAATGTTATGTATAATGTTATTCATAGTCAAAATCTTTTGTTCAAAAAATTCTATTTATTCCTTTCTGACCAAATCAACCACCCAAAAGCTGCCATTAGGAAAATAATATGAGTAAGTGGACATCTCACATCAGATTTTAACAAAATCATAAAAGAACTTAACATTAAAATTACCACTAGTAACAGTAAATTTAGCCTTTTACAGCTTTTGTGAATCATTAACCAAACTAAAATCTTGACTTTCATGTGCTGACCCAAATGCAAAGTAATATGACTAAGTGGACATCTCACACCAACACCAGAGTTATTAACAAAAACAAAATCATTAAAATAACTTAACAGTAAAATTACCAATAGCATGCCATCTCCACTTGCAACTATTTCCACCATCAAAAGTAATCAACTTTATGTAACTTTTGCATCATATTTTAGATAGATAATCATGTATTAAACTTTCATTAATTCTTCTTCTAAAACTAATATGCCAAATCCAATTACAGTTCCGTCTATTACATAAAGATTTCATAGTAGCGTCTTGATTAAGGTGCAATATTAGAAAGATATGGGTAACTCATCTTTCAAAGCACAATTTCCTGATCAAATATCGTGCCAAAATTTAATATTACTATCACTACCACATACTTTTTCCAGGTCAACTCTGAACATGGGAGTAACCTTCCAAACATCCTTCCAAAAATTAGAAGCACTACCATGAACATTTTCCTTAAGAAAATCTAATTTTATGTCTTCTATGATAATTATTATGAACAAGATTACTCCAAATCAAATCAATCTTATTCAAGGATCTCCAAATTCATTTCTCCAACAAAGCATAATTTTGATTTCTAGGATTTATAACATACCCAAACCCCCCTTCTTATTTTTACAAACCACGCTCTATTTTACTAAACATTTAAAATCTTGACAGTTCTTCGTACCAGGAAAAAACTTCTTATTTCCAGCCTCATAATAACCCCCTCCCCTCCTCCTCCAACCCCCCTTCCCTCCTCCTCCGACCCCAATCTCCCCCCCCCCCCCCCCCTCGCGCTCAACCCGAGGGGGATCGGAGGAGGGAGGAGGAGGGGAGGGGGGTCTGTCACTTCCCGTTCCCAGAATACGTATTCTAAATACATGTACTGCTGGAATGTATTCATTTAATATTTATCATGTATTGCTCTGTATTTAAATTCCTTTAATTTTCTGTTAATTAATTTCCTGCAATTTTATTTCTGCACTTTACTTTCTGCTTTTATACTCTGCTTTAGCTTTGCTATGGGTTCGGCTCAGATTGGTTTAATTATGTTGGTTCATCATGAACCGAAATAAACCCCCCACCTACCACCACCCCTTCCATTTAAAGCCCATCTCCTTTCTCTCTCTTCATTACTTCACCATTACTCTTCTTCTTCCTCATAACTCTCCCACCAACCTAGAAGAGATAGGCAAGTGCCAACTTGCTTCTTGATGGATCCCTATTTTTATTGTTCTATCATCTTCCCTATTTGATTTTAAGTCTCTTTAGTACTTAGCATTTTCAATTTCCATGGCTTATTTGTTGTAGATCTAAGTTTGTTACATTTTCGGATTTCTTAGGTTTTGATCTAGTAAACTTTGTTATCTTCAAGTTTTGATGGTTCCATGTTGTAGAGAATTTCGTTCTACCCAATTTTGACCTATGGAAGTCCATATTTGGACTTGGGATGAAGGATTTATGAAGCTTGGAAGCAATGGCTTCCATGGTTCCCATGGTTCTGTTCTCAAAAAATTCGGAGAAGGACAGTCCCAGCGCATCAAATCTTCATTCCTCAGCGCATGGAAATCTTTATTCCCACAGTGCATCAAATCTTCATTCCTCAGCGCATGGAAATCTTTATTCCCACAGCGCATCAATCTTCATTCTTCAGGCGCATGAGATTATTTATTTCCCAATCTCATTTCTCAGGCGCATGGATTATTTATTTCTCAATCTTATTCCTCAGGCGCATGAGATATTTATTTCCCACAGCCGCATTCCTCAGGCGTATGAGATTATTTATTTCCCAATCTCATTCCTCAGCGCATGATATTTATTTCCCACAGCCGCATTCCTCAGGCGCATGAGATTATTTATTTTCCAATCTCATTCCTCAGCGCATGATATTTATTTTCCACAGCCGCATTCCTCAGGCGCATGAGATTATTTATTTTCCAATCTCATTCCTCAGGCGCATGGATTATTTATTTCTCAATCTTATTCCACAGCGCATGATATTTATTTTCCACAATCTCATTCCTCAGGCGCATGAGATTATTTATTTCCCAATCTCATTCCTCAGGCGCATGGATTATTTATTTCTCAATCTTATTCCACCGCGCATGATATTTATTTTCCACAATCTCATTCCTCAGGCGCATGAGATTATTTATTTCCCAATCTCATTCCTCAGGCGCATGGATTATTTATTTTCCAATCTTATTCCACAGCCCATGATATTTATTTCTCACAGCCGCATTCCCACAGCGCATGAGTTTAATTATTTCCCAATCATTTTCCACAGTGCATGAGATTTATTTATTCCCCAATCATTTCCTACAGCGCATGAGATTCTTTATTTTCCAAACATTATTTATTTCCCAATGTTTATTTTCCGAATTTGGCATTAATTAACATTGATTGTTATCTTGATTAATTATTGATCATGCGTTCCTAGATGGAACTAAGAGACTGGCTAGTCGTCTTATTGAAATGAATGAATGAGACACGTTCATATTAAGTATGAACTACTATAATCGATTGGCCGATCCCGAATATTGACATACAGGCACACATGCAGGCTTCAATTTATTAATTTATTTATTTTACTATAAAAGAGCATGTGTACTTTATGGTCAAGGCATGATTGTTCCGTGGTTAGTTTGGATTGTTGTATTACGCTATGTAAGACCTACAACCTAACCGCACAGGCATCGTTGTAGAGTTGTGCATATCGTACCCCGTACTAAAGTACTCATTCCGAATGACCATGATCCACGGCATGGGATTTCACTCAACATAGAGACTATTAAGTTAAATAAAAATAATGATTGCATGGAGAGAATGGGTTCCCGAGTTCTTACATGGCAGCCCTCTTGGGACTAGTAGTATCCGACAGGCCGGCTGGTTCCCACAGATACTGCAAGCCTGCCACACGGGCATGGAGCGGTATCTGGTAATACTATTTATTGTATATTATATATTGATGACGGGCGTCCCGCTGGGACTCGTCTAATTCATGATTGGCGCAATTGATTGATTGGATCGACTAGCCTTGCTTGTCCATAGTAAGAACTGAGAAATCTTTATTGCATAATTCCAGGATAACTTGGAGCTCACAGTAGTAAGCCGTAGGAGTTGGATGGCCGTTTAAGTTGATTTGTTTGTGTACTGTACCTACTCTGTTACCTAACTGAGATGATCAGAGCATCAGGACATGACGGGCCAACTTCTGTCCTTGTTTGGTTGGAAGGTTGGTTCGAAGTGTCGTGATGTTATGTGAATCCCAGTAGCAAGCAGAGATCTATTATTATATTCTCTTACTTACTGGTTTATGTCCTTCATATCGTCCTTCCTTGCGGTACTTGCTATTAGAGGTCTAACCTCTCTGGTTTTGCATGGCCAGATTTAGAGTCGGTTCCCGAGGACTCAGCTTACCTCTACCTCCAAGATGGTCAATACTAGAGGGATGATCGCAGGAGGACTCGAGTGGGTTCCTTACCTCCCCGCTCATTTTGTTATTTACTTTATACTTTGCCGTTTGGCACCGACATGTTAGTCGGATTATCTTGCACTTACTTTTGCATAATTGTAATTAAGTCAGACTGCAGCTGATAACAATTGTGTATACTTTGCTACATCATCTGGCTATGTTTTGTAAAGCCAGATATCAAGAACATTTTGACTGAGCGTTTGGGACGCCTTACTGCTTTATCTTACATGTTCTCTATTTCTGTTTCTTGTTTGAATGATTGAGACAATAGATGTGAAGTGACCATAGCGAGACTTTCATGTAGTATGCACCCCCTTGTCTTTTAGACAGCATTGATCGTATTATACGGTATTCATCTACCCGTAATACGTAGCTGGCTGAGTCATTCCCCCGCTCTCTAGTATTCTGGTTCTGGGGCGTGACAAGGTTTTAGTGGTGGCCCATGCAGGTCTGATTTCAGACTTGTGGGGTATTTTGATTTATAGGATGTCTCAATCACACGTGTTCCCCCTTGATCTCATGATTCATTATTCTCAACCCTTGCTTGACATTCCGGTATCCTTTGACTTCATTGATCCTTCATGTCCGGTTGTTTGATTGTTCTCTTGTCCATTTTCTTAGGGGCACTTCGTCCGCATCGGTCAGAGCTGGACAACAGCAGGAGCAACATGGACAACCTGACCCTGTTGGTCAGCAACAAGGGCCAGTCTCGCCTCAGGAGGCTGCCCAGGAAGAAGTGATAGTGGAAGCAGCAGCTGGATCGCAGTATCCGGATGTTCCACCACCACCAACAGTTCCACCTACCCAAGTGGACACACCAGCCCTTCTGGAGATCATGAGAGGAATGATGGCTACTCAGCAACATCAGATGTTGGTCCAGCAGCGCATGCACACTCAGCTACAAGAGCAGAATGTGTTGCTTAACCAAGGATTGCAGACGGCATTGGAAAGAGGAGTGAGGACTGATTCAGGAGCATCAGCCAGGTTTTGCAAGTACAATCCCTGCCGTTTCGAGGGCACGGAGGATGCCATCTCAGCAGATGCATGGCTTAAGGATATGGAGGCTATTCTGACAGCAGCGAAGGTGCCAGCAGAAGAACGTGTGGATCTAGTGAAGTTGTTACTTCAGGATCTCGTACGTGATTGGTGGGAATCAGAGGAAGTGGGCATCAGGCGTCCTGTGGCTTGGGACGATTTCACAGCAAGATTCAAGACCAAGTACTATGGGGTTGTGGCGCAGTTTGAGCTACAACAGAAGTTTATCAACCTCAGGCAGGCCGGCAAGACTGTAGATGCTTATGCAGCGGAGTTCTGCAGATTGAGTAGGTTCGCCCCAGAGATGGTAGCAACAGAGCGCCAGAGGGCCATGAGGTTTCAGCAAGGGTTTCACCTTGAACTCTTGCAATTGATAGAGGGGCACAATTACCAGACCTTTGACGAAGTATTAACGGCAACTCGAAGGCATGAGATCACTACTCAGAGGCTTGCGGTGAGGACTGGGGGTCAGAAGAGATCCCATAGTCAGATTGAAGGAGGAGGGGGAGCGGCGCCCCGAACAACAGCACCATCCACTGGCATTCGTATCCACGATGTGGCGATACGAGGACCAGCACCACCACCCAGGCAACAGCAACAGCAACAGAGGAAGAACCAGCAACCCCCGGCGGGCTGCACTTATTGTGGGAAGATGGGACATACTAGAGATGTGTGTCGGACATTGAATGGACTGTGTCTGATATGTGGAAATCCAGATCATCGGGTTACCACATGTCCCATGAATTCGAGGGCAGGAGGACCAGGGCAGCAGTTTCTTGCTCTGCCAGCACCAGGGCAGGCCAGTATCGAGGACCAGCAGTGGCAGTAAGGCCGTTGGCATAGCGTCCATTAGTACCGCAGGCTCAGATGTTTCGGCAGCAGGGACCGCCGATGCAGCAACACCAGCAAAGACCACCCCAGCATCACCAGGACAGGGGCCAGCGACAGCATCAGGCTAGGCCGCAGCATGGAAATCGGCAAGGAGGTCGAGGGCAAGCATTCACTTTGTCCTTGGAAGAGGCATTGGCATCGGAAGATGTTGTGGCAGGTAACATTCTCGTCGCCTCTTATCCCGCAGTAGCATTGTTTGATTCGGGAGCATCCCATTCATTTATATCTGCACGATTTGCGACACGACTAGGAATGGAGTTCGAGGCATTGCCAGGGAAGTTGAATATACTCACTGGTAATGGGCTCGTAGGAGTTAGTCGAGTTATTCTAGCGTGTAGCGTTGTAGTTTGCGGGCATTCCTTACCCGCCATGTTGATAGAATTTCCTGTTGGAAATTTCGACGTTATCTTAGGCATGGACTGGCTGAAAGACAGTCATGCGACAATAGATTATCGTAGAGGGAGTGTATCTTTTGATATTCCAGGCATGAAGCGGTTCACCTTAGTCAGATTAGAGGCAACTCAGCAAGAGCCGGGAGTAGTAACGGCAATGGAAGAAGTTCAAGTTCCGAAGGTAGTTGAAGAGTTTCTAGACGTATTTCCTGAAGAACTTCCAGGTCTGCCACCAGTTAGAGATATTGAGTTCAGCATAGAATTGGCACCTGGAACTAAATCGATATCAGATCGAGTTTACAGAATGGCGGACTCGGAGCAGGCTAAGGTATATCAACACATAGAGGAACTGAAGGAGAAGAAGTTCATCCAAGCTAGCATATCACCATGGGCAGCACCAGTGGTACTTGTGGGAAAGAAGGATGGGTCGTCCAGATTATGCATTGATTACAGGAAGCTTAATGCGGCGACAGTAAAGAACAAGTACCCACTACCCAGGATCGACGACTTGTTTGATCAGTTGAGCAAAGCTAGAGTTTTCTCCAAGATAGATCTTCGTTCCGGGTATCATCAAGTGAGGGTTCGGAAGGAGGACATTCCCAAGACAGCATTCAGGTCGAAGTATGGGCATTATGAATTCTTAGTAATGCCGTTTGGTTTGACCAATGCTCCAGCTATATTTATGGATTTGATGAACCGCATCTTTATGCCATACTTAGATCAGTTTGTCGTTGTGTTTCTTGACGACATTCTCGTATACTCTGCTAGTGAAGAGGAGCATGAAGACCACCTCAGGAAAGTGTTACAGGTTCTGAGAGAGAACCAGTTGTATGCCAAGCTCAGCAAGTGTGAGTTCTGGACGAATCACATTTCATTTTTGGGTCATATCATATCAGGAGCTGGAGTAGCAGTAGATCCCAAGAAGGTAGAAACAGTAGAGAGTTGGCCAGTACCCAAGACCGTAGCTGATGTACGGAGTTTCTTGGGATTGGCGGGTTATTACAGAAGGTTCGTGTCAGACTTTGCAAGGCTTTCAGCACCCATGACCCGCTTGACACGGAAGGATGTACCATTCGTCTGGTCGGCAGAATGCCAGACATCATTTGAGAATCTGAAGCAGAAGTTGATATCAGCACCTATTCTTACATTGCCAGTTGGACCCGGAGGTTTTACCGTTTATTGTGATGCATCAGGTAAAGGACTTGGATGTGTCCTCATGCAGCATGGGAAGGTGATAGCATATGCATCTAGGCAACTTCGGGACCACGAGAAGAATTATCCAACTCATGATTTGGAGTTGGCGACAGTAGTATTTGCTTTGAAGCTATGGAGGCATTACTTATATGGTGATCGAGTGGATATGTACACGGACCATAAAAGTCTGAAGTACATTTTTACTCAGAAGGAACTGAACATGAGGCAGAGGAGATGGTTGGAGTTGATCAAGGATTATGACGTGGAGCTTCAGTATCATCCAGGCAAGGCGAATGTAGTAGCAGACGCTCTCAGCAGAAGAGGCGGCGCATTCATGTTGACAACACAGAGACATATCTTAGAAGACCTTCAGGAGATGGGCATCGAAGTTATACTTCCTAGTGATGTAGGAGTTCTGACAAGTCTGCAAGTTCAATCCGACTTAGTAGACAGGATCAAGGCAGCTCAGGCACAGGACCCAAGGATTCAGAAGCTTAGGACAGAATGCGAGTCAGGACTCAGGAAGGAGATGAGAATTCATGAAGATGGTACACTTAGGTTTGGATCACGTCTATGTGTGCCTAGTGGAGATATCAGACAGGAGGTTATGGCAGAAGCTCACAGCTCTCAGTATTCTATTCACCCTGGAGGGACCAAGATGTACCAAGATATCAAGCAGCACTTCTGGTGGAACGGGATGAAGAGGGAGATAGCTAGATTTGTTTCCCGTTGCTTGGTATGTCAGCAAGTGAAGGCAGAACAGCAGAGGCCAGCTAGATTATTGCAACCGCTTCCTATCCCGGAATGGAAGTGGGAGCATATCACAATGGACTTTGTGACCAGTTTACCGAGATCACCAAGTGGTAAGGACGCTATTTGGGTAATAGTAGACCGACTTACGAAGGTAGCACATTTTCTTCCTTCCAGAGTAGGACAATCTACAGAAAAGTTGGCGGAGTTATATATGCAACAGATAGTCAGACAGCATGGAGTCCCTGTCAGTATTGTGTCGGATCGAGATACCCGCTTTACATCACATTTCTGGAAGAGCTTACATCATAGTCTGGGTACCAAGTTAAGATTTAGCACGGCTTACCATCCACAGACGGACGGGCAATCAGAAAGAACGATTCAGACTTTGGAAGACATGTTGCGAGCTTGTACCCTAGATTTTGGAGGATCTTGGGAGAGCCACCTAGACTTGGTCGAGTTCTCATACAACAACAGTTATCAAGCCAGTATCCAAATGGCGCCATTTGAAGCACTATATGGTAAGAAGTGTAGGTCGCCACTAGCATGGGATGATATCGGGGAGAGGAAGATGTTAGGCCCGGAAATGATTGTTCAGACAGTGGAAGTGATTAAAGGAATTAGAGAGCGACTTCGAGTTGCACAGGATCGGCATCGTCATTGGGCGGACCAGCATCGTAGGCCGCTAGAGTTTTCTGTTGGGGACCACGTGTTCTTGAGGATCTCACCTACCCGTGGGGTCATTAGGTTTGGCGTTCGCGGGAAGTTGAGTCCGCGGTACGTGGGCCCATTTGTTATTCTTGAGAGGATAGGCGATGTTGCTTATCGTTTATCCCTTCCACCTTCGTTACGAGAGGTGCATGACGTATTTCATGTATCTCAGTTGCGAAGGTATGTATCAGACCCAAGCCATATCCTTGATCATTCTGAGCTGGTTGTTGGTACCAACCTGTCTTACGAGGAACAGCCTGTGTCTATTTTGGACCGAAGAGAGAAGGTACTCAAGAACCGAACAATTAACCTTGTCCGGGTTGCTTGGGGTCATCACTCTTTAGGAGAGTCAACGTGGGAACGTGAGGATGATATCCGATCACGGTATCCGCACTTGTTTGACTCACAAGGTATATCTCTTTCTGTATACCTTGATTGTCTTAACTCCTCATGCTTGCCACCTTACGAGTAGAATTGCTTGGTATCGTAGAATGTTCAACATAGATATGTTACTTGTTATTATCATTGTTGTCACCCCCAGTTTTTCAAATTAGGGGTATTTTTGTCATTTTCAAGTTTAATGATATTTTCGGAATTTTATTTGATTTTATATGATTTTTAGGAATTTATTTAGTCGGTTTGAATTTTATCCAATTCGGACCCAATTTGGAGACCCGGGTAGCCTGGACCTTAGTGGGACCCACAAACTAGCTGTGTTTGGCCCACATGCCATCATAATTAGGCTAGAAATCTTTAACCCTATTTCCATGACTTAATTAGTCATTTTAGAGACTTAATTAGTCGTTTAGAATAGAACCAAATCAAACCGAACCAACCCGATTCCAAATTGAACCAAACCAAGCTTAATGGGTTGTGGGCTATTGGATCCCAACCCAATAGCCCATGGGAGAGGTGGCCGGCCATGCTAAACCCCCCCCCCTCTCTTTCTTCTCCACAAAGTCACCCACTTCTTCTTCTTCAAAAATCTCTTCTTCCTCCAAGCTCTCTCTCTCTCTCCATTAGGTTTGTCATTAACTCTCTACTTATTTCTCCTCTTCATTTACTTCCCTCACATTAATTAGAGAGGATAACATTCTCTACACTTTGCCCCTAGATTTCATTAGGTTCCCTAAAATCTAGGTTAAGGGATTAATTAGGAGTTTTATATTGAATAATATATGTATATATATATATGTGAATATATATATGTGTATATATGTATGTATGTATAATATGTATGTGTGTGTGTGTGTGTGTAGAGAGTAGTGGAAATGAAAGAATGTTGGTGGTGGTGGTAGTGTAGAGAGTGGTAGTGGTGGAGTTGTCATGGGTGTGTGTGTGTATGTGGTTATATACCTATACATAAGTATAGGAGTTTATATATATATATGGTTGTGTGTATATATATGTATTTATATGTGTGTGTGTGTTTATATATATAGGTAGAGGGATGGATAGATATATATATATATAGATATCTAATTACCTATAGGAAATTGTAGATAGATGTATATATATATAGATATATATATATGTATAGATAGATATATATATAGGATAGTATATATGTATATACATAGAGGGTCGAGAGGGAGAGAAGTAGTAGCAGCAGCAGCTGCAGAGGCATAGCAGCAGCAGCAAGCAGCTGCGCAGCAGCAGCAGGCAGCATGCAGCAGCAGCAGCTGCAGGACTGCAGCAGCAGCAGCAGTCTAATGCAGCAGCAGCAGCTTAGTGCAGCAGCAGCAGCTAGCAGTCCAAAAACCCCCCTGTGACCCCTACGTACACCTTAAACCCCCCCCCCCCCAATGGCCTATATATATGTATATATGTAGGTATATATATATATATATAGATATATATATATATATATATGTATATATGTGGATAGATAGGTAGGAAGTTAGAAAGAAGAAGTTAGGAATAAGGAGAAGAAGAAAGGAAGAATTGAAAGAAAGATAGAAGAGAGAATAGGAAAGAAAAGAGAAGAATTAGGAGGAGTTAGGAAACAAGAAGAAGGATTTGAGTTAGAAGAAACAGATGAGAAGATAGAAGAGAGAAGAGGAACTAAAAATTGAGATGAAAAGAGGAGATTGAGAATTAGAGTAAAAAGAGGACTTTTTGATAGAAATCGAGTTAGAAGGGGAAATTGAGCCCGGAGCATCGGATCGCGATGAAACTTGACATGGACCTAGGTTACGTGATTTAGATTTTGCGGGTAAGCTCCCGGATGGAAATCGGGGTCATAGGGCGCCGGTATCGCGCCGTGTCAATGCGTATCTCGAAATATTCGAGATTTCTGCAAAGGGCCGTAAGGTGGACTAAACGTCCACTTTACTTAGGTATTTTGGTAGATAACGAACCTATAGGATAGTATCCTACTACCCTAGGGAGATCGGGTCAAAATAACTAGCGTAGATAGGCTATCTAGATTATCGCCAAGGGTAGAAATTTACCCTTAAAAAGGGTAAATTAGGGAATTGGTCCACGGCCAAGATTTGAGTTTCCAAGTCCAAGATGGACTTGGATATGGATTGTATAAGTTGGTAATGAGTAGGATTAGCTGTCTAAACCTAGTCTTGGACCCGGTTGACCACGGTTGACTTTTTGGACTAAAAGTCAACTATGGGTCAACACTTTACCCAATTTGGTCCCAAATTCCATCCAACTTGGACCGTTGACTAAAAGTCAACTATTAGTCACCAGTGACCTAGAGTTGACCTAGTGTTGACCTCGAGTTGACCAGAATTGACCCGTTGACCAAAAGTCAACGGTAAGCCAGTTTTCGACCTAGATTGATCCGGTTTAACTTCTAATGTTCTTCCATGACCAAGATTGACCCGACTAGACATGTCTTGACCTAGAATGACTAGATAGGGTTTATTTTGATTTAACTTTACTTCCTAAACTTAGTATTGATACGTCTTGTTCTCTATAGGTCCTCGAGATGCTGCATTTGCTCCGATTGACGTACCATATCATATTTCAGGCGAGTACATTCTCTGACACTTTTCCAATTTATGCTGACTGATATAATCCATGTAATTAGTGTAGATATGCTTGTTCTCGACACATTGGTCACACGGGTTGGTATTCATGGATCCCGACATGAGGTGTTATTCCTTGTTGTCTTGGTATGTCTTGTGCAAGCCCCCTTGTAGTTCTTATGCAGTACATGGACGCCGATTCTCGAGGAGACTAGCTCCCTTCTCGTAGAATCCCGTGTCGTGACGTGTCTTGTTTGGATCCACTCTACCAGTCGGGGACGGGGAGTATTAGTGTAGACATGTGGTCATTATCCACCTTGTTACTCTTGTAGACCTTGTGAGTGTTAATCATACACTCCACGTATGATTAACCAGGCCAGTAGACCTTGTGCAAGATCCAAGCCGACCACATGTTGTAACTAGTATTCACACACCTAGATATATGATTCTTGATTCTTGTACATGCCATGATCAGTTTACTTGCCTTATTCTAGCTTTAGTTTTACAGCTTACCTTGCCATGATTCTCGCATGTACATTATATGATTTTCTTGTATATACTCTCTATTTACAGATTATAGCTGTTGTCATATCTTGTGAAATATTGTTAGTTGATTGTACTCGTTCCATCCTGACAGGATATGTTGAAAATATTACAGATGCAGATGAGGAAGACTACTGTACCTACTACGGTCCGGATGACGTAGTGGGAATAGACTTGGAGACTTTGGTCCAGCAGGGCTTAGCTCCGCCTGACGAGACACTACCTATTACTTAGTTAGTGTAGGTCTTTGTACTGGACATTGTCTCCAGCTACTTTTGAGACTGTATTACATTTTGGACTGTATTAGAGACTTGGACTGTATATATTCTTTGTGTTTGGACTTGACAGGTTATTATTATTTTATCGTCTTGTTGTCTTTACATTTCAGTCTTTACTTTGTTATCTTAGAGTCGTGATTGAGTACTCGTATATATATTCATTGCTTGTCCTCCGTTCGGAGTTGACCATATTCTCGACAGGTTTTTGTTATATATATATAAACTGTTTAGAGTAGAAAAATCTACAGCGTTCCACGCCGATTTTTCGGTGAGGGCTGGGCGTTGTCGCGTCACGTGCCCTTTTAGCGGGTGCGGGTCGTGACACGTTTTAGTGGTGGCCCATACAGGTCAGAAGTCGCAATTAGTGCGATGTCGTAGCGGCACTCGTCTTAGAGTGTTGACTACGAGCCTGTGTTACACATAGGTGGTAGTAGGCTAAGAGTGCTCAATCACAGTAGGATCTTTCCTTGCTTATCTTGCTTATCGTCTTTGATATTGATTTACTGCATTCTAGCTGTCCTCCTTTGATATTGCCTTCATGTGCCATATTGATATCTTCTTTTCAAATTGTCTCCAGGATAGTTATGACTCACTCTCCTGGCGAGGAGCACGGGGAGACGGAGAGGTCTGCCACCTCTGGCGGACAGGCTCCGGTCACCTCCCCTGCAGATGGGACTTCTGTTGGAGCTCTCGGAGGTACTCCTCCAGCTACCTCGATGACAGTTCCTGGGGTCATTGCGGGTACTCTTCCCGCAGTTCCCGGGACCACGACGGGAGCAGTCGGGGGCGTTCTTCCTCCTCCTGCGCAGCGGATTCCTCTGCCAGTTGCAGGCGTACTTCCACCTCCACCTCCTCTGCCTACAGATATGGGGCAGATGCTTACCTTCCTCCAGCAGATACTGGAGACTCAGAGAGCCCAGACCGAGGCTCAGCAGAGGCAGACAGACGCGATGCGTCAGGGCATGGAGGATGCCCATCAGTTGGCCCTTGCAGCCGTGGAGCAGAGGGCTCCTCATCCGGGGACGCGACCGAGGTACGGGGATATCCAGGACTTCAGGAAGCTCGGGCCCCGTGACTTTAGCGGGACCGAGGGCGTGGTCTATGCAGAAGATTGGCTCGAGGATATCGAGCGGCAGATGAGGGCCTGCCGCCTGGCAGAGGACCTGAGGGTCGAGGCGGTAGGTTTGCAGTTGCTAGACATTGCGCGCACCTGGTTCAGAAATGAGCCAGCCCTAGCTGGAGAGGGCCATACTTGGGCAGAGTTCACGCTCCTCTTCAGGGAGAAGTTTTTTTCCCCACGGACAAGATTGACCTGGTGCGACAGTTCCAGGATCTGCAGCAGGGCAGTCTATCTGTGGAGGAGTACGCAGCGGAGTTCGGCCGTCTGAGCCGATACGCTGAGTACATGGTTCGAGACCCGGAGACCAGGACGAGCCGTTTCAGGGAGGGGTTGGCTTGGGATATCAAGCACCTCATTCCCTCCTTCTATGAGACATATACCCAGATCTATACGGAGGCCCGCAAGGTAGAGCGGGAGTGGGGCTTGAAGCCCAAGAGGGAGCGTGATCATTTCTCGGGAGCTTCTAGCAGCGCGGGGGCTGCTAAGCGCCCCCAGCTTCAGCATCGTTCTTTCCAGCATCACCAGCCGCAGGTTCAGACCCGAGCACCAGTTCAGCAGCAGGTGCAGCACACTCAGCCGAGGCAGGCACAGCATGGGGCTCCTTGCCACTTCTGCAGGAGGCCTGGTCACGTTTGGGAGGTTTGTCGGAAGAGGCTGGGTTTGTGCCTCTACTGCGGGGAGGCTGGACATCAGTTGAGGGATTGTCCTGCGAACCCTCGCAGGGTAGTCCGTGGAGCGGTAGCAGCTCAGGGGGCACCGGCGAGAGTTCCTGCAGTGCAGCAGAGGGGTCCACTTCCGACCCAGCAGCAGCGGTTTGTTCAGCACCACCAGCAGCGGGGTGGTCAGGGTAGAGCCTTTGCTCTTGCAACTGAGGAGATCGAGCCAGTCGCAGATGTAGTTGCAGGTTCGGTTCTTCTTGATTCTTTTCCTGCCTTAGCATTGTTTGATTCAGGTGCTACGCACAGTTTTGTGTCAGTTTCTTTTGCACTTAGGCACAACATCATTGCTGAATATCTGGGTAGGACTTGCAAGATTATGACTGGGAATGGCATCATCCTAGTTAATAATGTTTGCAAGGGGCGGAGAGTTTCCTTGAGAGGCCGGGAGCTGAGTGCGTGTTTGCTCGTAATGCCACTTCCGAGTTACGATGTAGTACTCGGTATGGATTGGTTGAGCATGCACCACGCTAGCATCGACTGCAGAGGGGGCAGGATTCTGTTTAGGCCGCCGGGAGAGCCGGAGTATGAGTTCACCAGGGGTGCAGTAGAGCAGGGAGATGGTTTCTGTGGAGCGTTGTTGGCGGGGCCGGTGTTGCCACATCCACTTATTGCTGAGTACTTGGATGTCTTTCCGGAGGAGCTGCCCGGGATGCCGCCAGATCGTGATGTTGAGTTCTCTATAGATCTAGTGCCGGGCGCTGAGCCTATCTCCCAGCACGTCTATAGAGTCAACAATAGCGAGTTAGCGGAGTTGAAGAAGCAGGTCGACGAGCTGGAGGACAAGGGCTTTATTCGATCTAGTTCTTCACCTTAGGGCGCGCCAGTTCTTTTCGTCCCCAAGAAGGATGGTACGGTACGTCTGTGTAGTGGTATTCGAACTAGAGTACCACTACAGCCTGCAGTAGGATTAGGATATATTTTGAAGGTACTCAATCACAGATAGGAACCCTTGAGAGATTCCCGAGACGACCCTGGAGAATCTTATTTAATTTCGATTTGAAAACTCTTTTCCTTGATTTGATTATCTTTACTTTCTGTTATTGAATTTGATTTTTAGGGATTATTATTGAAATTGAGTTAGTATTTACTGGTTTTGATGAAGATTATTGAATTTTGAATCTTGATGTTAGCTATAGCATCCGAGTTTGTAGTTATGTGATTTGAAGGATTTTTGTTCATTTTTGAATCTTGATGATTCGTTGATAAATTTGATTTTTTTTTTAGTAATCGTTGTTGATTTAAATTTAATTTTTGTCAAGATGAAATTATATGGGCTAGGTCATCTAAGATTTGGAATCTAGTCTTCTACAGTCATATTTGCCAGCATGGTGAGGACATATAGTTGACTTGGATATATTTCTCGGGTGTGGGAATTTAAGGTTTTCGCAGCCAAGCTAGCGGCATCGCGAAAATGTTAAATACCATGATCCTAGAGGTATGTGCCCAAGTCGAGGACTCTGTGATTATCGTAGCCTTGCTTACTAGTATGACGAGGATTTAGAGTACCATGATTTTGGATAGACGCATATGATTATCAGATTGTATCTTAAATGTTTTCAAACATGTTTTCTCTACTTTGTTTCAGTCATTAAAAAAAAAGAATTATTATTTGTTTGTTTGTCTAGTTTCCTATTATTTAACTCAGGAGTAAGTTTAGTTGGTTTTATAAACCTTGTGAAATTTCTTGCTATAAGTTTTTCATAATACAATGAATCGAAAATTTTGCTAGACTTTATCTTAAATTTGATATTTTAACTCTGGATTTTAAAATAATTTTCTCTTTTAAAACAGATAAGCAGCACAGATTTTATTACCATTTCTTCTCCTGCCAATATTTTATTTCCATCATTCCTTGTCTTATACGACTATCATGATTACATCAATTTCCTGTCTCGTATATAATTCTGTCAGCTATACCTTGAAAACTCTTGAACCTTCATACCATTTTGCTTGAGAAATGTTGAGAAAGTGACGTAAACCATCTAGTATGGAAATGACGTAATTGGTTATTATGTGATAATTTTGTAGGAATCAAAATGTTGGATGTCAAAAAAAATTTTGAGATAGAAATGTGGTAAAGGTTTAGAATGGAATTGAGTGATAAATGTTATCAATTTAGAAATAATTGCAGAAAATTTGGTTATGAGTAATTCATGGATGTATTTCAAAACTAATGAGGATATCAGAGGTCAACCTACTTTGAGAACTAGAAATCTTGGTTATTGATTCTTGGGAACTATTACAAGTCTATGTGAAATTTAGAAATGGAAATGAGAATTTGATTGTTTTCTATGATTATGCGAAGTTGAACCAGATATTTTGAGAGGGTGACTAGAGACAAAGAGAACGCAAGAATTTTACGTTATAGAAATTATTTTGATGATTAGGAGAAATTGTAGAATTTAAAAAGGATAATATTTAAAGATAAACATGAAGGAAATATGAAGGTTGATTTATAAAACGAGAATAAATTTTGTATGACATGGTGGTATTATGGTTGAATAAATACGAGGCTTGATTTAAACAAGTACGAGGATTCCATAAACTGGATTTGGAGGTTTCAGATCTAATTTAGAACGAGGTGAAAGAATTTGGAAACTTGATTAAATGGGTAAGTGTTGATACCTAATTAAGAGGGGTATGCTTCGTGGGAAATGTTTTGGAAGTTTGGAATTTTGCCTATGGTGATTGTGGTAAAGGTTTAGATGATTGAAGGTTATATAATTTCGAGGGTAGTCATATGAAGGTTGATTTTATATTGGGATTTGTGAGAAAATATGATTTAGCAAATGACAGACTTGATGGTATTAGAGAGAGATGATTAACTTGACTCCTTATGAAATCTTCCCTTGTTTTTCCCCAAAGTGTTTTCAATATTATTGAATCATAGTTTCCTTAATCACGACCAAATCGACTTCGATTATCTTTTCTTATCATAATTATATCTTGGTTGTACTTAATTTTGATTGTGACCCGAATCTCTATCCTTGTATGCTCGTTCTCAGACTTTGTTGAACCTGTCCTCCACATTGCCTAAATTTTGATTTTCCCAATTTGATCAACTTAGATCGTATCGAGAATAAATATTTTTAATATATATTGTGATTGGATTTTTCGTTCAAGTGACTTTCATTCTTAACTTTGATTTTGATTTTTTCTGAACCCTTTAAAGATAATTGGTAGTTACTTTTCTTTATTTTTATGATAAGTACCAGTTTTCACATAGGATGGTAGGCTGTCTTACAGTTTTGATGATTGTTATTTTTGTATCTTTTCTAAGTTTAGCACTCTGGATTGCTTGTGTGTTTTGATACCCTATGACCAATTCGGTTAGCATGACTAGTATACCTAGATGAGACTTTCACTACCACCGTATGCCATGACCCTGTATGCCGTTCTTTTATTTGATGGTATGATTTGTTTAAGTTCTGGGACTTTGATTGTGGGGGTTTGACCTAGAGGGAGTAGGGACATTTTAATTTCGAGGACGAAATTTTTATAAGGAGGGTAGGATGTTAGCACCCTGAAATTCGGGTTGATTTTTTTTCATTTTATTTATTTTTTGATTGTTTGGTTACATTAAATATTTCATTCTATTTATTTATCTGTTAGTGTACTTTTTCATGCCATTGATATTTGGAGTATCAGGGATGTTCAACTCTGGAAATCTTCTTCACGAGTTTTGGAGTGGACACGATTACCTTCATGACGGTATATGGTGTCCCACCCAAACTTGTTCCCTTGTGCCCCTTTTTCTTCGCTGAACTTCGGGTCAAATTAGACCGTTCGATCAGTAATTGATTTTCCTACTTTTTTCCTTGATCATTTTCAACGCGTTACCATGACATTTAAATTGGGAGCGCCAGACCAGTCATTTTCTTGAAACCAACTCCTCATTGATGATCTACTCGAGACGCTCGTCACCCATGACCTTTGTGTCCCCCTCAGATACGTCATTTTGAGCTCCATTTGATTCGCACAACTTTTCCGACACGTGATCCGATTTTATTTCACGCCACGGCGTCACATTCATTTTCCAACCTGATTTGTGGGTCCCCTGTCGACCAAAACTTGTCAGCCCCAACTATGGACATGGCCCACTTTGAGCCTACTATCCGTCCGCCACTTGTGTCCCATTTATTGGAATCCCCATGTGCTACTTATTTGCACATGATCATCAACGTCTAATTATAATTCTATTTTTGCACGATGTCCAGTTTTGACCCAATCCGGCTCCACCGAGCCCAGTCCAGCTCCATGTTATTCTCTATCGGGACACCCTCGTATTTTCTTGCCCAAAAATATTAATTATTCTTTCTACCTATTTTTCTATATTTATCGGAATTTTCTGTTGAATTAAATCCTATAGGAATGACCAATTTTCCCCTAATTAATTCATAGCCCTTGATTCCCTTCAATTGATCCCAACCCTTGATTTTCCCCTCACATCCATAGCAGCATGCTGCCGGCCCTAACTTTGAGAGGAATACACTTTTTCCTTCTCTCCCTCTCTCATAATTAATAACACCTCTTTCTCTCTCTCCTTCCTTTTTTATTTCTATTCCTATACTCAACTACAACAACACCAACACCATCAGCAACTACAACACACACCCGACCTCCACAACTTCCCCAGGCCGACCTCCCCTCCGGCGTGGCCTCGCCGCTGGCCATGGCCTCCACCCACAGCTCCTCCTTCTCCTCCTCCTCTTCCATATCATCATCTTCACCATTAACCCGAGCCACCATCTAAACATCATCACCACCACCTCCTTAAGCCAACCCGACCACCACCAACATCTTAGCCCAGTCGACCACCCCGCCGCACGTTCGCCGTGCATCCCCACGGCGCCTCCGCCGGGCCAGGACGGCCGCGCAGCCGCACAGAGCTGCACAGCAGCGGCGCACAGTGCAGCAGCTGCACAGCCGCGCAACTCCGCGCGCGTGCAGGCGCCACCGCCGGCGCCACCGTCGCCGTGGTCGGCGTGGCCGACCCCCGCGTGGCCGACCCCCGCGTGGCCGGGCGCACCCCCGGAGAAGGCCCCGTGGCCGTTGCTTCTCTCCCCGACGCGTATCGGAGGCGATCCGTGCGTTTGGCACGGGTTCCCGTCGTGACGAGCTCGGAAACGACGCTGAAATTGCGCCCCGTCGCAGCGACTTCGTGCGCGTTTTCTCGGAGATCCGACCGTTGGATCGGCGATTTCTTCGCTCCGTCGCAATCTCGGTATATCCACCTTCATCCCTGTCAATTTTCGTCCGTTAATTTTATCGTTTGATACATCAAAACCGGCCACCAAGTTGACCGTTTAAATTGTATTAAATTTGGACAGTTTCGTGGGGCCAACTTCGTCAGCTTGTATATCCTCCACCGCAGCTCCGTTTGGCGTGCTACCAGTTCCGGTGCGAAGCTGGTATAACCCTCTTACTACCCCTTCAGTTTTGTTTCATTGTGAGCTTGTTTGATTGGTTGAATTCGACGCCAAAGTTGGCCGTCCGAATTCGTAATTTCCAACTTGTAAAATTCCATTTTTGAACACGGGACTCCAGATTTCATTTCTGACACCACCATTAGACTTGTGGCATCGTTCTGGCATGTTTTCATATAAAATTTGTTAGATTTGGAGAACGTGGGCCCGGGCACGTTTTTCGGTGCAAAGCGGGTCCCACATTCTGGGTCAACGGGACTTTTTGACGCTGGCTCATCGGAATCCAATTCCGGAGATACCGTTGAGTTCGTATCGTCATTCTGGACTCGTTGACATATAATTTGCTAGGTTTTGGTGGACATTGGGTCTGGCACGCATTTCGGTGCAAGTCGGATACCAATATCCGGGTCAACGGGCCATTTTGAGTTCGGCTCATCGGAATCCAATTCCGGAGATACCATTGAGTTTGTATCATCATTCTGGACTCGTTGACAGGTAGTTTGCTGAGTTTTGAGGACTTTGACTCCGGCACGCATTTTCGTGCAAACCGGAATTCCAAGTTCTGGTCAACGGGCCAAATTGAGATCGGGTCAACGGAATCCAATTCTGGAGATACCGTTGGGTTCGTATCGACATTTTGGTTTCGTGGACATATAATTTGTTATATTTTATTGGCTTGTTTTCTTGCACGTTTTTCGGTGCAAAACGGCTCCGACACGGACACCGTTTTGGCCCGAAATTACCTTTTTGCCCTTGTGTCCAAATTGGACCGACGGATAGGCTATCCTAGCTAAATTGACCATTCTGGACACGTTGGCGATGTTTATTTCATCGTCCGACAATGTTTGTTGATAGTTTCTCTGAGTTTAGCATTTTTCTAATTAATTAATAATTAATTCATATAATGTTCGTATTTCGGGATTAGTACAACGAAACTGAGATCAGCCAATTCCAGTGATCTCGCATCGCTGAAATTGACATGTTGGACACGTGGATCACTATAATAAGATTATCAACCTTACCGATAATCTTCTTATCTCGATTTGCGTGCCGTAAGTTTCGACGTACAAATAACGAAGTACACTTTATTTTAGACTAGAATTGACCCTGATTGACCTAAGTTGACCAGTTGACCCAGAGTCAACTGTAAGTCAACACTTGACCTAGTTTGACTAGATTATTGACCGGAGTCGACCTAGAGTTGTTTGACTTAGAAGAACCTAGAATAAAATAGATTGTTGTGGATTCATTTATTACAACTTGAACACCTTGTAACCTGTGTTGCTTTAAATAGGACTCTGTGGCTTCAGTGGGACCCCTCTATACTTATCAGCTGTTCAGGTTATCGAGGCGAGTACATTCTCTGTTCATTTCATATCCTGCTTAGAATTATTTCCTGCAGTAGATTACTTTACTTGTACTGTCACGTTGGTCACACGGATTGGTACTATATGGATCCCTTCTTGAGATGTTATCCTTAGGGAGCATCGGGTACTCTATGTTTGTGCGTTTCACTTGCATGGCGTATCACTATGCTTCGTTGATTCTTCGATCACTTGTGACATATACTCTTATGATCACAGAGTCATCCTGGAATCCTTATCCCATTTATGGGTCTACTATATATCACCTTCGGGGTCTATCACCTTCGGGGTCTACCACCTTCGGGGTCTACCACCTTCGGGGTCTATTACATAGCATCATAACATAACCTGGCTGGATCCTTGTGTATTGATTGGGGGTACGGGGGAGTATATGTGGACATGTGAATAATACACCAGTAGTTTCTTATCAGAATCATTTCTTAGTGTCTTATCAGAATCATCCCAGGCCATTTACATGTTCATATTGTACTCTGACTCACTAGTCACATGCTAGTTCTCTATGTATTGTAGATATTTCTATTACAGTTACCTCTCTGTTTACATACTGTTTTCTTTCAGTACCTGTATCTTACTTTACTGCATGTTATATGTTTTCTAAGCTGCTATGATCTGTTGAGATGTACTGTACTCGCTCCAGTCCTGACTGGACCTGTTGATAAATTTTACAGATAGCTTGGAGGTTGCCTGCTAGCCTAGAGGAGACACAGTAGGGTTTGTTTAGGTAGTTATTTCTTTTTGTCTGGAGTTGTATTTACTTTGTGGATTACTGTACCTTTATTTGAGTTTTGAAGATGTATTTCTGGGTTCATGTATCTTAGACACTTAGACTTCTATCTCCTGTATTTATTTTGGATTTTATGTTTTATCTATTCTTATCATGCTCTACCTTAGATGTGATTGAGTTGTATCTGCTATGTCACCCCCATTCGGGGAGTATAAACTGTTTAGTCTTATACTGTTAGATGCATTGAGACCTAGGACAGCGTTCTACCGCCGACACTGCGGCGTAGGCTGGGCGTTGTTACGTCCTCGTGCCCTAACTCTGGGGCGCGGGTCGTGACAGTACGGTACGTCTGTGTATTGATTACAGGGCGCTCAACAACCTTACCATCAAGAACAAGTATCCTCTGCCGAGGATTGATGACTTGTTCGACCAGTTGAGCGGCGCGAGGGTGTTCTCGAAGATCGACTTGCGTACGGGGTACCATCAGCTGAAGGTGAAGCGGGATGACATTCCGAAGACTGCCTTTCGGACTCGCTATGGCCAGTATGAGTATACCGTCATGCCGTTTGGGTTGACCAACGCCCCGGCGGTATTCATGAACTTGATGAACAAGGTATTTCACCAGTACCTTGACAAGTTCGTGGTGGTCTTCATTGATGACATCCTCATCTATTCGAAGACGCCAGAGGAGCACGAGGAGCACCTGAGGATTGTGTTGGACACTCTCAGGAGGGAGCAGCTGTATGGGAAGTTGTCCAAGTGCGAGTTCTTCTTGGATCGCGTGGAGTTCCTAGGCCATGTTGTCTCTGGCGAGGGGATTTCAGTGGATCCGAAGAAGATTTCTGCAGTGGAGTCCTGGTCGACGCCGAGCTCTGTAGCAGAGGTTCGGAGTTTTCTGGGTCTGGCAGGTTACTACCGGAGGTTCATACAGGACTTTTCTAGGATTGCCCAGCCGATGACCCGCCTTACCAGGAAGGACGAGGAGTTTGTTTGGTCCGATGAGTGCCAGGCCGCCTTCGAGGAGCTGAAGGCGAGATTGACTACAGCTCCTATCTTGACGCTGCCATCTGGATCTGGTGGTTATACGATCTACAGTGATGCTTCAGGACGGGGTTTGGGTTGTGTGCTTCAGCAGCATGGGAAGGTAATTGCCTATGCATCTAGGCAGTTACGTCCTCATGAGAGGAATTACCCTACCCACGATCTTGAGCTGGCAGCGGTCATCTTTGCTTTGAAGCTGTGGAAATACTATCTGTACGGAGAGCGAGTTGAGATCTATACAGATCACAAGAGCTTGAAGTACGTGTTTACCCAGAAGGAGCTGAATATGAGGCAGAGGCGATGGTTAGAGCTGATGAAGGATTTTGATATATCCTTGCAGTACCATCCGGGGAAGGCCAACGTGGTCGCGGATGCTTTGAGCAGGTATCCCGTGGCTATGTGTTTGACGATGGATCGTCACCTTCTGGCAGATCTGGAGAGCTTGGGCATAGAGGTGATAGTTCCTGGGTTCGAGGCGCAGATGTGGGGTCTGCAGGTGCAGTCGGAGCTGATGGACAGAGTCAGGGCAGCTCAGTTTGAGGATGAGGCTCTGAAGGTCATCAGGGAGCAGGTCCAGATGGGACTGTTGAAGGAGTTCTCTTTAGCAGGGGATGGGTCGTTGAGGCATGGTACCAGATTGTGCGTGCCGAGCGGAGGACTTCGGGAGGAGGTTCTTCAGGAGGCGCACCGTTCTCAGTACTCTATGCATCCCGGAGCCAACAAGATGTATAGGGACCTGAGACAGCATGTTTGGTGGTATGGCATGAAACGTGAGGTGGCTCAGTTCGTTGCGAGATGCTTAGTGTGCCAGCAGGTGAAGGCCGGGAGGCAGAGACCCGGTGGATTGCTCCAGCCACTCCCCATTCCTGAGTGGAAGTGGGAGCATATCACTATGGACTTTGTATCTGGGCTTCCGCGCTCTCCAGGAGGAAAGGATGCGATTTGGGTCATTGTTGATCGATTGACCAAATCGGCCCACTTTTTGCCTTTCAAGGTGGGTTTGTCGACGGAGAGGTTGGCCGAGATGTACGTGCGACAGATAGTCCGATTACACGGGGTGCCAGTGAGTATAGTCTCGGATCGGGACAGCCGATTCACTTCCCACTTCTGGCAGAGTTTATAGCTTAGCTTGGGCATATCGCTCAAGTTCAGTACAGCATATCACCCCCAGACAGACGGGCAGTCGGAGAGGACGATTCAGACCCTCGAGGATATGCTGCGTACCTGTGTCTTGGACTTCGGGGGATCTTGGGAGGACCACCTTCACTTGGTAGAGTTTGCTTACAACAACAGCTACCAAGCCAGTATAGAGATGTCACCTTTCGAGGCTCTATACGGACGGAGGTGCCGTACTCCCTTGTCTTGGGATGATGTTGGTGAGAGGGTTTTGCTTGGCCCTGAGATGGTGGTAGATGCTGCAGAGAAGGTTAGGATTATCAGAGATAGACTTCGGGTAGCGCAGGATAGGCAGCGGCACTGGGCTGATAGCCACCGGAGACCATTGGAGTTCGAGGTATAGTCTAGATTTTTCTAGTATTTGAGTCTGATTGTGATTGTTTTAGATAAGCTCTAAGTCTTGTTTTGTTCTTAGGTTGATGATCTTGTCTTTCTGCGGATTTCTCCGACGCGTGGCACGATTCGTTTTGGTGGCGACGGGAAGCTTAGCCCACGATACATTGGACCATTCCGTATCCTGGGCAGGGTCGGTGCAGTGGCTTACCGACTGGAGTTACCGCCAGCACTGGAGGGAGTGCACTGTGTGTTCTACGTGTCGCAGCTGAGACGGTACGTGGTAGATCCCAGTCACGTCTTAGACCACTCCGAGATCGAGGTGGGACCGACACTCAGTTACCCGGAGAAGCCGGTCGAGATCTTGGACCGAAGAGAGAAGGTGCTCCGGAACCAGGTCATTCCCTTGGTTCGCGTTGCATGGAGACACCACTCTCCAGGTGAGTCCACCTGGGAGAGAGAGGACGACATGCGGGAGCGATTCCCATATCTCTTCGAGCCTTGAGGTAAATTTCTTTTCTTTTCTTCTTTGTTCAGTTCATGATTGCTGTGTTAGTCCTCATTCAATTTCGAGGACAAATTTTTTTTAAGGAGGATAGATTTGTCACCCCCAATTTTTCAAATTAGGGGTATTTTTGTCATTTTCAAGTTTAATGATATTTTCGGAATTTTATTTGATTTTATATGATTTTTAGGAATTTATTTAGTCGGTTTGAATTTTATCCAATTCGGACCCAATTTGGAGACCCGGGTAGCCTGGACCTTAGTGGGACCCACAAACTAGCTGTGTTTGGCCCACATGCCATCATAATTAGGCTAGAAATCTTTAACCCTATTTCCATGACTTAATTAGTCATTTTAGAGACTTAATTAGTCATTTAGAATCGAACCAAATCAAACCGAACCAACCCGATTCCAAATTGAACCAAACCAAGCTTAATGGGTTGTGGGCTATTGGATCCCAACCCAATAGCCCATGGAGAGGTGGCCGGCCATGCTAAACCCCCCCTCTCTTTCTTCTCCACAAAGTCACCCACTTCTTCTTCTTCAAAAATCTCTTCTTCCTCCAAGCTCTCTCTCTCTCCATTAGGTTTGTCATTAACTCTCTACTTATTTCTCCTCTTCATTTACTTCCCTCACATTAATTAGAGAGGATAACATTCTCTACACTTTGCCCCTAGATTTCATTAGGTTCCCTAAAATCTAGGTTAAGGGATTAATTAGGAGTTTTATATTGAATAATATATGTATATATATATATGTGAATATATATGTGTATATATGTATGTATGTATAATATATATGTGTGTGTGTGTGTGTGTGTAGAGAGTAGTGGAAATGAAAGAATGTTGGTGGTGGTGGTAGTGTAGAGAGTGGTAGTGGTGGAGTTGTCATGGGTGTGTGTGTGTATGTGGTTATATACCTATACATAAGTATATGAGTTTATATATATATATATATGGTTGTGTGTATATATATGTATTTATATGTGTGTGTGTGTTTATATATATAGGTAGAGGGATGGATAGATATATATATATAGATATCTAATTACCTATAGGAAATTGTAGATAGATGTATATATATAGATATATATATATATGTATAGATAGATATATATATATGATAGTATATATGTATATACATAGAGGGTCGAGAGGGAGAGAAGTAGTAGCAGCAGCAGCTGCAGAGGCATAGCAGCAGCAGCAAGCAGCTGCGCAGTAGCAGCAGGCAGCATGCAGCAGCAGCAGCTGCAGGACTGCAGCAGCAGCAGCAGTCTAATGCAGCAGCAGCAGCAGCTTAGTGCAGCAGCAGCAGCTAGCAGTCCAAAAACCCCCCTGTGACCCCTACGTACACCTTAAACCCCCCCAATGGCCTATATATATGTATATATGTAGGTATATATATATATATAGATATATATATGTATATATGTGGATAGATAGGTAGGAAGTTAGAAAGAAGAAGTTAGGAATAAGGAGAAGAAGAAAGGAAGAATTGAAAGAAAGATAGAAGAGAGAATAGGAAAGAAAAGAGAAGAATTAGGAGGAGTTAGGAAACAAGAAGAAGGATTTGAGTTAGAAGAAACAGATGAGAAGATAGAAGAGAGAAGAGGAACTAAAAATTGAGATGAAAAGAGGAGATTGAGAATTAGAGTAAAAAGAGGACTTTTTGATAGAAATCGAGTTAGAAGGGGAAATTGAGCCCGGAGCATCGGATCGCGATAAAACTTGACATGGACCTAGGTTACGTGATTTAGATTTTTCGGGTAAGCTTCCGGATGGAAATCGGGGTCATAGGGCGCCGGTATCGTGCCGTGTCAATGCATATCTCGAAATATTCGAGATTTCTGCAAAGGGCCGTAAGGTGGACTAAACGTCCACTTTACTTAGGTATTTTGGTAGATAACGAACCTATAGGATAGTACCCTACTACCCTAGGGAGATCGGGTCAAAATAACTAGCGTAGGTAGGCTATCTAGATTATCGCCAAGGGTAGAAATTTACCCTTAAAAAGGGTAAATTAGGGAATTGGCCCACGGCCAAGATTTGAGTTTCCAAGTCCAAGATGGACTTGGATATGGATTGTATAGGTTGGTAATGAGTAGGATTAGCTGTCTAAACCTAGTCTTGGACCCGGTTGACCACGGTTGACTTTTTGGACTAAAAGTCAACTATGGGTCAACACTTTACCCAATTTGGTCCCAAATTCCATCCAACTTGGACCGTTGACTAAAAGTCAACTATTAGTCACCAGTGACCTAGAGTTGACCTAGTGTTGACCTCGAGTTGACCAGAATTGACCCGTTGACCAAAAGTCAACGGTAAGCCAGTTTTCGACCTAGATTGATCCGGTTTAACTTCTAATGTTCTCCCATGACCAAGATTGACCCGACTAGACATGTCTTGACCTAGAATGACTAGATAGGGTTTATTTTGATTTAACTTTACTTCCTAAACTTAGTATTGATACGTCTTGTTCTCTATAGGTCCTCGAGATGCTGCATTTGCTCCGATTGACGTACCATATCATATTTCAGGCGAGTACATTCTCTGACACTTTTCCAATTTATGCTGACTGATATAATCCATATAATTAGTGTAGATATGCTTGTTCTCGACACATTGGTCACACGGGTTGGTATTCATGGATCCCGACATGAGGTGTTATTCCTTGTTGTCTTGGTATGTCTTGTGCAAGCCCCCTTGTAGTTCTTGTGCAGTACATGGACGCCGATTCTCGAGGAGACTAGCTCCCTGCTCGTAGAATCCCGCGTCGTGACGTGTCTTGTTTGGATCCACTCTACCAGTCGAGGACGGGGAGTATTAGTGTAGACATGTGGTCATTATCCACCTTGTTACTCTTGTAGACCTTGTGAGTGTTAATCATATACTCCACGTATGATTAACCAGGCCAGTAGACCTTGTGCAAGACCTAAGCCGGCCACATGTTGTAACTAGTATTCATACACCTAGATATATGATTCTTGATTCTTGTACATGCCATGATCAGTTTACTTGCCTTGTTCTAGCTTTAGTTTTACAGCTTACCTTGCCATGATTCTCACATGTACATTATATGATTTTTTTGTATATACTCTCTATTTACAGATTATAGCTTTTGTCATATCTTGTGAAATGTTGTTAGTGGATTGTACTCGTTCCATCCTGACAGGATATGTTGAAAATATTACAGATGCAGATGAGGGAGACTACTGTACCTACTACGGTCCGGATGACATAGTGGGAATAGACTTGGAGACTTTGGTCCAGCATGGCTTAGCTCCGCCTGACGAGACCCTACCTATTACTTAGTTAGTGTAGGTCTTTGTACTGGACATTGTCTCCAGCTACTTTTGAGACTGTATTACATTTTGGACTGTATTAGAGACTTGGACTGTATATATTCTTTGTGTTTGGACTTGACAGGTTATTATTATTTTATCGTCTTGTTGTCTTTACATTTCAGTCTTTACTTTGTTATCTTAGAGTCGTAATTGAGTACTCGTATATATATTCATTGCTTGTCCTCCGTTCGGAGTTGACCATATTCTCGACAGGTTTTTGTTATATATATATAAACTGTTTAGAGTAGAAAAATCTACAGCGTTCCACGCCGATTTTTCGGTGAGGGCTGGGCGTTGTCGCGTCACGTGCCCTTTTAGCGGGTGCGGGTCGTGACAATTGTAGAATGATTGCTTACTCAATTGTTTATACTTAGATTAGTTTAGCTTCGATATTTCTATCATGCTTGGATCTGAAATTTCGAGGACGAAATTTTTTCTAAGGAGGGTAGAGATGTCACTTCCCGTTCCCAGAATATGTATTCTAAATACATGTACTGCTGGAATGTATTCATTTAATATTTATCATGTATTGCTCTGTATTTAAATTCCTTTAATTTTCTGTTAATTAATTTCCTGCAATTTTATTTCTGCACTTTACTTTCTGCTTTTATACTCTGCTTTAGCTTTGCTATGGGTTCGGCTCAGATTGGTTTAATTATGTTGGTTCATCATGAACCGAAATAAACCCCCCACCTACCACCACCCCTTCCATTTAAAGCCCATCTCCTTTCTCTCTCTTCATTACTTCACCATTACTCTTCTTCTTCCTCATAACTCTCCCACCAACCTAGAAGAGATAGGCAAGTGCCAACTTGCTTCTTGATGGATCCCTATTTTTATTGTTCTATCATCTTCCCTATTTGATTTTAAGTCTCTTTAGTACTTAGCATTTTCAATTTCCATGGCTTATTTGTTGTAGATCTAAGTTTGTTACATTTTCGGATTTCTTAGGTTTTGATCTAGTAAACTTTGTTATCTTCAAGTTTTGATGGTTCCATGTTGTAGAGAATTTCGTTCTACCCAATTTTGACCTATGGAAGTCCATATTTGGACTTGGGATGAAGGATTTATGAAGCTTGGAAGCAATGGCTTCCATGGTTCCCATGGTTCTGTTCTCAGAAAATTCGGAGAAGAAGGACAGCCCCAGCGCATCAAATCTTCATTCCTCAGCGCATGGAAATCTTTATTCCCACAGCGCATCAAATCTTCATTCCTCAGCGCATGGAAATCTTTATTCCCACAGCGCATCAATCTTCATTCTTCAGGCGCATGAGATTATTTATTTCCCAATCTCATTTCTCAGGCGCATGGATTATTTATTTCTCAATCTTATTCCTCAGGCGCATGAGATATTTATTTTCCACAGCCGCATTCCTCAGGCGCATGAGATTATTTATTTCCCAATCTCATTCCTCAGCGCATGATATTTATTTCCCACAGCCGCATTCCTCAGGCGCATGAGATTATTTATTTTCCAATCTCATTCCTCAGCGCATGATATTTATTTCCCACAGCCGCATTCCTCAGGCGCATGAGATTATTTATTTCCCAATCTCATTCCTCAGGCGCATGGATTATTTATTTCTCAATCTTATTCCACAGCGTATGATATTTATTTTCCACAATCTCATTCCTCAGGCGCATGAGATTATTTATTTTCCAATCTCATTCCTCAGGCGCATGGATTATTTATTTCTCAATCTTATTCCACCGCGCATGATATTTATTTTCCACAATCTCATTCCTCAGGCGCATGAGATTATTTATTTCCCAATCTCATTCCTCAGGCGCATGGATTATTTATTTTCCAATCTTATTCCACAGCCCATGATATTTATTTCTCACAGCCGCATTCCCACAGCGCATGAGTTTAATTATTTCCCAATCATTTTCCACAGTGCATGAGATTTATTTATTCCCCAATCATTTCCCACAGCGTATGAGATTCTTTATTTTTTAAACATTATTTATTTCCTAATGTTTATTTTTCGAATTTGGCATTAATTAACATTGATTGTTATCTTGATTAATTATTGATCATGCGTTCCTAGATGGAACTAAGAGACTGGCTAGTCGTCTTATTGAAATGAATGAATGAGACACGTTCATATTAAGTATGAACTACTATAATCGATTGGCCGATCCCGAATATTGACATATAGGCACACATGCAGGCTTTAATTTATTAATTTATTTATTTTACTATAAAAGAAGCATGTGTACTTTATGGTCAAGGCATGATTGTTCCGTGGTTAGTTTGGATTGTTGCATTACGCTATGTAAGACCTACAACCTAACCGCACAGGCATCGTTGTAGAGTTGTGCATATCGTACCCCGTACTAAAGTACTCATTCCGAATGACCATGATCCACGGCATGGGATTTCACTCAACGTAGAGACTATTAAGTTAAATAAAAATAATGATTGCATGGAGAGAATGGGTTCCCGAGTTCTTACATGGCAGCCCTCTTGGGACTCGTAGTACCCGACAGGCCGGCTGGTCCCCACAGATACTGCAAGCCTGCCACACGGGCATGGAGCGGTATCTGGTAATACTATTTATTGTATATTATATATTGATGACGGGCGTCCCGCTGGGACTCGTCTAATTCATGATTGGCGCAATTGATTGATTGGATCGACTAGCCTTGCTTGTCCATAGTAAGAACTGAGAAATCTTTATTGCATAATTCCAGGATAACTTGGAGCTCACAGTAGTAAGCCGTAGGAGTTGGATGGCCGTTTAAGTTGATTTGTTTGTGTACTGTACCTACTCTGTTACCTAACTGAGATGATCAGAGCATCAGGACATGACGGGCCAACTTCTGTCCTTGTTTGGTTGGGAGGTTGGTTCGAAGTGTCGTGATGTTATGTGAATCCCAGTAGCATGCAGAGATCTATTATTATATTCTCTTACTTACTGGTTTATGTCCTTCATATCGTCCTTCCTTGCGGTACTTGCTATTAGAGGTCTAACCTCTCTGGTTTTGCATGGCCAGATTTAGAGCCGGTTCCCGAGGACTCAGCTTACCTCTACCTCCAAGATGGTCAATACTAGAGGGATGATCGCAGGAGGACTCGAGTGGGTTCCTTACCTCCCCGCTCGTTTTGTTATTTACTTTATACTTTGCCGTTTGGCACCGACATGTTAGTCGGATTGTCTTGCACTTATTTTTGCATAATTGTAATTAAGTCAGACTGCAGCTGATAACAATTGTGTATACTTTGCTACATCATCTGGCTATGTTTTGTAAAGCCAGATATCAAGAACATTTTGACTGAGCGTTTGGGACGCCTTACTGCTTTATCTTACATGTTCTCTATTTCTGTTTCTTGTTTGAATGATTGAGACAATAGATGTGAAGTGACCATAGCGAGACTTTCATGTAGTATGCACCCCCTTGTCTTTTAGACAGCATTGATCGTATTATACGATATTCATCTACCCGTAATACGTAGCTGGCTGAGTCATTCCCCCGCTCTCCAGTATTCTGGTTCTGGGGCGTGACAGGGTCGGAGGAGGAGGAGGAGAGGGGGTCGGGAGAGCAGGGGAGGGGGGTCGAAGGAGGAGGGAGGAGGAGGGGAGGGGGGTCGGGGGAGGAGGGAGAGGGGGGACAGGGCCGGCCCGGAACATTTTGATGCCCAGGACTAAATACAAAATGATGCCCCTTCTTCAAAAAAAATATTGAAAATAAAGTATCAATTTTTTTGTGCATAATACAATAAATCAAAGTGAAATCTTTTGGACTGGGGCCTGATACATGCCAACTAACATTAATTTTGCATGAATATATCTTGGCAAATGGCAATACTAATTCCGTAGTTAAAAAAAAATCGATGCAATATGTTATTTAACATTTCTTGTTTATATTTTTTCAATACTAGGATTGAGATATATAGGCTTGTTTGCCTAATTTATCAACAACGGAGAAACTCAAGAAACATAAAAAAAAGAAGCCAAAATCAGGAGGAACAAAAGTTACAAGAGGAACAAAAGTTACAAAACATTTCAATTTGAAAATGAAAACATAGTGAAATCTTAAGTGCAAAGATTTACGAAAAGATATTCAACACTACGAACCTATAATTTTAAGTGTGAAATCTTAAGTGCAAAGATAAACGAAAAGACTCATCGCGATCGTCTCATCGGTATTCAACACTGTCACGACCCGTTACCCAAATTGTTGGGCCGGGCCGAGCCATGTCCAGCCTACGCTTAAGATAAAGCGCAGTAAGCTGTTCTAGAGATAACAAGATAAGACTAAATGTGCTAACAATTCTATATGAAGAAGAATCATAAATGCTCCAAACACAAAGTCGTCTCATATATAGAAATAAGTCCAATACAAGTCTGAAATGTAAAACTGGATACATGTCCAGTTATAAAATGATAGTCTAATACATGACTACACTAAGTATCCCAAGTAGCTAAGCAACCTAGACGAGTCTCCCCACAGGAACATCCTCGTAAAGCAGAGCCGGGTCCTCGGCAGTAACTCCATAATATGAGTCGCAGAGTAACTCCTCCTCAGTAAGTATACCTACAACGTTATCCTGTCAGGACGGAGCAAGTACTTTTTTCTAGCAACTAGCATATGAAACATGGCAATAAACATAGAAGAAATAACTGGAAACATGGCATCACACAATCTATCATGGCAAGGATACATATGTCATAAAGACAGATGTATATGTAATGTTTAAAACTGTAGCAGGTACGTGATCGGTCAATAGGTATCAATGTACTGAGGCACAATGTAAATAAAATGTACTTCCGTACAAGTGATAGGGCGAGAGGTGTACATACGCACAAATCTGCCTTGGTAAGTAAGGCCTACGGCGCCGTAACATATAAAATGAAACTTTGCTCGGTACTATATAGGGGGGGCATGATCACGTACTCTACTATCAGTTTTTCTCATAATCCATACTCTAATCATGTAGAGATACAAAGAAACTGTATGAGCATGGTAGTAATGGAAAGTACAACATGTGATGTTTTAACTTGCTACCCCAGGATCAGCATTTAACATGGTGGATTTTGCAGTTCATTTATGTGACAATATGTAAAGTTTGTAGAAAGTACTTGCCTCTAGCAAAGCAAAACAAGCTGCGATAAATGTGCTATAGAGTCCGTAACTCGTCACTGTAGCAATAAATACAATAAACTTAGCTTTACACTAAGCTAAAACACTAAGACACTAACTGGTGAAAACACGACTTGTGACTGGGCACCTAGCCAAATGATGACTTGGCATAGGAGACCAATGGGGGGACACCTATGTTAACTAACTTCCTAGGGTCTTACACTAGTGAGGGATGGGGTTCAACACGACTAAAACTCCAAATAACACAAAAAGCTACAAGTCGTAATTAATCAATAAATAAATCAAAAGATCATTGTGTTCTAACAATTTAGAGATAGACAAAAAGCCTAGTTTTTCTTAAAGTAAAGTACTAAAGTGATCCTTGTTAATCATAGAAATTTATTATAATTTTTCTGGAATTTATTAACCAGTACAAATATTTTATAAAAATCAGTTTTCCTAAGTAACACATGATTTTTGGTTTCATATGCCAAACAGGGGCAAAACAGTAATTTAAATACTCAAAAATTATACTAAATTAGCTAACTTAACAAGTATCTAAAAACTATTTTTTCCATAATTTTAGCAATACTTTAAGTATTTTTAGAAAATCAAAACAGCAATGCACACAATATTAATTATCTGCGTATTTTTCCATGTATATAATTTGAACCAAAGTTCAAATACAGGACCCAAGGCCATGAATCAAGTCCAATATGACTTGTACAGGTCTTGAATGTGTGAAAACACATTTGAGCCCAAATATCCATGCTAGGCTTGGACATCAAATGGTTGCAGTAATTTAAATACAATAAAATACAATTTAAAAATAGTCAAATAATATTATTATTTTAATAAGGCAAATTTATACAAAAGATATATACATACCTATGCTAAAAGGATGTATACAGTTATATAAGGAAAAATACTTAATTTATAAAGTATATATATATTATATACAAAAATATATATATATATATAAATACACTTAATATATAGTGTATATATATAAATATATATAATCATAGAAAATATATATATAAACAATATATATATATATATATATATATATATATATATATATATATAATTACTAACTAATAAATATATACCTAATATTAAATACTGTTAAATACAGTATACATACATATATATATATATACACTAATATATATATATATATAATATATATAATATATATTATATATATATATTATATAATACATATATATATAAATATATATATAAAACTGAAAAAAGAAAAGAAAAAGAAAAGAAAAAGGAAACTGAAAAGGGGGCTCGAACTCAGCCCAGCACAGCAGGGGGTTTAATTCGTTCGGACGGGCCCAGTGGGTCGGCCCGTGCTTTGTGGTTAGAGTTAGGTTAGGTTTATTTATTTCTGATTAGTTAGTTATACATAAAAAAAATATAAATTTTGTCCTGTGTCCAGACAGTTCGACACAAGTATCTACGTGTCTTCGCCTAGCACGACACTACGAGCTCAGTCTCGTGTGTCCTCTCGGCGTTCGTGTTCGCCAGGACACGGCGAACACTTTCGACCCAACACGAGACACGCACGACACGTTGCGACACTTGCAACTTACGTGTCCGGCCGTCGTAGGGGGGGTTTGAGGGTGCTGACGGGCGGAGGAGACGTCGCGTCACGACGCTTGTGGCGCTGGGGGTTGGCTCAGCGCGACGAACCTAACGGTGGTGGTTGCGGGCGTGGTGCTCGGCGGTGGGGCTGGACTGGGGGTTAGCCGGAGTTAGGGTTCCGGTTAGGGTTCTTGGGAGATGGGCGGAGCTAGGCGTCGGTGGTGGTCGGGGGAAGTGGTAGCTAGCTGAGGGGAGAGGGGGAGTTTAAATAGGAAAGAGGGCGGTGGGGTTGGTCGGGGGCAGCCGGAATGGCGGAGGGGGCAGCGTCGTCGTCGGGCAGCAGCGTTCGAGTCAGAGGAGAGAGGAGCTGCTCGTGGGGGGGGGGGGGGGGGGGGTGGGTTTGGCAATTTTGCAATAGGGTCCTCTAGTTTTAGGATAATTACAATAGGTCCAAACAACAGTAATGCAAATTAGAATTTGCATTCCGCATTAAAACAATTTGTTTATTACAAACTAATATTAAAACAATTCTAATTATTACAAAACTATATTAAAACAATTTTGAAAATTACAAATTGATTTTTTAATATAAAACTTATTTAAATCATTTAAAAATTCTAGAAAAAATTCCTAAAAAATCATAATAAATATTTTAAGGCTATAAATGACATTAAAAATTAATTAGCACTAATTAAAAATGAATTTGAAAATCAGGGGCTTACAACCAATGTGGGATCAACTACAACTCACAACACGTAGTGATCTAAATATACTACAGCAGCTATTGAAACTTAGTTACTATGAAAACGTGCATAAATAGAGATATTACTAAGAAGACCGAAGATCTACTACAACAATATGTATCCTAATTTTTAAAATGCAAAATTACAAGTCTGTTCATGTCTGTGCAAAGTAGATTATATGTCAAATAACTTAGAACTTTGGAAAAAATAAACTGCAACAATAGACCCCTCATTCAAAAGATGGGGGCAAGAGGATTGTCTTCAATCATCGACGACAGAGAACTCAAAAACATAACAAAGCCAACATCATGAGGAACAAAGTTACAAATATTTGAATTCTCAAAATGAAAGTCTAGCTAAAATATCAGATTCGCATTGATACCTCTATCTCCCTTTTCGTCTCCTCTTCGGGTCAAGGTTCAAGCAGAGGCCAGAGAGAGAGAGAGATAGAGTGAGTGAGAGAGAGAGAGTAGCTTGTCTGTTGTCGGGCCTTCTTTCTGTAGTCTTACTTCGCAGAATCCTTGTGAAGGATTCTAGGAGAAGAAATTGAAGAAAATTAAAAATTTGTGTTTCAATTATAAGCAAAAGAGAATGAAGAGAGAATTAAAATTCAAAAAAACTTTTGCTGGTCATCTGAAAATCGAAATGATTATGGGAAGACTGAGTATTAAATGAACAATGAGGTTCCCCTCTGAAATACAAAAGAAAATCTGAAGTGATGGAAGACTAGTTTTTTTCTTTGAAATTGAAGAGTCGGACGGCTATCGAATTCCTATGCGCCATGTCCTATTTGTTGAATTGCTATAATGATTTTTTTTCCGACCTGACTTTGAAAAAGAAATCAGAATAACAATATTTTATTATTTGTTATTATTACTAACTTTAAAATTTTTTGGGGCCTCTTGGAATTTGGGGCCCAGGGCGCAAGCCCTGTTTGCCCCTCCTCCGCCCGCCCTTGAGGGGGCGAGGAGGATGGGGGAGGGAGAGGGCGGGGGAGAGAGGGGGGAGGGGGGGGGATGGGGAAAGAGAAAATTTTATTTTTTTTAATATTTTTTTTCACGAGATGTGTTTTGTAATCTATAGGGTGCGGTAGCCGCATCCTACTAGATAACGAAGCATTAACCAAGACCAGCCTACCTCCACTTCATAAAGAATTGCATTTTCAAGTAGCTAATTTCTTCTCCACCATATCAATAACAATTGCCAATCATTCTTATATAACTAGTATTTTTAATGGTATTGCCCAAGTATTTCATGGAAATTCGACTTTGCAGTTTGAGAAATTGAAGCAACTTGTTGATTCTTTAGATCATCTCCATTCATCCAAATGACAATGATTTTTCAAAATTAATTGCTACTCCTGAGACACCTTCAAAGGGGTATAAATACATGATCACTAAGGGTGTGTTTGGTAGAGAAAAAAGTGAGGGGAAGAAAATGTAGGAGAAAAAATGGAGGGAATGATTAATTTTTTCTTGTTGGTTTCATGGTGTAGGGTGGCCGTTAGCCCGGTACCCCCCAGGCCCGGACCGGCCCGCTTCAAATCATCCGGTCCGGCCCTCCGAGGCCCGAACCAGCCCGCCCCCACCCCCAACGGTCGGGTCGGGCCTCCCCCCCCCCACCCACCCCCCCCCCCCCCCCCCCCCCCCCCCCCCCCCCCAGCCCAGCTCGCCCGGCCCCCCCGCCCGTAAAGAATTTTATTTTTTTTTTTTTTAGAAAAGTTTTTTGTATATTGCAAGATTTGAACCCAAGACCTACCAAACTGGAAACTTTAAACCCACTGCTATAACCAATTCTCTTATTAGTTGGGTGTTCAAAAACTACATTAGCTTATATAATAGGTTAAGATGATAAAATGGAAAAAAAAAAAAAAACAGCCAAAACCCGGCCCGCTCAGGCCCGGCCCGAGCCCGCTTAGGCCCGACCCGTCCAGCGCCCGGGCCACTGGCCGGGCTGGGTTTGCAAAATTCCAACCGGGCCGGGCCAGGCCCGGCCCGTCTTGACGCTCGATCTGGGCTGGGCCCGGCCCAAGTCCGGCGAGCCCGAATTTTCTGGACCGCGGGCCGGCCCGGCCCGGACCGAATAACACCATGAGTTTGGTTAGGAAGGAAAAGTAGAAAGGAAGTGATTGGATTCCTTTTCCTTTCAAACCTAAGAAATTCAATCCCCCAAAAGTGGGAGGAAAAGTGGAAGTCATTCCCCAAAAAGTGGAGGAAAAGTGGAAGAAAAAGTGGATGCATATCCTAATTTACAATGATATCCTATAGAATTATATTATTTAAAAATTGTTCAATGGAGTTAAATGGTAAATAAATGATTTAGTTGAGGATATAATTGGTAAACATATATATTTTTTCCTTCATTTTCCTTTTTTTCATACCAAACAGAGAAAAGTGTTTTCCCTCCATTTTCCATCCCTCCTACCAAACACAAAGGAAGAAAAATATATTTCCTTTCCATAAGGATGAAAAATAATATCAATCCTTTTCCTCCTCTCAATTTTCTATCCTTCCTACCAAACACAACCCTAAGGCATCACAAGAAGTATCAGAGAAAATAATAGTATCATCAACATATTGTAGATTTGTAATACTACTCATATACATTAGGTAATTTCTAAAGACACTCCACATTTTACTCCAGGACAGTCCAGTCCTAGGACTGCCATAAAGTAGGACTGCCAACAAATTTGATAGTCCTAAAGAATTGAATATTAAGATAGACTGTCAATAAATTGTCAATTCTCTTTAATGTTTGTTAGCCGTCCTAATGAACTGTCATGGAGTAAAATTTGAAGTGACTTTAGAAATTACCATACATTACCTTGAATTCCTTGTTCAAATTTCTGGCCTTGTTTAGCATTTGACTCAAAACACCACCAACAAAAACATATAATAGAGGGAATATAGGATCACCCTGTCTCGGAACTTTTAATACATTTAAATATATTACTCTCATTTCCATTAACTAACATTGTTGAAGACTCTGTACGAAGACTTAACATTATCCACATTTATCCACTTCTCATTAAAGCCTCTGGCTATTAAAACATCCTTACAAAATTCCCAGTCTACTCTATCATAAGCCTTTTCAAAGTCCAATTTAATAAAATACCTTCAAATTTCTATCAATAGCAATTATGTACAACTTTCTGACAACTGCAACACTATCTAAAGTAAATCTATCCTTAGGGCGTGTTTGGTTCGTGGAAACTCGGCTGGATTTTCCGATTTTTGATGAAAGTGGCTGAACTCTCACGAGTTCTAGTGTTTGGTTTGCTAGATGAAAGTCAGATTTTTGGGGTGACAAGAAAGGTGGACAGTTCCTGTCCCCCACCATTTGTTCACTTTTCGCATCCTGAAAAAATGAGGAAAGTCTCCTCTGCATCTGGAGGAAAGAGAAAGAGGCTGAAAAAAAATTCGGGGGAGGAAGTCGTGGGAAGAACAACGATTTCGGTCCAGCCATAGCTGTTGTGGACTACCCCGTCTCATCTACAGACGGAGCCGTTGTGGTGGCGGCGGAGCCACAAAATGAACATCGGGGTGGTCCGGCAACTCGTGGACGACCGAGAGAGATGCGTGCGGCGACGGCGTCGTTGACGGGAAGAGGAGGATGAGGTACTGGTGGTGGTGGTAGGAGAGGTGGCGGTGGGAAGAGGAGAATGAGGTGGTGGTGGGGAGGTGGCAGTGGGAAGAGGAGGAGGTGGTGGGAAGAGGTGGAGGAGGTGGTGGTGGGGAGAGATGGGTGGTGGGGAGAGGTGGCGGAGGGAAAGGAGGTGGTGGTGGGGAGAGCTGGCTGTGGGGAGAGTGGCGAAAGCTGGCTGTGGGGAGAGTTGGGGGGAGGAAGTACAGAGAGAGAGAGAGTGTGTATAAGATATTTATTGGATATGATTTATTTAGGGTTAATTAATTTGATTTAATAGTTAATTTAGTTTAATATGTTAATAATTGTTATTAACTATCATTGTTAATAATTGTTATTAACTATCATTGTTAATAATTTAGTTTAATATGTTAATAATTGTTAATAATTGTTATTAACTATTGTTGCTGCTTGTTTGTAAGCAGAAAATTTGGAGACTTCTGGTAATAAAATTTGAGTAAAGTAATTTTAGCAAATAAATATTTTGTAACGTTGTCAATTATTTGTGTGGAAGATGAAAATATATTTACTAATTCAACGAAAATTAGTTGGAAAGAAAAAAATAGGGGTAACCATACCTACGTTTAATATATCTCCAACCAACATCCACTTTCAACAACCATCCAAACAACGGAACTCTTTTTTTTCCACTTTCAACAACCATCCAAACAACGAAACTCCTTATTCCTCCACTTTCATATTTTTCAATTCCATCAACCAAACAACTTTTGGAAACTCAAAATTTATGCGTACGCATCGCGTGCGCAAATTTCGTTTTTCCACTTCGCACTTTCATACACTTTCGTGCAAACAAACAGCCCCTTAGTAAAAACTGGTTTGAAATTGAACTTCAGTTCACACAAGACTAATATGAGTATATTAGCTACGACTTTAATAATTATTTTTACAAAAACCATTAAGTAAACTGATAGGTTGATTCAAAAAAAACCTACATCAGCAACCTTGAACTAAAACTATATTTGCATAATTCATTCTAGCCATGTCCAAATTACCATCATAAAAATCCTGAAATAACCACATGATATCATTTCTTATAATATTTACTTCTGATAAAAGAATATAGTGAGACCATCTGGCCATGGAGCCATGCCTCCTGACAAATCAAATATAGATTTTCTAACTTCTTCAGTAAAAACAGCATCCAAATTATCCACCTCTTGAATATCTTTAGCATGATAAATATTATTCCAATCAGCATTCAACCTAAAAACATTTTTAGTACCCATTAAGCTTTTATAATGTACCTCCAAAAGACCTGTCTAATCTCTTTTTGATCATCCAAATTACTATTATCGCTAATACTAGATATAAGATTAATCTTTTTTAATACTAATGAAAAATAAGAACTATTAATATCCCCTTCTTTCCACTACTTAACCCTTGCTCTTTGACACCACATAATCTCTTCATTATGTAAAACATCATGCAAATTTTTATACACACCCTATTTTTAACATCTTCAACAGTAATATCCTCATTCTCCTCCTTATTATCTATATTACTAAGTAGAATCTCCATTCTATGTATTCTGCTATATTCGCGAGGCTCATTATGAGTTGTTTGATATGATGCTTATTTGTTTCATTATTTCGCTCTTTAATGTAACAAGGTAGAATCTCCACTTAACCCTGCTTATTTTTTTCCCCCTCAATCCAAGCAGACCCTAAAAAAAAAAGATTGCTCTAAAACCTGGTAGAAACTATGGTGATATATATATCCAGGCCCGAGCCCAGTTGTGGTTCTCCGCGGTCAGTCAGGCTCAAATCTTCTCTTGTGACAGGCACGTTGGTTTACCCACAACCTCGACATTCAAACTCACAAACTACAATTACTAGCATATATCTTGGTATACAGCTGCCACATTTTTTTTCTAGGTACTAATAATTCCTAAATAATCTCGTACCTCACAGAGCCAATGTAGCAACTTTCAAGTGATGATGGGCAGGCACTATTCCAATTTTTATTGCTTCAAGTTAGCCAAGTATAAAATATAAAGTTACGAAGGACAAAAGGTTAGCTTTGTGTCATTCAATCAGGGATGGATCCAAAAAAAAAATATAGTTGGAATGGACTACCATAAATCTGAGTGGACTATAAGTGGGCTAACTTATATAAAAATAAATAAAAAATAAAATTTATATGAAAAAAAAGAAGTAAAAAAAAAATGGGGGTGGGCTTGAGCCCACCCCAAGCAATGCTTGCATCCGATCCTGCATTCAATATCATAAGTGGGTCTCCATTAAGAGTCCATTAGTCCAATTCTAATAAACATGCCTCGTATTCTGCAGGGTTTGGAAAATTGTACGTCAGATGAGAAACAAACCCGAAACAATGGTATCCTCAAGGCCCACTTAGGCCATCTCCAACGGTGACTTCTACAATTGGATTTCTATCCTACTTTGACATTGTATTTTAAGAAAATTTTTATCCCGGTAGAGTTTCTATATAGAAATTTTATATTAAAAATACACTCTCCAATGGTTCTCCATTTCTATCATATATGCAATGTGGGGTCCAATATTAATTGGTATGAGCGATGGAAAATCTATGACAGTTTCTAGATGTAAAAATCCTCATAGAAATTCAGATAAAACCATTGGGTGAATTTTTTTTTTTTTTTTCCTAAACGCAATTGGAGATTATCTTATATTTTGAGTAGCAGTAGTTCATCAGTATGCGCCCAACTCTAAATGTTAAGTACAACAACAATATAGTGTTGGAGTAGGTGGGATTTTCAACCTATGTGAAAAATACCCGGAGTCGGATTGGATATTCCTATATATAATAGAAATATTTCAATAGATTTGGATTGAGTATTTCTATATATAGTAGGAATATTCCAATGGAGTTGGATTGTGTATTCATATATATAAAAGGAATACATCAATGGTTGAGATTGAGTATTCCTACATATAGTAGAATACCTCAATTAGTTGTGGGTTTGATGCTATATATACTAGGTGTTTCCTCACCATAAAATATATCTCAAAAAAGAGAGGAGCAACAGTGCTTTACAACTTTTGAGAGAGAAAGGATTGAAGACTATTGTGAAAGAGAGATTACTTCAAATAATTTTTCGACATCTCTTGTTCTTCGGAGTCTACAATTAAATTTTCTTCTTTCAAGTGAGTTGTGGAGATCCGCTTGGATCGGGAGGAGCTTGTAGAGGATGTATTCTTTTTATTCCATTATTGAAGGTTATTCAGGGTTGGACTCCGATCGTCCCGTAATTTTTTTCCATTTGGATTTTCTACGTCAAAAATCTCTGTGTCTGCAATTTGTGTTTGATATTTTTGGTTTGTGTACTTTTGTTCGGTTCTCTCGCATGACTCTCTGGTTTGGGAGAACGGTTTCTGCGCTTCGTTCCCAACAGATAGTATCGGAGCTTTGGGTTCAGAGAAGTGTCAGGAGTTGACGGCCAAACCAGGAAGCAGAGATAGACGCGAAGCAAATTCACTACAACAAAAAAGTGTTTTTATGACACTCAAAAAGTGTCGTTGATGACTTTCCATGGCACTTTTTTGGTGCTGTCTAGAGGGGGTGTCATAGAAAGTTTTTAACTTTCAACGACACTCTGTAAGTGTCATATAATAACTTTACGATGACATTTCCTAGATGTCGTGTAATGCTTATTCGACAACACTTTATTGGTGTCATCTTAGCGTGCTTCAATGACAGTTCATAATGTCATCAAAATTATGACACTTGTTAGATGTCATCTAAAACGTTCTATGACATTTAATAAATGTCATTGATATGTTTCACGACATTTCCTGGATGTCGTGTAATGCTTATTCCACAGCACTTTATTGGTGTCATCATAGCATTCTTCAATGACATTTCATAAATGTCATCAAAATTATGACACTTTGTTGATGTCATCTAAAATATTCTATAACATTTAATAAATGACATTGATATGTATGTTTCACAATAATATATATATATATATATATATATATATATATATATATATATATATATATATATATATATATATATATATATATATATATATATATATATATATATATATATATATAACCAAAACCAACCATGCTCACAAATAATTAACCAAAACAAACCATGTTCACAAATAATTAACCGAGAGTAATATATTTAAAAAGTTACAAGAATATAGGATTCAATTTGTTTAAGACTAACAAAGTCTATTACATAATATGTAAGTCCTACTAGTACTGTATCTTAGCATCCTCGTCCGGATTAGGATCATGTCTTGAGAACCAAATTGAATGGGCAAAAGTGTCAAGAGGAACCTGGAAAGAAGGAAAGGTTCAACATACAAGTCATTAAATGAAATTGCAAGAAATTTGAAAACATGCAAGGATCCATCACAATATCTGGAGTATAATGTATAAATAGTGAAGCTCTCTGCTCCAAATTACTATTGGATTCATAACTTGAAATATGATACAACATTCTACTATGGTGTCTAACTTCAAGCAAAGAAGTGGGAGAAATATACAAAAGATTTACATGCACAGATAATGCTTACATCTGGCAACAAAAAACTGGACTGATCTCCTTGATCGTCATACAGTAACTTAAAAGTTGCTTCTAGAAATAAAATGAAAGCAACTAGTACCAGCCATCAACCAACAACGATTGACTCCGCCAGTAACAATATGTTGCACTCCTAGGAATACAATAGTTAGCCACATATAACAGAAGTAGTTCCATAATTTACCTATCTAAAAACAATGAAGATGAAATGTTGCTAGTTGTGTAACTCCTATTTGCAGATAACACTTATTGACAGGAAATGTTTCTAGTTGTGTAACAACTCATATTTGCATACCTTATTTCAAAGGAAATTTTGCCACAATTTACATAAAAATTGTCAAAAATAGTCCTCCTCGGTACAATCGTATTAGCATCTTCATAGCAAAAGTAATTTGGAGTTTAGCATTGTCTGAGAAACCTAGAAGTTTTATTAAGGTCTGCACCAAGCAAAGAAAAATAAATATAGCAATAGTAGTGAAGAAACAACAAAAAGAAATATATTCATTAAATAATAACCATCAACAAGCAATATGATATCAACCTGTTTCACTGAAGACATACATTAATAACTAAAAAATGGAGAATTGGAGATTACAAGGTCTGAATTCTTCCAAAGTTCAAAAATAGCCACCAAATCCCAAAATTTTCCAGAAACAGACATCTTACAAGAGGCGCTGATCTTTTTTTTTCTCACTCGACCACAAAACAGTCTTTGCCTCTTTACATAGGGACAAAAAGGTTACTAGAGCACTTGGTCATTGTGGATGTAAAATGAAGAAAGTACAGAAAGTCCTCTCACCTAATAAAGACTCTCTCTAGAGGGCATATGGTAACCCAAGGACCCTCAAATCTGAGAATTGAATTGGACAGACACAAGGAAAGTTCCATCAACAAAATGTCCAAAGTATTGTATATTAAGGAACAAAAGCTGCAGAACTTTCTTGATTGATGTATACATTCTTGTAACCCAACAAGAGAGGCCTGGATAAGTTGAAATATCTGAAGGATATTTTGATTTGAAAATTTCATAGTATTAAGGTGGTCATAGTCCGTAGTACAAAAGCTGCAGAACTTATCACAAAAGTGCCTTGACACCGTTAAGGGAATGATGGAAAAGACCCTTTTGCCGCCTATGTTAGTCCCCAGCAAAATGTGTATTAACCCAAAATACTATATTGTGTGAAGAACGCATCAAAATTGAAGGATAAAAAGTAAAATCCCAGATATTACAAGTAATTTGTGAAGCAAGGCAGAAATAAAGATATCATGCAAGGTACTATCATTGGTATAAAAAATTCTTGTTATGATGGAAATGCAAATTCAATGAAAAATAATAATACATAGATAATTTTCATGGGAAAAGTCACAATACTAGGACAAGGATTGTTGACCCCTAGTGATAACATCACTCAAAAACGGATATAAAGGAACGATCAGTCTACATTTTACCTCCCTGCCAGATATCCTAAGATAACACACAGAGTTAATATGCTACCAATCCACTTCCATTAATTTTTTCGTGTTTTAGCTTCTGTGGTTGTATTCCCATAAACAACCTAGCAACAATATCAAAGAGGAGTTTGTTGGATTTAATATAAAAATGGACTGACTGGTTCACCATCATGTAAGTGAAGAACATTTCTCATTTGATTCCTACATAGGGAAATTTCATTATTAAATCCTCATCTTTCCATAGAGAACTTAGGAGGAAAACTACAATCACAGAAAAGAAACCATATACTTTGATTGAGCATGGTCGCTCTCAATGGTTAAACTACTGGATAAAGTGAGCAATGCACCAAGGAGGTGTTTCCCTCATGTCCTTGTTACATTTCCAACCTTTGGAGTAGGCCTCATAGGCTCATAGCATAGACTCTAGGATATGTCAAAAAGACTAGAAAGTACATACACAATTAATATCACATTCTTCACAGGTTTGAGGCTAAAATCACAACTGAGAATATATGCCAACCTCACTCTTCTTTATCTTGACAAGGATTGGAACAGGGCTTGGGTTAACCATCCTATTTTCTTCTCCCCTCCCTCTTGGTCAACTTTCTTTACCCCTAAGGAGAGGAGCCAATAGGTCAGGCATGACTATAGGTGACTATAGCAGTTGATTGGTGGGGAGGGATATCAGATGAGAAGTGTTTTTTTGTCCCCCTCTTTTTTCCCATTGCCTCCATCTTATGTTCGCATGTGCATAGTGCAGATCAATCACATATATAGATAAATATAAGTAATTGATTGATCAGTTATTGGTCTGTCCATGCCATATGTGCATTCATTTGAGAAACCGTATCTTGGCATGCTTGCGTTTCATGATGCGCCAATGCCACCTAAAGGCAGAGAACTAAAGATATCCAATGTCAAGGACAAGATGAACCCCACTCGTTTGCATGATTGCCCGATGATCATTGTTGAGTGATGGACCAAAGGAAAAGGTTGCATGTTGGAAGCTAAAAATATGTGCATTTAAATATACAAACATAAGCTCAAATGCACCATTCTAAAAGAATTAAAAATGGAACCAGTAATATCTATGTACTGCTCTCAAGTATCCAATCAATAAGCTTGAAAACAAGACAATTGAGTAGAGAGAGAACATTTCATGATTATGTAACTAGAGACAAAAGAAGTTTAATTAATCATACCATTACTGTTATGTACAAGATAATTGACATAATAAAGAACAACATACAACCACTCCAGATACTTTACCACAATGACCTAAATGATTTCCCCCCATAATCTTCAACCCAAATGTTGTGGGTTCTATGTCAACAATTATAGGGTTACTCAAAACCCTAGCCACACGAATCTTCCAAATGTTATTGGCTTGAGCTCACCATTGGCAGGGGTCAATCCCAATCCTAATCTCATGAATATGCCAAATAGCATGGATACGATGGCACACTATGGCCAAAACTTGGGTTACACCAACCATCAGAATCTTTCTTACCCACTCCTAACAGCAGGACCAGTGTCTATGGGGATGAATTACCCTCAAATATCTGCATTAATCGAAAATGTACCCATGGGGAATACATCATTTGTTAATATACCATTAGTTCCCATTCCTGGCCAGATGAGAGTTTTAGCAAGTCAGTCAACAGGGTATAAACATACGAGTATACCAACATATACCTACTCCAATGCTCAGTTTGGCCAAACACCGTCCTATTTCCAGTCGGTCAGTATATGCAAACCTATACTGGAATGAACTGCCAAGAGGTGCTGAGTCCTGTGTACACTGGTAATCATTCCCAGGTTTTGCAGACTCTTGGGTAGACACGGACTTATCCAGAGGGCTATCACCAATATGTGCCAACAAGTCCTGTACACATGGCAATGCCTATGAGTACGAGTCAACTACCAAGAATTCCATTTGCAATAGGACAACAACCATGGCAACAACAACATGGACAACATCAGCAGGGACAAAAACAGCTAGATGGTCAGCAAAATTTGGTATACCAACAGGAAAAAGAGTCACAGGGTCAGCTAGATGGCAATAGAGAAGAGAAGTTACTGAAACATTCTATAAATAGGAAGAATGTAAAGAGAGAAGGCATGGAAAAAAAGTATCAGTTACTTAGCTTTCGAGTTTGTTCATTTCTGCTCCACTGTAAACTTTCTTGACCAATGAAACCCTAGTTTCTTCCCTCCTTCAAATTGATATTGTGAAGTCTGAAATCAACGGCCAATTTCCTTAGATCCCCTCCCAATTCCTACCAATTGGAAAGAGTAACTTATCAGGGTCGGTCCTTCCATCGTTCTCTGCACAAAAAAGGGCTCCTCCAAGGTTGATAGGTTGATCCATCAAATTACAAAAGAAATTCCTAATTTCTGCATCTTGAGCTAAATTTCTCCAAATTGAAGGTGGAAATCACCGAAAAAAACCTTATTTTAGCCACCACTTACCATCTTCTCCGTCATCCTCGTCTTCTTCCTTCTCGTCGCTGTCGGCCTGGGCCGAGTGAGACGTTCTTTGCGAAGCTGGTCCGATAGCTGACTTACTGGGCGACCCTCAGGGAGGAGAAGTAGGCGTCGAACACCCTGGACTCGCTGACGAATGCCTGGACAGTTCCGATCTGAGCCAGCGCCTGTGCCGCTATATTGCTGGCTCCGGAGAGGGCATCCTGGGCGGCGGAGGAGAGCCTGGCCAGCACGGTGGTGTGGATGCCGACGCAAAAATATCCCCGATCGTGAATCGCGACCCCATCCTTGCACTTGTTGCTGCCATGAAAACTAGGTCAGAGGGGGAGAGAGAGCGAAAGAGGGGAAGAAAAGAGAGAGAGACATTACTAATGTAAAATAATAAGGAAAATGCAGGTAAAGGTGCCAAAATAAAATTAACAGCGGGAGACTAAAAAATTTAGATGGCACTAGAAATGTGTTTTCTTTTGTCATTTTATATTAGATGACATTCTAATCGTGTCGTTAAATATATGGTTACGACACTTTTAAAAAAGTGCCATAGATGATGATAAATATTCCATTACAATGACATATTTTAGCAAAATGTCATAATAATAAAAAATTGACGACACTTATTTAACAAGTGTCGTCAAGAAAGTGTCGTTATACATCATTTTTGTTGTAGTGTGCAAGTGCTCATGGTAAATCTGAACTGTACCAACTATCACTACTGGAAGAGCAAGATAAAGGATTTGCTATTTGTCAAGGAGTTGCATATGTCGGTATTTGCTTCCGAGAGGCCTAGTGGTAAATCTGAAAAGGATTAGAATTTCGAGCATATACAAGTGTGTGGGTACATAAGGCAGTTCGTTGACAAGAATATGTATAATCACGTTGCCAGTATTGAGCATGCGATGACACCGTAGGATAAGCTGGAATCTTTGTATGCAAAGAAGACCGGGATAAATAAGTTATTCCAGATCCGGATGATGATGGGTCTGCGGTACAAAGATGGTACGTCTATTACGGATTACTTAATTGAGTTTCAGGACGTGGTTGACCAGCCATCCTCGATGGGAGTCAAGTTAGACGACGAGGTTCATGGACTTTGGTTGCTATGTACATTGCCAGACTCGTGAGAGACCGTACAAGTATCTATGATCGCTTTTGCTCCAGAAGACGTAGTCAGTCTGGAGTTTTCTAAGAGCGGGGTACTGAATGAATAGATACGGAGACGTTCGTGGGCACTTCATCCACATCCCACTCAGATGCGCTAGTTTCAGAGAACCACGGAAGGGGCAAAAGCAAGGATCCAGGTGGTGGCAGAGACAAGTCCAAGGGTCGATATGAGAACTCAAAGTGTTACCATTGTGGCAAGAAGGGCCACATCAAACGGAACTATTTTGCTTGGAAGAGAGAGAAGAAGGGCGACAAGGGAAAGCAAAGTGAGAACACTACATCGACGACTTTGGCACATGCAGATGATGTGATCGTCGTATGTGATAAGGTTGTCATGAACCTCGCCTGCGATGACAATTCTTGGCTGGTGGACTCGGGTGCTTCAGCACATGTATCTCTCAATATGGTACTATTTTCTACTTACACGACAGACAACTTGGAGTGTTAAAGATGGGTAACAAAGATGTGTCAAATGCGGTTGCTATTGGAGATGCACATGTGAGGACGACGACAGGTGCAATTCTTGTTCACAAAGATGTCCGTCATGTCCCTGATATCCGTTTCAACATTGTGTTGGTTGGAAGGTTGGATGATGAGTGTTTATTTAATCTCTTCGGGAACGGTCAGTGAATACTTTTCAGAGGTTCAATGGTGATTTCCAGAGGAAACAAGAACTCTGAACTCTACTATATGTAGGGGAGCACACAGGGGACACATGAGGTGAACGCTGTAACACCCAATTTTCAAAATGAGGGTAATTTTGAAATTTTATAATTATAATTATTATTTATTGATATTTACTTCATATTATGATTTTTGATAATTCTTAATCATTTTTAAACTATTTAAAAATATGACTTGTGATTCGGTGTTTTGCTAGTGTAACACTAGAGATAAGTGACCTAGAGCCTAGCCATGTGATTAGGGTATTTCATTTATCATTTCTAGTATAGGAGTATTTTTGTCATTTTAAGGTTATTTGAATTTATTATAATTTATTTGAATTTATGGAAATTTTTTAGGATTTATTTTAGAATTATTTGAATGATGGTTGACTAGGTTGACTTTGACTAGCTTTGACTTGGTAGACTAACCTAGAAGCTAATCCTAGTTGTGTTTGGACTTGGTTAGGTCAAGTAATCCTAGTTAGACTAGAGTTAACCATATTCTAGTTATTAGAATCAATTTGGAAATAGGAATTAGAATATAGAATTGATTAATGACTTGTGACTTCACAAGTCATGATTAGTGATTTAAGCACATAGAGGCCCAAAGCCCAATACCATGTGAACCTAACCTAACCCTAATCCACTTGCCCGGCCACACCTAGCATAGGGATTCCACCACCTATTTAATCCCACCCTATAAATACTCTCCTCCATTTAGGGCTAGCCTCTTTTAGGAAAGAACAAGTTTAAGGAAGAGGTATTTTCTCAACTTCATTAATTCATAGAAATTCCATTTTATCTCCTTTTTCTCTCAAATCAATTGCATTAGATCCTAATTTTAGTATTCTTGCTGTTTGTGAAGGTTTTTCTCAGTTTGTGAGCAATTTGAAGAAGTTTGCTAGCAAGGAGGAAACCCCCTATTGGAAGCTTTTCTTGCATTTGGACACCATTAGGTAAATAACTGAAACTCTTTATTAGATGCTAATTTTATTGCATAATGACCTAGATCTAAGTGTCCCCTAGCTAACCCCAGATTTCTGTAGGTTTTCGTGTCTTAAATGGACACGTATCCGCCTATTGGTATAGGTGTTTGATGAAATGCCCCAAAGGGCATTTTGAATTATTTTTAGGAAAGTGTTTAAATAGGAAATTGTGTTTTGATGTGGTTTTCATGTTTTTGGTCGACTGAGCTGCTTTTGGTGTCGTATCGTGTCGGTTTGGACACGTGCACACGTGGGTGCACACACGTGTGCGAGCAGTGTGCGTGTCCTACCACTCGGGGTGATTTTCTCATCGGACACGGCGACTCAGGTCATGCCACTTGGCGTGGGCCAAGGGGAAATGACTGACACGAGGTCCTTCAAGTTGGAGATGCTCTCGTGTCATGTCGGACACGTTCTCCAGCCCGCACTGGGTTTACACTGTCTGTTCAGTCGTTTGAATCGGGCTCTGATACGCGACTGTAGCTTGGACACGAGGACACTTGGATGCCGTACAGGCACTTAGACACCTAGATTAACCCTAGGTGAACCTAGGGACATGACCACGAGACACTTGGACACCTGTGTCGTGTCCTAGACCTAGGAGCACACACGCACGAGACAGTGCACTGTGCAGTGCCTGTTGTGCTCGATTTGGGTTTAATTGATGTGGACACGGCTGTGTGCTATTTGTTTGGACACAAATGACTCCTGGGACACGTAAACTATTGGTATTTGCATTACCAACCTTTAAATTGGTATTTTAGGTTGTTTTTTATTTACAATTTTCAAATTCCCTAAAATCCTGATACATATGCATTTCCTGTGTTTCCAGATTTAAAAGAAATGAATTTGAATTGATTAATTAACCCACTTAACTGATGTTAATTGTTGTTTTATACTCTAATGTTGTTCTTCTATGCTTAATCTAACTGTGAGTCAATTTTGGGTTGATTTGGTGTATGTTTGGACTGGTTATTGGTGGGTTGAATTATTGAACTGAAAACTGATTGGTATACAAATGAATTGGTTTCCTTTCCTTCCTCTGTTAAAACTGAACTGAATGTAATGAGAAATCAGGGAATGTTGTATTGGTTTTGGTATTAAACTGAATTGGGTTCCATCCCTGTTTTGACTGAACTGTACACTGGATATCCCCCACTCTCACATACTGTTTTATGACTCACCCTTCACAGCACACTCACACACATGCACATGACACACCCTTTGTCACACTCTCTTGTATACACACTCATACACCCTCTCATGTCTACACACACACACACTGTTTCAGTGATGCCCTTTCATTCTTTTCCTGTCACACTACAACCATTGACACCCTACACTCTCACACACTCACACACACTCTACCCTTTACACATACACTTCCTTATTAATTGTCATACATAAATCAGGAATTACACACACACATACATTTACATGCTCACCTAGGCACACTCTCACCCTCTCACTCATGCACACACACACTTGACACCTCTCCCTCGCTCTTCTTTCTATTCCTCTCTATACCTATATAAATGTATATATATATATATATATATATATATATATATATATATATATATATAATGTATAGTATAATGGTATCACATATATGTGTATGTATCTATATATATGTATATGGTTACCCTATTGTGTGTGATGACTTGTGGTGTCTTGGGTTGAGTTATGGTGCTAGTATAAGGTTGTACAGCCTTGGGTAGTCTTGATAGACTAGTATAGGCTTGTGTGACCTAGTATAGACTAATTTAGACTTGTTAGACCTAGTTTGACCATAGTTGACCTAGTTTGACTTCTAGGGTTGACCAGAGTTGACCAAGAGTTGACTTTGGCCTAGATTGACCTAGATTCATTTAGAATGCATTGAATTGCATCTTGTTATCATTTTAGACTTGTTGTGACTTGTGCTGTTCTGATTAGGAGCCAAACACCTCTCCTCGGACAGTACATTTTATCCGGACACTCAGATACCAGGCGAGTACATTCTCTGATCATTTCATATCCTGTTTAGAATTATTTTCCTGCTTTAAATTACTTTACTTGATACTGTCACGTTGGTCACACGGATTAGTACTATATGGATCCCTTCTTGAGATGTTATCCTTCAGGAGCATCGAATATTACATGTTCTGTGCGTTTCACTTACATTGTGTATCACTATGCTTCTTGGTTCATTGATCACTTGTAACATGTACTCTCATGATCACAGAGTTTTTCTTGAATCCTCCCATTTATTGGGCTTTCCAGAATTCTCATTTATGGGACTACCATGTACCACCCTTCGGAGGCCGTACATGAATCATAACATAACCAGGCTGGATCCTTGTGTATTGATTGGGGGTACGGGGGAGTAGAAGTAGACATATGAATATATCCAGTAGTGTAGCATCAGAATCTTTCCATAGTGTAGCATCAGAATCATCCTATGCCATTTACATGTCTATATTGTACTCTGACTCACTAGCCACTGTTAGTCTTTACTTATAGTAGATATTTCTATTACAGTTCTCTCTCTCTCTGTTTACATATTGCATTTCTTTCAGTACCTGTATCTTACTTTACTGCATGATTATATTTTCTAACCTGCTATGATCTGTTGAGATGTATTGTGCTTGCTCCTGTCCTGACTGTACCTGTTGAAAATATTACAGAGGACGAGGAGGAGGCCTGTGTGGATACCTTCTATGGGGCAGCCATAGACGACACTTGTGAGCTGGACCCTCAGGAGGACCCAGCTCTAGCTGATGACTTTACTCCTATTGCCTAGACTAGCTTAGTTAGGCTTTATCTTACTTATGTTGTCTTGAGACTAGTTATTTAGACTTTATTTCTGTCTCGAGATCTGGGTTGTATTTATTTTTTCATATTCAGTAGCTGAGACTTGTATTCTGGATATTTGCTGAGATGTTATCTTAGACTCTTCTGATCATCTGTATTTTCTTTGAGTTCTATATCATATCGTGCTTCTTCTTCCTTAGTTGTGATTGAGTTTATTTCTGTCATGTTACCCCCATTCGGGGAGTATAAACTGTTAGCATTATATTGTTAGATGTTGTGACCTAGGACATCGTTCTACCGCTGATACTGCGGTGTAGGCTGGACGTACCCACTTCTCGTGCCCTTACTCTAGGGTGCGGGTCGTGACACATTTTTAGTGGTGGCCCATGCAGGTCGAGATTCGCATTAGTGCGATTTCATAGTAGCGCAACGACTTAGTTGTACTACTACGAGCCTGCTATAGGATATAGAAATTAAGATGTAGGATGAGAGGATACTCAATCACTGTTAGGATTCCTTGAGAGATTCCTGGGATGACCCTTGAGAATCTCATTTTGAACTCTGATTTAAACTCCCTTTTCCTTATTTTGATTCACCTTTTTTCTTGATTTGAATTTGATTTTGGTGGATTCATTGTAGAACTTTGAATCCTGGTATTAGTTGATAATTTTGATAAAATTCTGTAGTTGTTGATTTTAATTTTGTATTTAATATTTTCAAATTCAAGGCACTCAATCACACTTAGGATTCTTTGAGGGATTCCTGGGACGACCCCTGAGAAACTCATTTTTGATCTTCAATTGGAATTCCTTTTTCCTCTTGTTTGGATTCACCCTCATTTCTTGCTATTGAATTTGAGCTTGATGGGTTCATTTCGTTTGAACAGATGAGAAAGAACAGATCTTCATTATTTCTTCTTGCCATTATTTTCTTGCATTCTTATTTTCTTCTTATCTTAAACTCTGTCTAATTACACCAATCACCTATATCTTATCATCTCTACCAGATGTACCTCGAAACCCTTGAATCTTCATATCTTCTGCCTGGGAAAGACTGAAGAAGTGATGTGAATCATGTAGCTCAGAGGAGACATAACTGATTTTTATATGATGATCTAGAGGAAATCAAAATGTGGAGTGTTCAATATTAAAACCTCGAGATAGAAATGTGGTAAAGGACTCGAATAGAATCAAGAGATGTATACTACCAATCTGGAAATAATCACACTTAGGGAGATTTTGGGGTTTTGAGATAGTTTATAGGTGTATTCAAACTGATGAGGATATTCAAGGTCAACCTAGATTTGAGAACCTCGAAACTCTGGTTATTGATTCTTGAAAAGTTTTACCCTAAGGCTATGTAGAAGGTTAGTAATAGAAAAGAGAAATTAATTGCACTCAATAAGGATATTGAACAAGATATTACAAGGAAATGACTAGGGATAGAGGGAACATAAAGTTATAGAAATTTAGAGATTGTTGTGGAATTTTTTTTAGGAGAATAATATTCAAAGGTGTATGTCGAAAAAAATACGAAAGTTGATTTTTTTTTGATGGAGGATAAGTTTTATAAGGCCTAAAGGTATTTAAATTAAATAACACGAGGAGAACCATTTGAACAAGTTCAAGGAATTCGTAAACGGGATTTAGAGGTTTCGGGCCAAATTTAAGACAAGGTAAAAGAATTTGGAAATTTAAATAAATGGTTAATGTTGATTCCTAAATGTGAAGGCTATGCTTCATGAGTAATGTTTGGAAATTAGAAATTGCCTACGGTAGTCATGGTAAAGGCTTAGGTAAAGGTTAAATTTTTATATGAAGACTGGTGAGGTAAGGATACGATTGGCAAGTTATGACCAGATGAGCTTAAGGGTATCAGAAACAGATGATTAACTTGATCTTCCTTATCTTGTGCATTTATTTACCACCTCTTGAACCCCCACTTTCTATTTGAGATCCTTTGATGTTCCTTAACGTGACCTTGACATTCGGAATGTAATACTAGCTGTTACCCTCCAACAAATCTTATATGCAAGACCTAGACTAACTCACCTTCGTGTAGGTATATCATGTCCCACTAAAACTCGTCTCCTTGTACTCTATTTTCTTGATATAATTTTCTGGTCAAATGGCTAAACTATAACCTCTACCATGATACTGAATTATTTCTGATTTTAATTAGAGATCCAGCCTTGACTCAATTCCTTCGACCCAACATGTGATGACGTTCTGCTTGATTCCTTAAATGCTTAACCTTGTACCTTATCTTGATTGCTTGACCCATTTAGTTAAGAATCTGGACTATGTATCTTCGTTCATCACTACCACCCTTACTTATATCTTATGCTGCTAATTATCCTTAGTTTTACAAGCTTATCCTTTTCGAGCTTGATCATGACATATTTTATTGGGTGTGCACCTACTAACATATTGTCTAATCAGAACCGGCGTATGATGGTCGGATCAACCTATTGCGTTTGGTTCGCTTTTCATATTAATCTACGTGGATGCAGACATAGTTAAACTTGTCCTAGAATCTTATCCACAACAACCTTGACAATTCTCCTTGGAATTATTTTTATCACCTATGAACCTCGTATTCGTATCCAGTTGAATTAAATTTAATTATGACCTGGATCTTCATCATTGGATGCTCGTGCTCATACTTGATTTCATTGATTCCCCATCTTGCCCAAATCTCGATTTATTCCGAAATTGATCAACTTAGATCGTGTCAAGACAAAAATCTATTGTGATTTGTTGTGCCTAAATTTTCAATTTTTACCATTTTATGGAATAGTAACCTTTTAATAATTTCTCAGTTGTTTGTTAATGACTAAATTTTTATATAGGATGGTAGACAACCCTTACAACCTTGATGGTTGTTGTTCCCTTACCTTCCCAATTAGGACACCCTAGATTGCTTGTGTGTTGATACCATAGTACTGTTTTGACCTAGAATGACCAGTGCACGTAGGTGAGACTTCCAACTGCTACAGTATACCCTGACCCTGTATGCTGTTCCTTCAAATTGCATGGTTTAGATAAAATTCTTAGGACATTGATTTTCGGGAAATAGGGATGTTACCCCCATTAGTATCAACTGTGGATATATATATAGGTTAGTCCTTGATGTGGGGAATGTGTGTTTATAAACCTGTATCTTATGAGATTTATAGTATCAGCCCTGATAGGATTAGGAAGTTAAGAGCTAGCCTATTATAGAGTTTCTCTTTTTGCTAAATTATGGTTGCCAACACTTAGGTAGCTAGCATAGGTAAAATCCTAAGAAGTTGACCAGCGGATGACCAAGTACTAGGATATTGAAAAAATTGACTAGTGATTGACCCTTGACTATGTTTGACCTAGAAGGGGGGTGCGATCATCTTAATTTCGAGGACAAAATTTTTATAAGGTGGGTAGGATTGTAACACCCAGTTTTCCAAATGAGGGTAATTTTGAAATTTTGTAATTATAATTATAATTTATTGATATTTACTTCATATTATGATTTTTGGTAATTTTTAATCATTTTTAAACTATTTAAAAATATGACTTGTGATTCGGTATTTTGCTAGTGTAACACTAGAGATAAGTGACCTAGAGCCTAGCCATGTGATTAGGGAATTTCATTTATCATTTCTAGTATAGGGGTATTTTTGTTATTTTTAAGGTTATTTGAATTTATTATAATTTATTTGAATTTATGGGAATTTTTAGGATTTATTTTAGAATTATTTGAATGATGGTTGACTAGGTTGACTTTGACTAGCTTTGACTTGGTAGACTAACCTAGAAGCTAACCCTAGTTGTGTTTGGACTTGGTTAGGTCATGTAACCCTAGTTAGACTAGAGTTAACCATATTCTAGTTATTAGAATCAATTTGGAAATAGGAATTAGAATATAGAATTGATTAATGACTTGTGACTTCACAAGTCATGATTAGTGATTTAAGCACATAGAGGCCCAAAGCCCAATACCATGTGAACCTAACCTAACCCTAATCCACTTGGTCGGCCACACCTAGCATAGGGATTCCCCCACCTATTTAATCCCACTCTATAAATATTCTCCTCCATTTAAGGCTAGCCTCTTTTAGGAAAGAACAAGTTTAATGAAGAGGTATTTTCTCAACTTTATTAATTCATAGAAATCCCATTTTATCTCCTTTTTCTTTCAAATCAATTGCATTAGATCCTAATTTTAGTATTCTTGCTGTTTGTGGAGGTTTATCTCAGTTTGTGAGCAATTTGAAGAAGTTTGCTAGCAAGGAGGAAACCCCCTATTGGAAGCTTTTCTTGCATTTGGACACCATTAGGTAAATTACTAAAACTCTTTGTTAGATGCTGATTTTATTGCATAATGACCTAGATCTAAGTGTCCCCTAGCTAACCCTAGATTTCTCTAGGTTTTTGTGTCCATTTCGTGTCTTAAATGGACACGTATCAGCCTATTGATATAGGTGTTTGATGAAATGCCCCAAAGGGCATTTCGAATTGTTTTTAGGAAAGTATTTAAATAGGAAATTGTGTTTTGATGTGATTTTCATGTTTTTGGTCGACTGAGCTGCTTTTGGTGTCGTATCGTGTCGGTTTGGACACGTGCACACGCGGGTGCACACACGTGCGCGAGCAGTGTGCGTGTCCTGCCACTCGGGGAGATTTTCTCATCGGACACGGCAACTCAGGTCATGCCACTTGGCATTGGCGTAGGCCAAGGGGCAATGACTGACACGAGGTCCTCCTAGTTGGAGATGCTCTCGTATCGTATCGGACACGTTCTCCAGCCCGTACTGGGTTTGCACTGTCTGTTCAGTCGTTTGAATCGGGTTCTGATACGCGACTGTAGCTTGGACACGGGGACACTTGGATACCGTGCAGGCACCTACACACCTAGTTTAACCCTAGGCGAACCTAGGGACACGACCACGAGACACTTGGACACCTGTGTCGTGTCCTAGACCTAGGAGCACACACGCACGAGACAGTGCACTATACAGTGCCTGTTGTGCTCGATTTGGGTTTAATTGATGTGGACACGGCTGTGTGCTGTTTGTTTGGACACAAATGACTCCTGGGACACGTACACTATTGGTATTTGCATTAACAACCTTTAAATTGGTATTTTAGGTTGTTTTTTATTTATAATTTTCAAATTCCCTAAAATCCTGATACATATGCATTTCCTGTGTTTCCAGATTTGAAAGAAACGAATTTGAATTGATTAATTAACCCACTTAACTGATGTTAATTGTTGTTTTATACTCTAATGTTGTTCTTCTATGCTTAATCTAACTGTGAGTCAATTTTGGGTTGATTTGGTGTATGTTTGGACTGGTTATTGGTGGGTTGAATTATTGAACTGAAAACTGATTGGTATACAAATGAATTGGTTTCCTTTCCTTCCTCTGTTAAAACTGAACTGAATGTAATGAGAAATCAGGGAATGTTGTATTGGTTTTGGTATTAAACTGAATTGGGTTCCATCCCTGTTTTGACAGAACTGTACACTGGATATCCTCCACTCTCACATACTGTTTTATGACTCACCCTTCACAGCACATTCACACACATGCACATGACACACCCTTTGTCACACTCTCTTGTATACACACTCATACACCCTCTCATGTCTACACACACACTGTTTCAGTGATGCCCTTTCATTCTTTTCCTGTCACACTACAACCATTGACACCCTACACTCTCACACACTCACACATACTCTACCCTTTACACATACACTTCCTTATTAATTGTCATACACAAATCAGGAATTACACACACACACACATTTACATGCTCACCTAGGCACACTCTCACCCTCTCACTCATGCACACACACACACTTGACATCTCTCCCTCACTCTTCTTTCTATTCCTCTCTATACCTATATAAATGTATATATATATATCTATATAATGTATAGTGTAATGGTATCACATATATGTGTATGTATCTATATATATATGTATATGGTTACCCTATTGTGTGTGATGACTTGTGGTGTCTTGGGTTGAGTTGTGGTGCTAGTATAAGGTTGTACAGCCTTGGGTAGTCTTGATAGACTAGTATAGGCTTGTGTGACCTAGTATAGACTAATTTAGACTTGTTAGACCTAGTTTGACCATAGTTGACCTAGTTTGACTTCTAGGGTTGACCAAAGTTGACCAAGAGTTGACTTTGGCCTAGATTGACCTAGATTCATTTAGAATGCATTGAATTGCATCTTGTTATCATTTTAGACTTGTTGTGACTTGTGCTGTTCTGATTAGGAGCCAAACACCTCTCCTCGGACAGTACATTTCATCCGGACACTCAGATACCAGGCGAGTACATTCTCTGATCATTTCATATCCTGTTTAGAATTATTTTCTTGCTTTAAATTACTTTACTTGATACTGTCATGTTGGTCACACGGATTAGTACTATATGGATCCCTTCTTGAGATGTTTTCCTTCAGGAGCATCGGATATTACATGTTCTGTGCGTTTCACTTACATTGTGTATCACTATGCTTCTTGGTTCATTGATCACTTGTGACATGTACTCTCATGATCACAGAGTTTTTCTTAAATCCTCCCATTTATTGGGCTTCCCAGAATCTCCATTTATGGGACTACCATGTACCACCCTTCGGGGGTCGTACATGAATCATAACATAACCTGGCTGGATCCTTGTGTATTGATTGGGGATACGGGAGAATAGAAGTAGACATGTGAATATATCCAGTAGTGTAGCATCAAAATCTTTCCATAGTGTAGCATCAGAATCATTTTATGCCATTTACATGTCTATATTGTACTCTGACTCACTAGCCACTGTTAGTCTTTACTTATAGTAGATATTTCTATTACAGTTCTCTCTCTCTGTTTACATATTGCATTTCTTTCAGTACCCGTATCTTACTTTACTGCATGATTATATTTTCTAACCTGCTATGATCTGTTGAGATGTATTGTGCTCGCTCCTGTCCTGACTGGACCTGTTAAAAATATTACAGAGGAGGAGGAGGAGGCCTGTGTGGATACCTTCTATGGGGCAGCCATAGACGACACTTGTGAGCTGGACCCTCAGGAGGACCCAGCTCTAGCTGATGACTTTATCCCTATTGCCTAGACTAGCTTAGTTAGGCTTTATCTTACTTATGTTGTCTTGAGACTAGTTAGTTAAACTTTATTTCTGTCTCGAGATCTGGGTTGTATTTATTCTTTCATATTCAGTAGCTGAGACTTGTATTCTGGATATTTGCTGAGATGTTATCTTAGACTCTTCTGATCATCTGTATTTTCTTTGAGTTCTATATCATATCGTGCTTCTTCTTTCTTAGTTGTGATTGAGTTTATTTCTGCCATGTCACCCCCATTCGGGGAGTATAAACTGTTAGCATTATATTGTTAGATGTTGTGACCTAGGACAGTGTTCTACCGTCGACACTGCGGCATAGGCTGGACGTACCCACTTCTCGTGCCCTTACTCTTGGGTGCGGGTCGTGACAAACACACTCAGTTATGCATCTATCGAGTTGTGGCATAGGCGGCTCAGCCATATAAGCGAGAAGGGGATGAGCTACTTGGTGAACAGAAAGGTGATTCCAGGGATAAAGTCTACAAAATTGGAGAAATGCACGCACTGTTTGACGAAAAAAGCAAAATAGGGTGTCTTTTTAAAGTCACCCAAGTTCGAGGAAGCCGACGTTGCTCGAGTTGATTCACTCGGATGTCTGCAGTCCTATGAAGGTAAAATCCATTGGTGGTGCTTCTTATTTTTTGACGTTTATTGATGATTGTTCTAGGAAGGTTTGGGTCGATGCCTTAAAGACCAAGTATCAGGTGTTGCCCACTTTCAAAGAGTTTCAGACCTCTGTTGAAAGGGAGACGGGCAAGAAGCTGCTATGTGTTCGGTCAGACAATAGCAGTGAGTACATTGGACCCTTTGATGCTTATTGCAGAGAGCATGGGATACGACACTAGAAGACTCCGCCTAAGACACCTCAACTCAATGGTGTAGCGGAACGAATGAACATGACACTGATGGAGAGGGTACGGTATTTGCTATCAGAGGCAAATTTACCAGGTAGTTATTGGGGTGAGGCTCTTTATACTATTTCTTATACTATTAATTTATCTCCTGGTGCTCCTTTGCAAGGTCATGTGCCTGACAAATTATGGTACGACAAAAAGCCGTCATAAAATCACCTACGAGTGTTTGGTTGTAAGGCCTTCGTGCATGTACCAAAGGACGAGAGATCCAAACTTGAGTCGAAGACGAGGCAGTACAACTTTATCGGCTACAGTCGAGATGAGTTTGGCTATAGACATTACGACCTTGTAGGAAGAAAGCTCTACAGAAGCAGGGATATGGTATTCGTCGAGGATCATACCATGACCAACACTCAGGATTCCAAGATGCCTTCTGAGGCTGAGGAATTGCCTGAGTTAGAGTCATTTTGCTTCGAGCCATTTTTAGAGGACATCACAGAGGATCAAGTTATGTGGAAGCCAGTACATGAAGTTGCTCTTAATCTTGATTATTAGCCTGCTGATGGTGGTCAGGGTGTCACGCCCCAGAACCAGAATACTGGAGAGCGGGGGACAAACACAGCCAGCTACGTACATTGAAGTGAATCCCACCTCGCAATACGGTCACGGCTGTCTAGATGCATGAGGGTTTACTACAAGCCATTAGTCTCTTAGGGTCAAGAACAAGCCTAGTGTCTCAATCTCAAGCAAGCAAGTAAATTAACAAGATGGTAGATCATCAGACATACAAAGTAAGGTATCCCAAATATTACATATTCAGATGATCATGAAGCTAGTCATACAAAATACGAAGACTAGCAAGAGTTTAAGTCATACATGACCAACCCTAGGATTTTTCAGTCATGTTACAGCCCTTAGGCAGATAAGAAATATAAGTATTCAACACGAGCTAACACTTGTTCGGCGGCTAAACGCCTCAAAAGAATAATTTACAATAGAATGGGAGAGCAAAATAAAATCCACTTGTTGCCAGGGTTACGTCTAGTGTTCACCATCTGGCTGGAAGGCAGAGAGATCCTCGGGTGCTACTCCAAAATCTGGCCATACAAAACCAGCTGGATCAGACCCAGAAAGAGCAGGTGCCACAAGGGAGGCTTCACTTAAGAACTAAAACCAGCATATTAGTACACAAAGACATAAATGATAACGCAAGATATGAGTTAAGAAAATCAGGATGATAAACGATAAGATAACTAAGGAACTATTCCGGTAACCAAGTTACAACCTGTAAACCAAACAAGGACCGGGGTTGTAACCCTTCACCTGAACAGAACTTAGTCTCTAACCAATTATCGATAAAACGAAACATAAACAGTAACGTGCTGAAGTAACCATGTACTGGCCTTGTCTAAACTAGACTAGACTAGATTCCATTCATCAATCATGGCCAAGCAATAAGTACGGCTTGATACTTTTAACTAACTAGGGTTATCACAAGCCTAGTTACTAACAAAATACAATGATATGTTCCAACAGCCACAAGCCCTGCAGACTTAATCCAGGTTATCCAGTTTCAAGTTGAGAGAGTGGGATTAGGTGACTTTGGGGTGCAACACATGATAGTGTACTGGAAATATGCCATACTCGACGACATGCTACAAGTCCAATTAAAGCGCCCAGATAACGGGACTGCCTGTAGCCGGGAAATCTCTTTATGAACTACTTGATCAATCTAGTTATTACCCTAGTCAGATTCAGTATGAATCCCTGACCATGGTAATCAGGAATCCATGTCCTAGACATGATGCAAGACAAGATATGTAGCTTATACAAGCACAAACACCCACGGTGTCAAGATAAGAGTTACTTAGCAAGTCAAGATAGTCGTCACAACAATATATCAAGATTATCATGTTAGGTTTACTTATCAAGAGTGCGGCACGACAGGCCACTATCATGTATTATCATGCCAAGGTTGCTTGTCAAGAGTGCGCCACAACGGGCCACTTTTATGTTATGTTACTTGTCAAGAGTGCACCACGACGGGTCACTATCAAGAATTATCATGTCAAGTTACTTGTTACTTGTTAAGAGTGCACCTTAACAGGCCACTATCATGTTCTATCCTTACATTATCATGAATGAGAGAAACTTGCATAAAATAGCTAGTAACATATTCTTGAAGCCAAGAAAAAGATCTACAACTTTCATGTTGGAAGTTGGGAGAAATTCTGCCATAATTCAGCCAAATAGGACATAAAACAGCAAAAAACAGCCAAAATAGGCACTATACGACATTCTGCGGCACTATGCGACACTGCGACACTATGCTGCAGGCTGCGTCACCATGCGGCAGGCTGTATTACCATACGGCAGGCTGGATCGGCATTCGACACTATACGACATGCTGTACTATACCGCAAGCTGTACTATACGGCAGGCTGCACTATGCAATAGGCTGCGTCGCCATGCGGTACTATGCGGCAGGCTGCACTATGCGGCACTGTTCATCGTCCCTGCCAGATTCAGGACAGATGAACTAGAAAATGTTCAAATCTTATTTTGGCCATAACTTTCTCAAAACAAGTCAAAATCTAACTTTTCAAATGTCTATTTTGGGTAAAATTGAATTCTCTACAACATAGAACAATCAAAACTTAAAAATAATAAAGTTTAGTAGATCAAAACCCAAGAAAACTGAAAAGGCTACAAACTTAGGTCTACAAAAATCCATCCGTCCAAACCAAAAACTCCAAGTCCTAAAGATGCTTAAAATCAGGTAGAGAAGAAGATAGAACAATAAAATAGAAGATCTATCATGAAGTAAGTTGCACTTGTTTAAGCTCTCTAGGTTGGTGGGAGAGTAATGGAGAAGAAGGGGAAGAAATAAATGGAAGTAATGAAGAGAGGGAAAGGGGGTGGTTGGGCTTTACAAAGAGAGGGTTTTCTCATAATGAACCAAGCCCAATCAAACTAAGCCAAACCAAAATAAACCAAGCCAAGTCATGACCAACCAAGACTAGGCTAGCAAGTCAAGTCCAACTATGGGTCACCTGACAAACGTCAGAGATCTCGTATACGCATACAAAAATACGTATAACGGGAAACCGGAGTGACACAGGGTAACCCTCAGGAGGATGATCATGCCGGAGAGGTAGTTTCTGAAGGAGAAGAAGCTGTTGATATATAGCCAGCACCAGTAGTTCCATTGAGGAGGAGCGACATAGAGCGTCGACCATTTACGAGATACTCATCAGATGAGTAGGTGCTATTGACTGACGGAGAAAAGCCCAAAAGTTTCACAGAGGTAGACTATGTTATGGCGACCGAGACTTGCAAGGAGTTGCTGTGGATGAAGAAGCTGCTGGAGGAAGTGGGGCTAATACAAAAGCAGTATACTTTGCTTTGCGATAGCCAGAGTGCCATTCACCTTATGAAGAACCAGACATTTTATAGTCGGTCCAAGCAGATTGAGACTCGGTATCATTGGATACGAGATGTGGTTGGGAAGAAGGACGCAACGCTTGAGAAGATTCATACAGATGACAATGGCGCAGACATGTTCACGAAGGTTCTTCCATGAGGAAAGTTTGAGTACTGCAGAAGGATCGTTGGGATGACGACCCCCTCCACATAGTTGTGAAAATGGAGATTTGTTGGAGTGGATAGGGTTCCCAACCTATGTTAAAAACACTCCGAATTCAGATTGGGTATTCCTATATATAGTAGAAATATTTTAATAGATTTTAATTGGGTATTTCTATATATAATAGGAATATTCCAATGGAGTTGGATTGGGTCTATAAAAAAATACATCAATGATTTAGATTGAGTATTCCTACATATAGTAGAATACCTCAATTAGTTGTGGGTTTGAGGCTATATATACTAGGTGTTTCCTCACAAAAAAATATATCTCAAAAAAGAGAGGAGCAATAGTGCTTTACAACTTTTGAGAGAGAGAAAGGATTGAAGACTATTGTGAAGGAGAGATTGCTTCGAATAATTTTTTGACATCTCTTGTTCTTCAGAGTCTACAATTATATTTTCTTCTTTCAAGTGAGTTGTGGTGATCCGTTTGGATCGGGAGGAGCTTGTTGTGAGCCCTTGAACCAAAATTCTTATTATTATTGTTACCGTTATTATTATTATCACTAATGCCATTTTCCTATATATTATTGTTCATAAAATCCTAAAGGGGATTTGTGAACTTTACATTACTTTTAGACCAATAGTAGGGTTTTTAAACAAAGCCATTTAGAGAAGGGGCTGATTGCATAATGGCCAATTAAAATTCCTAATAGCCAGTTTTGATAAGAACACGAAGTCGGCTGAACCCTCTTCTCCTTATCTCCATGATATTTGATTGTAAGGTATATATATGGGTGAGAGCAAGCGCTTTCGTTTTCTTCCACCCAAACCATTATTCCCAAACCCTAAATTTGCCACAGTCCTTCCTTCCAGTTGAGACGACTCTGGGTGGTGCCGAGTAGAGGTAGTCAATTTCTTAAAAGCAGGTAACCATCCTTTTTTTTCTTCTACCGTCTCTTATGATTTCTGGAAACTTGATTAGCTATCACCTTTAAATGAGATGAAGGTATTTGTGTTAATCCCTAAGGGAAGCCTAGATGAATATGTTAGGATGGTAGTAGTATCGTAGGAAGAGTAGTGTCAAAAATAGGTCGGGTTATACGTGATAGAGGGTCGAGAGGTTTGGGGTGGCATATAACACATGAGTATATGAGTACAGTTAGGCATAGGTGTATCAGAAACCTGACTTGGACGGTATGACTATGTGCATAGAGTGTACAGGATGGCGTCATTGTCCTGTCAAATGTAAACATAGGTAACAAGAGTTGTGGTATTATTAGAGTAACTCAGATTATGGAATAACAGGTATCAACTAGTATGGAGGGTCATTCCAACCTTAGTCAATTGCAAACAGAGGTTAGGGTGCCATGTCAGATTTTGTTTAAACCAAGTATCCAAGATACGAAGGGTACCTGCTTGATAGTAGGTCAAATAGGTAGCAGATTACATACGATGTATCAATTACCACTGATACCGCAGCCTTCGAATCACGCAAGATGCAGCACTTGCACTTTGATGCTCTGGTTGCCCAACCTATAGCACGTATATTATGAGATATCAGTTGAGGGTTGAGTATAGGGGCTTGTCTTCAAAATATAAGATTGTTAGGAAGTATAAGATTATAGCCACTGCTTTAGATATGATGACTACCTATCTTGTTTCATTCTAAAAACTGATGAGTTAGGACATGACAACTCGGTCTCTACCATATATATGGGGGAATGCTTTATTTCATAATTGTTTAGGGAAGTCTCTATAAGTGCACCTATGCGACTAGCAGGTGTAAGGGGGGTGGGCACGATGATTTAGTTCATCAAGTATAGGCGAATGCAATATAGGAATAGAGCATTGGAGAGAGTTGACACAAAGCTAGAAGTGCATGTTAGTTAATAGGGACTGTAGGTAAATTTGTGCAGTTAGCCAATGAGGATTAGAGGGAGTTGAGGGTAGATAACATGTGTCGAGATATACCAGAGTATAATAAGATAGGATATCAGTAACTATATTGTATCAGATTCACATATCGGTAGAGATGGTATCATATAGAGCTAAGGGTTGATGGTATCAGAATTTAGAATACAGATTCATGCCACCTGAGTCTTAGGTAGATGATGTGTTCACTAAGAGGTCCAACAGTTTACTGCAACCTAGAGGGAGTCCATGTGTGTGTGGAAAGAAGTAACCACAGTCGTAAGAATTAGGGTTTTGGAGATTAGTTGGGTTATAAGATCAGTTGTAAGGAAAATCTGTAACCAATACCACCGTTAGTAAGAGACTTGCACCCCTTCGAGTACCAATAGGTACTTCAGCATTAGTAACCCGTAAAAGGTATAGGTATCTCAAGTATCAACTGTATTGGTCTATGGGAATCCAGTTTGAGTTAGCCAAGAGTGAGTATCGACTATTAGTAGTAAGTTTGATGACAGTCTCTTATAGACCAGACAGGTAAATGAATGTAGAGTAGCCTCGATCCTATATAAGTGCAGGAGGGAACAAGTGGGCATGGTCAACATATAAGAAGTAAACAGAGGGATGTATCAATTCTAGTATACCTATTCCTATGAACGAGTAAGGATGTGGCTCATGAACCCTGATATAAAGCAATACTATCTAATGACAGTAGTACCCATAGAGCTGGTAGGTATCAGAGCTAAATGTAATTTAGTATCATCGGTAATCAGTACAGGCAAGTAACCTACAGGAAGTAGGACATGGACATCAGTAGCAGTGGCTGATGCGAGGGTAAGACCATTAGGTATCAACCTATACTAACTAGCAGTCGGGAAAATGGGAGATAGGAGGCTAGAAGTCATGTGGCAGTAATGGCAACTAAGTTTCAACTATAGCCTAACTGTTCGGAAACATAACAGATATAAAGGATGCTCAATAAGCGCCCATCTACCAGGGTACTAAGACATGGGATATGAGTCTGTACAGGAAGGTTGGGTTGCATAGTAAGCCTAACTATATGTATGCCGGGGGGGGGGGGTAACTAGTATGCAATTAAGAATTACTAAGTCAATCAGATAACAGTAGTTGGGCTAAATAAGAAGAAAAAGAAAAAAGGAATAACAAACCATGATGTACTAAGCTATTAAGGCTACTGAGAATATAAGAGTAATTAGCACTGATTAAAGTAGCTTTATTTTAGTTATCTCATGTGTTGATTTAGACTTGATACGTAATATAGGTTCGGTAGACTTTGACTCAGCGACTGACCCGTATCCACAACTCAGGACCACAGGCAAGTGCACCCTCTGATTGTTTTCAATACTGATAGTTTTTCCAGTACATGTCATACATATGCTCTATTGCTTGTTGACACGATGTACACACGAGATGGTATCATGGATCTTCACTCATTATATTCTTATTTTTTCTTGTTTTCGTGTTTCGTGACTTGTTCGGTATATGCATACTTGTTGGAAGGGAAAATGTAGCACGCAATTTTCTAAAATTGGGGTATTTTTGAAAATTTATTATTTTTATTATTTATTAGTGGTATTTTAGTCATAATATAATTTTTGGGTGATTTTAGTTAAGTTAAACCATTTTCTAAGTCATGACTTATGACTTTGTGATTTACTAGTATAACCCGAGTGTAAACCCTAGAGATTTTATAACCTAGAGACTAACCATGATCATGTGAGCCTAGCCATAGGCTTAGAACACCAAATTAGTGATTTTTAGCCTAAAGGGTATTTTGGTAATTTTTAGGATTTATTTAGAATTATTTGTATTTATGTGTTTTTATTATTGTTTAATTATTGATTATTGTCATGTTAGTCCCTAACCTAGTTTAGCACTAATTTAGAGGTTAGCTACTAACCTAGAATGCTAAGGGGATAGATATTGCATTGGTTAAAGTAGGATAAATATCTAGATATTATACATGTGATATTTTGCTTGAAACATTCAAAATATCAACCCTTGGCAAGGAAGTCTTTGCCTTAACCTAGAAGAAAGCCAAAGACCCCCCCTTGCCATGGCCGGCCAAGACACCCCCCCTAGCAGCCACACATCCTATATTAACCCCTCACATTAATTCATGATCATTTTACATGAATTTTAACCTAGAAAAAATCACATTCCTTCAAACCTCCACAACTTGGCCATTTTTGATCCAAATCACCTCTAGTTTCTTGCATTGGACTCCCCTACACTAGAGAGTACTAGTTAGGGCCTGCTATCGAGGATTTGAGGGGCTTTGGGCATCACCAAGAGAAGAGGACACCCCCCCTACTTGGTGTTTCTTGAGTTTTCACACAAATAGGTAAATACCCTCAAACCATGTTAATATTGTGTTTTCTTTTCATATTTGCATGCATCTAGGTACCAGGGAACTGTAGGTCAAGTTTGGTGAAAATTAGAGTTGGTTTGGTGTCCGTATCGGACACGTATCCTAAGCTAGAAATCCTTGTTTGATGAAATGCCACAAAGGAATTGTTTTTATTAAAATGTAAAACAAATTATATTTTGTGTAGCCCTAGACTAGTAGGTCACAACCCAAGTAGACTGAGCACATTTTCGTGCTGTGTCCGTGTCCAAAATGGACACGAACCCACTGCACGAGGCTTGCGTGCGTGCCCTGCTACCCCACCCTTCGTGCTCACTGCACAGGGCACTAGGACACGAGAAAATTGACAAGGACACGGGGGCAATGTCTGCAAACATGCCCCCAAAGTTTGGTGTCACATCGGGTCGTGTCGAGTGAGAAATCTCACTCGCACTGGACACGCGCTGTCAGGGCACACGCGCACGGGGGCAACTTTGTGCGTATCGTGTCGCACGGACACGACACTTGGGTGTCTCGTGGTGACACGAGTGTGTAGCCCTATATGTGGCATACACGAGGACACGAGCACGAGATGTGTCGTGTCCTGTGTCGTGAGCACGAGACGTGCAACCGCGTGCACGATGCGGTCGAAACGTGAGTATCAGTCGTGTTTTTTACGACTGATACGGGTTTCGTATCGTGTCCACGAGTGTCGTGGACACGTGTCAGTGTGTCCATCGTGTAGCCCTATATGTGGGCTACACGTGTGCATGACCACAAGATGTGTCGTGTCTCGTGGTGTGTTCACGAGCGTGTGGAACGCGTGCACGATGCGGTGCACGCGTGTGAGTATCAGAGTTTACCCGAGTAGGTTTTTTGAGTGTTTGGATACGTCAAACCGTGTCTTGGTGTCGTGTCAGGCACCTAGGACACTAGGGTACATGTGGGGCATCAGTTACCAACCAATGGATTCGAGTCTTAGCTCGGTTTTGAGTGTGTAAATGGGTTTACCTAGTATCGAGTGCACAGTGTCATTATTTCCAGGAATTGGGATATTTCCCAGATTTTAAAAACGAATTTCAAACCAAATTTTAATATGATTTATACGGGTATTAGTGTGTTTTTAGTATATATATACGTAGTATATATGTATGTGTGTGTGCAGAAGAAATTTAGGTGTATATACATGTATGTGTAAGTATGGGTGTGTGTGTATATTTGTGTGTGTGGGTTGAGGCTATTTCCTGTTCCAGGAATTCTGGAACATACCCCCCCTTCCTGTTCAGTCTCCCCCTCTCTCTCACTGTCCTCTTTCTCATCTCTCTCTCTCTCTCACCCTATTTTATCCTCTATCTAGCTCTCTCTCTATTTCACTCTCTCTCTCTATATATTGTATTGTATATATATATATATATATATATATATATATATATATATATATATATATATATATATATGTTATATATATATATATATATGTTATATATATATGTTATATATATATATTGTATTAGATTATATATGGTATCTATATATAGGTACCTATATGATATATGAGTATACTTAGTCCATAGGCCTATATAGTTATGTGTATGTATATATATATATATATATATATATATATATATATATATATATATATATATATATATATATATATATATATATATATATATATTGTATAGAGGTAGATACCCATATGGCATTAGCCTATGGAACTTGGTTATTAGCCTATGGCCAATGAGTTAGGATAGACCATTAGGCCTACTAGACCTAGGTTGACCAAAATGTTGACCATTGTTGACCAAAGTTAACTATTGGTCAAACCATGACCTAATTGACCTAAAAATGACTAGTTTAACTAGTCTGACCAAGATTGACCTAATTACCTTGTTGACTAGTCTTTGTTTGACCAAAACCTTAGTTAGTCTAAGTTTGACCTAGACTTGACCTAGCTTGATCATGTTGGCTAGTATTTGACTAGTTTGACCTAGTTTGACTTTTAGAGTTGACCAAGAGTTGACTTTTGACCAGATTGACCTAGAATCATGTAGTATGCATTGTATACTCTAATTTTACTATTGTGGATATATTGTGACCTATTTTACTCTAAATAGGACTCTGTGACACCAGTTCGGACATCTATTCATATCAGTCATACAGGGTGACAGGCGAGTACATTCCCTGATCTTTTCATACTTGTTAGGATTTATATTCTTGCTCTAGAATACCTTACATGATGCTGTCACGTCATTATCACGGATTGGTACTATATGGATTTTGTCATGCGATATTATCTCCCTCGGGGTGCATCAGATACAGTTATCATGTGCTTTTCACGAACATCTTGTATTTCATGTACACCGCTTTCATGTATACTCTTGTGCAATCTTGTACTCTCATGATCACGTGAGCAAACATGATAAAAACCTCTTGTATAAGGTAACGTAACTTGACTGGATCCTTGTGTATTGATTGGGGAGGGTGAGTAGGAAATGGTTATGTGATCAAATCCCATCTTGTACAAATTCTTGTGAAATCTTGTGAAATCTTGTATATGTCCTAAACCCGTTTATATAACCATCTCATGCTTTAAATCACAGGCTACCTACAGTTCTTACTTATCGTATATATATAGATATTTCTAGTTATCAAATCTCTCTCGTTTTTATATATATTTCTTTACAGTCCATGTATCTTACTCTATGTATGCTTTACATTTCCCAACATGATATGAACTGCGTGAGATGTATTGTGCTCGTTCCAGTCCTGACTGGAACTGTTGAAAATATTACAGATGATGATGGTGACTGCCCCACCTTCTATGGGACACATGAGGGTGACCTTCGGAAGCCTGAGGAGCATCTAGCTCAGTAGAGGGTGCCTAGTCTAGTCTAGTGTTTACAGTTTTCATTTTGTATCGGACTGTTTCGATTGTTAGTTGTGACTTAGTTATATTTCAGGTCTTGTACTTATTTGTGTTAGACATCTACTTTGTGTGGTGTGATAACTCTATATATATTCAGTTCTTCCTTTCATCTGATTCCATATCATGTTCTATCTTTCCTAGACTTGTGTTTGAGATATAGAGTTGAGATGTTATGTTATACCTCCGTGCGGAGATGACAGGTTTATATATCTTGTTATTAGATGTTAGATGTTATAGATGACCTATACAGCGTTCTACCGCCGACACTGTGGCGTAGGCTGGACGTACCCACGTTCTCGTGCCCCTAATCAGGGTGCGGGTCGTGACACATTTTTGTGGTGGCCCATGCAGGTCTGTGTCGTAATTAGTGCGATCTCGTAATGGTGCTCAACTTAGAGTACTAATTACGAGCCTGCAATTAGGACGTAGGACCTAGGACATGATAGGAATTTCTCAATCATACCTAGGAAATTTCCCATCTTTTGATTATCATGATTACTTTTCTTGTATTAAATTAACTGTCCTTCTTTGATAATCTACTCATGTGCCATATTGATCTCTTTGTTTCAATTCGTCTCCAGGATGACGAAGACGCACCCGCAGGCCACTGGATCGAGTAGCTTGCCTGAGAGATCTGATCAGGCAGAGGAGGAGGTTCACGAGACTGCCCCCAGTGATTCTACTATTCTGGAGACCCAGGCAGTTGCACAGGAAGGTCTAATACCTCCACCCCAGAGGGTTACGGCCGTTGTTCCGGAGATACTGCCGCCACCACCACCGGTACCGACGGATACGCACCATATGTTCCTTCTCCTTCAGCAGATGATGAAGACACAGCGGGCCCAGGCAGAGGCATCGCAGCGCCAGTCGGAGGCGTCATACCGACAGATCGAGATGCTGAGGCAGAGTATGGAGAACTCGTATCAGCTTGCCCTAGCAGCAGTAGAGAGAGTGGCACCGGGTACGATATAGGGCCCTACTGGCCAGCAGCCGTACCAGCAGCAGTCCAGGCCGAGGACAGTATTGGACTTCAGGAAGATGAGCTCCAGGGACGTCACAGGCACGGAGGGCATCCTCTATGCAGACGACTGGCTAGAGGATGTACAGCGGAGCATGGAGATGGCAGAGCTTCCTAGAGCGCTTTGGGTTTCGGCCGCAGCCAGCCGATTCTTCGATATTGCGCTGACATGGTACCGCACGGATCCTCGTACGTCGGTGAGAGGGCTGACTTGGGAGAACTTCCGGAGGCTCTTCAAGGAGAAGTTCTTCCCGGACGTGGCTCTTACAGCATTGGAGGGCCAGTTCGTGGGTCTAGTGCATGGGGAACTCGTCGGTGGACGAGTATGCAGCTGAGTTCTTCCGCCTTAGCAGGTCGCCCTCGATATGATCCAGGATGAGGGGCAGAAGCCTCGTAAGTTCCGTAGGGGACTTATTCATGCAGTGCGCACCCGCACCTCGGGACGTCGTGACGCGACGTTCGATCAGATATTGATGGATGTACAGATTGCAGAGGAGGACTTCGGCCTCAAGCCGAAGAGGGGCAGTGATACCTTAGGGGCTAGTTCTAGTGCATGGCCAGCCAAGCGCCCTCACATACAGCAGAGGCCAGTTCAGCAGCCATTTCAGGGCCAGGGACATATCCTTCACCAGCAGGCACCCATGCAGCAACAGCACCCTATGTGTAACTTCTGTAAGAAGCAAGGTCACGGATGGGATGACTGCAGGAAGAGGCAGGGCCTGTGTTTGCTTTGTGGTTCAGCAGAACATCAGTTGAAGGAGTGTCCCAAGAGCTTGGCACGATTGGCTCAGGCAGCAGCAGGAGCTAGGGCTCCGACAGGGCAGCAGACGGGACCACCGTTGCAGACTCAGCAGCAGAGGTTTGTCCAGTATCAGCAGCAGGCCAAGGGAGGCCAGCCGGGGCGAGCTTTCGCCATGGCAGTCGATGATGCCCAGACAGAGGAAGAGCTGATTGCAGGTTCCAACCTTTTCGATTCTATTTCCGCATTTGCCTCCTTATAACTGTCTTGGAAATTCGATTCTATCTGTTCCTTGTAGTTGATAAATTTTGTTCGGATATTTCATTGTGAATTATTTTCTTCTGAGATAAGTCGTATGGGCTAGGTCGTCTCGATCATGGGATCTAGAGTCTTCTATAGTCATGTTAGCTGGCATAGTGAGGACATATAGTCGGATTTTAGACGTATTTTTCGGATGTAGGAATTTAAGGTTTTTGTAGCCAGGCATGCGGCAATACGAAAATTTTAAATACCATGATTCTAGAGGTATGTACCTTAGTCGAGGACTCTGTGAATATCGTAGCCTTGCTTACCAAGCATGACGAAGATTTTGAATATCATGATTTTGGACAGACGCATATGATTATCGGACTGTGTGTTTGAGACTGTGATTGTTGGGGTGTTTGACCTAGAAGGAGTATGACCATTCTAATTTCGAGGACGAAATTTTCTAAGGAGGGTAGACTTGTAGCACCCAGTTTTCTGAAATTGGGGTATTTTTGAAAATTTATTATTTTTATTATTTATTAGTGGTATTTTAGTCATAATATAATTTTTGGGTGATTTTAGTTAAGTTAAACCATTTTCTAAGTCATGACTTATGACTTTGTGATTTACTAGTATAACCCGAGTGTAAACCCTAGAGATTTCATAACCTAGAGACTAACCATGATCATATGAGCCTAGCCATAGGCTTAGAACACCAAATTAGTGATTTTTAGCCTAAAGGGTATTTTGGTAATTTTCTAGGATTTATTTAGAATTATTTGTATTTATGTGTTTTTATTATTGTTTAATTATTGATTAGTGTCATGTTAGTCCCTAACCTAGTTTAGCACTAATCTAGAGGTTAGCTACTAACCTAGAATGCTAAGGGGATAGATATTGCATTGGTTAAAGTAGGATAAATATCTAGATATTATACATGTGATATTTTGCTTGAAATATTCAAAATATCAACCCTTGGCAAGGAAGTCTTTGCCTTAACCTAGAAGAAAGCCAAAGACCCCCCTTGCCATGGCCGGCCAAGACACCCCCCTAGCAGCCACACATCCTATATTAACCCCTCACATTAATTCATGATCATTTTACATGAATTTTAACCTAGAAAAAAATCACATTCCTTCAAACCTCCACAACTTGGCCATTTTTGATCCAAATCACCTCTAGTTTCTTGCATTGGACTCCCCTACACTAGAGAGTACTAGTTAGGGCCTGCTATCGAGGATTTGAGGGGCTTTGGGCATCACCAAGAGAAGAGGACACCCTCCTACTTGGTGTTTCTTGAGTTTTCACACAAATAGGTAAATACCCTTAAACCATGTTAATATTGTGTTTTCTCTTCATATTTGCATGCATCTAGGTACTAGGGAACTGTAGGTCAAGTTTGGTGAAAATTAGAGTTAGTTTGGTGTCCGTATCGGACACGTATCCTAAGCTAGAAATCCTTGTTTGATGAAATGCCACAAAGGAATTGTTTTTATTAAAATATAAAACAAATTATATTTTGTGTAGCCCTAGACTAGTAGGTCACAACCCAAGTAGACTGAGCACATTTTCGTGCTGTGTCCGTGTCCAAAATGGACACGAACCCACTGCACGAGGCTCGCGTGCGTGCCCTGCTACCCCACCCTTCGTGCTCATTGCACAGGGCACTAGGATACGAGAAAATTGATATGGACACGGGGGCAATGTCTGCGAACATGCCCCCAAAGTTTGGTGTCGCGTCGTGTCGTGTCGAGTGAGAAATCTCACTCGTACTGGACACGCGCTGTCAGCGCACACGCACGCGGGGGCAACTTTGTGCGTATCGTGTCGCTCGGACACGACACTTAGGTGTCTCGTGGTGACACAAGTGTGTAGCCCTATATGTGGCATACACGAGGACACGAGCACGAGATATGTCGTATCCTGTGTCGCGAGCACGAGACGTGCAACCTCGTGCACGACGCGATCGAAACGTGAGTATCAGTCGTGTTTTTCACGACTGATACTGGTTTCGTATCGTGTCCACGAGTATCGTGGACACGTGTCAGTATGTCCATCGTGTAGCCCTATAAGTGGGCTACACGTGTGCATGACCACGAGACGTATCGTGTCTCGTGGTGTGTTCACGAGCGTGTGGAACGCGTGCACGACGCTGTGCACGCGTGTGAGTATCAGAGTTTACCCGAGTGGGTTTTTTGAGTGTTTGGACATGTCAAACCGTGTCTTGGTGTCGTGTCAGGCACCTAGGACACTAGGGTACGTGTGGGGCATCAGTTACCAACCAATGGATTCGAGCCTTAGCTCGGTTTTGAGTGTGTAAATGGGTTTACCTAGTATCGAGTGCACAGTGTCATTATTTCCAGGAATTGGGATATTTCCCAGATTTTAAAAACGAATTTCAAACCTAATTTTAATATGATTTATATGGGTATTAGTGTGTTTTAGTATATATATACGTAGTATATATGTATGTGTGTGTGTAGGAGAAATTTAGGTGTATATACATGTATGTGTAAGTATGGGTGTGTGTGTATATTTGTGTGTGTGGGTTGGGGCTATTTCCTGTTCCAGGAATTCTGGAACATACCCCCCCTTCCTGTTCAGTCTCTCCCTCTCTCTCACTGTCCTCTTTCTCATCTCTCTCTCTCACCCTATTTCATCCTCTATCTAGCTCTCTCTCTATTTCACTCTCTCTCTCTATATATTGTATTGTATATATATGTTGTATATATATATATATATATATATATATATATATATATATATATATATATATATATATATATATATATGTTATATATATATATATATATATTGTATTAGATTATATATGGTATCTATATATAGGTACCTATATGATATATGAGTATACTTAGTCCATAGGCCTATATAGTTATGTGTATGTATATATATATATATATATATATATATATATATATATATATATATATATATATATATATATATATATATATATATATATATATATATATATATATATATGTAATATATATATATATGTAAGATATATATATATATATATATATATATATATATATATATATATATATATATATATATATATATATATATATATATATATATATATATATATATATATATATATATATATATATATATATTGTATAGAGGTAGATACCCATATGGCATTAGCCTATGGAACTTGGTTATTAGCCTATGGCCAATGAGTTAGGATAGACCATTAGGCCTACTAGACCTAGGTTGACCAAAATGTTGACCATTGTTGACCAAAGTCAACTATTGGTCAAACCATGACCTAATTGACCTAAAAATGACTAGTTTAACTAGTCTGACCAAGATTGACCTAATTACCTTGTTGACTAGTCTTTGTTTGACCAAAACCTTAGTTAGTCTAAGTTTGACCTAGACTTGACCTAGCTTGATCATGTTGGCTAGTATTTGACTAGTTTGACCTAGTTTGACTTTTAGAGTTGACCAAGAGTTGACTTTTGACCAGATTGACCTAGAATCATGTAGTATGTATTGTATACTCTAATTTTACCATTGTGGATATATTGTGACCTGTTTTACTCTAAAGAGGACTCTGTGACACCAGTTCGGACATCTATTCATATCAGTCATACAGGGTGACAGGCGAGTACATTCTCTGATCTTTTCATACTTGTTAGGATTTATATTCTTGCTCTAGAATACCTTACATGATGCTGTCACGTCATTATCACTGATTGGTACTATATGGATCTTGTCATGCGATGTTATCTCCCTCGGGGTGCATCAGATACAGTTGTCATGTGCTTTTCACGAACATCTTGTATTTCATGTACACCGCTTTCATGTATACTCTTGTGCAATCTTGTACTCTCATGATCACGTGAGCAAACATGATAAAAACCTCTTGTATAAGGTAACGTAACTTGACTGGATCCTTGTGTATTGATTGGGGAGGGTGAGTAGGAAATGGTTATGTGATCAAATCCCATCTTGTACAAATTCTTGTGAAATCTTGTATATGTCCTAAACCCGTTTATATAACCATCTCATGCTCTAAATCACAGGCTACCTACAGTTCTTACTTATCGTATATATATAGATATTTCCAGTTATCAAATCTCTCTCGTTTTTATATATATTTTTTTACAGTCCATGTATCTTACTCTATGCATGCTTTACATTTCCCAACATGATATGAACTGCGTGAGATGTATTGTGCTCGTTCCTGTCCTGACTGGACCTGTTGAAAATATTACAGATGATGATGGTGACTGCCCCACCTTCTATGGGACACATGAGGGTGACCTTCAGGAGCCTGAGGAGCATCTAGCTCAGTAGAGGGTGCCTAGTCTAGTCTAGTGTTTACAGTTTTCATTTTGTATCGGACTGTTCCGATTGTTAGTTGTGACTTAGTTATATTTCAGTTCTTGTACTTATTTGTGTTGGACATCTACTTTGTGTGGTGTGATAACTCTATATATATTCAGTTCTTCCTTTCATCTGATTCCATATCATGTTCTATCTTTCCTAGACTTGTGTTTGAGATATAGAGTTGAGATGTTATGTTATACCTCCGTGCGGAGATGACAGGTTTATATATCTTGTTATTAGATGTTAGATGTTATAGATGACCTATACAGCGTTCTACCGCCGATACTGCGGCGTAGGCTGGACGTACCCACGTTCTCGTGCCCCTAATCAGGGTGCGGGTCGTGACAGAAAATATCATAGTAGACGCGTGAACTACCATTTCTATCCTCCGCGTCTTTCATGGAGAATAATAGTCGCACATTTCATGTGCGGGGTGCCTGATATACCCCCTAACCGTTCACACGTCGAAACTGATATTTCAAAACACGTAGATAGTTGTCTCTTTTATTATTTCTTTATTTCTCACCACTTGCCATGTCATCATGTTTATATATTCTTTTCTAGTTGACATGCCATGTTCTATGATTTTTGCTTTCATACTAGTTATACCATGACATTAGTTTACTTTTAGTTTTCTTCCACATATGCTATTTTCATGTATTGTAATTCCTATTATGTTGCGAATAGCTTTTCGATCTGTGTGCTTGTTCCATTTCTGACTGAAAAACCAACATTTTTAGGTGATGAGTTAGAAGATTTTTGTACCATATATTATGAGCATACTGTTGATCCCAATTTTGGCATACAGGACGAGCAGGATGCGACTTTTGTGGAGTTACCCGCTACAGATAATTTTTAGTAGATTTTATTTAGTTGTTGGCCGGGCGTGCTGCCCGGAGACTTTCAAGTTGTTATTTCTATTTTGAGGATCATGAGTTGAGTAGTGGTTATTTCTCTTAGACTATTTTGTTCTCTTTTGAGACTATATCATTTTAGTACATTTTGGTCTCTTGGAGACTGTTTTAGTTCCTTCCTTATCTTTCTCTCAAAACTGTGGTTATTATATAAACATTATTTTGTCTTGGACTTATCTGTTGATTTGGATTACACTGTGCAAATAAATATAAACTGCGTGGTTGTGTTGATAAATGTGGAGCAGACTAGACAACGTTCTACCGTCGACACTGCGGTGTAGGCTGGACGTACCCACGGCCCATGCCCAAATACTGGGTACGGGTCGTGACACATTTTTATGGTGGCCCATGCTGGTCCATTTTTGTAAGGATTGTGAACTCGTGGTAGTACTCAAATTAGATGTACTACTGCGGGCCTACGAATAGGATAAGATTTAAGGACTATCTCCATATATTTAAAATCGTCATTAACTTCCATATTTGATTTCTATTATTCCTTTGATCTACATCTGGTTTGAATCTTCATACCGACTAATAATTTTCTTTTGTTGCAGTTAAATGGATTCTCAAGGCAGGAACACCGCTCTCGTGAACACCCCATCAACCGCCCGTGGGTCTTCCAGAACGGAACTCCACCGACCCACGGCAGCCAGTTCACTTATCTGGGTGAGACGCCACAGCCACAGACCTCGAGGTTTCCCCGAAATGACATTCCACTTCCTTTCCAGTTTCCTCCGCCGACTCCACCCCCAGCACCAGTTCTTCCACCAGCCCCCGTTCAGCATCCAGCGCATGTCCTGCCTCCAGCACCTGCGCTGGATAATGCTACGCTCCTTGGGATCTTCCAGCAGCTCATCACTTCCCAGATGGAGCAGGTCAACTCCCTCAGCGACACCTTGAGGGAGGCTCTTAAGACTAGAGATGCTCCCCGACCGAGCCATGGAACTTCTAAGAATTTTATAGACCTTAGACCCAGGGAATTCAATGGGACGGACGAGATTCTCTACGTTGACGAGTGGTTAGAGAACGTAGATCGAAATCTTCGGATGGCTCGAGTTCTGGAAGACATGAAGGTCGAGTCAGCTAGCATGCAGCTTTACGACATTGCCCGCATATGGTATAGAGATAAGCTCCGATTTACCGCACCAGATGTGACTTGGGATGAGTTCAAGTAGCTGTTCAAGGAAAAGTTCTATCCCGACGTAGCCCGCGAGGAGTTGGAGAGCGAGTTCGAGAGCTTAGAGCAGGGTAACCTCACCATCGACGAGTACACCGCAGAGTTTTCCTGCCTCAGCCGCTTCGCAGATGCCATGACCCCTGAAGCCAAAGCCAAAAAGTTCAAGAAAGGGTTATCACATGAAATTCGCCTAGCCATCGCCTCCAATCTAGCCATAACCTATGAGAGAATCTTGAAGGTTGCATAGGTGGTAGAAAAGGAGTTGAAGTGCAAGCAAAAGAGAGACCGAGACGCATATGGAGGAGACAGCAGCCAATCGGGATCATCGAAGCGATCCAATGCCCCAAAGAAGACCGCAGCGCAGTAGCCTCAACCGTAGTCCCGTTTCTAGCAGTAGCAGTTCCAGCCTCCAGCTTGAGCCCCCACTTCCCAACAGAATCAACACAGACAGCCAGTTGGTCCTTGCACCTATTACAAGAAGCCAGGACATGCATGGGAGGTGTACAGGAAGCGACTCGGAGTATGTCTATTCGGTCGTTCAAGTGCGCACCAGCTGAGAGAGTGCACTCTAGTACTGCCCCGTTCAGCCCAGGGGATAGTTTCTGCCCCGGGAGCACCGACGAGGCCTGCGATACCTCAGCAGCAGAGGGGGCCCTTGCCCATACATCAGCAGCGTTTCGTTCAGCACCAGCAACAGGGCAGAGCTTTTGCCATGGCGGCCAAAGAGACACTAGCATCTCCTGACTTGATAGCAGGTTCTGTTCTCCTCGAGTCTTTTTTAGCTATTGCTTTATTCGATTTTGGTACCAGTCATAGCTTTATATCCGCAACTTTCGTTTTTAAACATAGTATTATATTTGATCCCTTTGATTGCACTTATAAAATCTCGACTGGCGGAGGCATCATCCTAGTCAAGGATGTTTGCGTCGGACGCCACATTACCTAAGAAGGTTGAGAAATGTGCTCTACTTTACTCATAATGCCACTTTCGAGCTTTGATATTGTGTTCGGCATGGATTGGTTGAGTAAACATTATGCCAGCATTGATTGTTGTCGCGGATGTGTTGTGTTTAGTCCCCCTGGAGAGACCGTGTTCGAGTTTGCTAGAGGAGCGGTGAAGCAGCTTAGCGAGGCTATATGTGGAGCCATGGTAGAGGAGAAGGAGCTACCTTATCCTATCATCGCAGAGTTTCTCGACGTATTTCCCGAGGAGCTGCCTAGACTAGCACCCGACAGAGACATTAAATTCTCCAATGATCTTGTGCCATGCTCGAAGCCAGAGTCATAGCGAGTATACATGATTAATAACAAGGAGGCTATAGAATTGAAGAAACAAATTGATGAGCTACTTGAGAAAGGGTTCATTAGATCGAGTTCGTCACCTTGGGGTGCACCAGTGCTGTTTGTGCCAAAGAAGGACGAGACGGTGCGTATATGTATCGACTACCGGATCTTGAATAACAAACCAATCAAGAACAATTACCCGCTACCAAGGATTGATGATCTTTTCGATCAGTTGAGTGTGCGCGGGTATTTTCGAAGATTGACTTGAGGTCGGGGTACCACCAAGTGAAAGTCAAGAAGGAGGATATTCTGAAGACAGCCTTCCAGACCAAGTACGGCCAGTACGAGTTCATGGTGATGCCGTTTGGGTTGACCAATGCCCCTGTTGTTTTCATGAATTTGATGAACAAGGTATTCCATCCATATCTTGATAAGTTTATGGTGGTTTTCATCGACGACATTCTCATCTACTCAAAGTCGCCAGAAGAGCACGAGGAGCATTTGAAAATCGTGCTGGAGACCCTCAGGAAGGAGAAACTCTACAGAAAGCTTTCGAAGTTCGAGTTTTTCCTAGACAAGGTGGAATTCCTTGGGCACGTGGTGACAGGAGTCGGTATATCCATAGACCCGAAGAAGATTGCTACTGTTGAGTTATGGACTACTCTGACTTCTGTGGCAGAGATTCGAAGCTTCTTGGGATTGGCAGGGTACTACATAAAGTTTGTACAAGATTTTGCTCAGATTGCGGAGCCGATGACTAGGCTCACTTGGAAGGACGTAGAGTTCGTATGGACAGAGGAATGTCAGATCGCGTTCGACAAGCTGAAGAAGAGGCTGACGATAGCTCCAGTATTGACGTTGCCATCATGATCCGGCAGTTTTTCTATCTATAGCGATGCTTCGGGAGAAAGACTTGGGGTGTGTTCTAGAGCAGAATAAGAAGGTGATAGCATATGCGTCCAGACAGCTGCGACCACATGAGAAGAATTACCCCACCCACGATCTAGAACTGGCAGTGGTTATATTCGCCCTGAAGTTTTGGAAACACTACTTGTACGGAGAGCGTGTGAAAATATTTATTGACCACAAAAGCTTGAAGTACATTTTTACACAAAAGGAGCTGAATATGAGGCAACGCAGATGGCTGGAATTGATGAAGGATTTTGACATCTCGTTATAGTATCATCCAGGGAAGGTGAACGTAGTTGCGGATGCCTTGAGTCGGTATCTAGTAGCTATGTTTTTGACGAGAGACCAACACCTGTTAGCAGACTTAGAGAGTTTAGGCATTGAGGTCATCATTTCGGGAGTCGAGATGCAGATGATGGGCATGCATATTCAGTCTGGACTGATGGACAGGATACGAGAGACACAACACCAGGACGAGTACCTGAGGAGTATCATAGCACAGACGCAGGTCGATTTGTTAGAGGATTTTACCGTTGCAGAGGATGGCTTATTGAGGCACGGGACGAGATTATGTGTACCTAGTGGAGAGGTACAAAAGGAAGTCTTGCAGGAAGCGCACCGTTCTCATTATTCCTTAGATCTAGGAGCCAACAAGATGTACAAGGATATGAGAGCCCACGTATGGTGGTATGGTATGAAGCGAGAGGTGGCACGCTTCGTTTCTAAATGCCTTGTGTGTCAGTAGGTCAAAGCCGAGAGGCAGAGGCCAGGAGGTTTACTTCAGCCGTTGTCGATTCCCGAGTGGAAGTGGGAACATATCACCATAGATTTTGTTTTCGGTCTTCCACGCTCGCCCGGAGGGAAGGACGCAATTTGGGTTATCCTTGACAAGTTGACCAAATCAGCCTACTTTATACCATTTAAAATAGGATTGTCTACAGAGAAGTTAGCAGCGTTGTATGTGAAGAAGATCATCAGGTTGCATGGCATCCCAGTAAGTATCGTCTCCGACCGTGATAGCAGATTCATGTCCCACTTTTGGAGGATTATGCAGACTATCTTGAGCACATCACACAAGTTCAGCACAGCCTATCATCCATAGACGGATAGACTGTCGGAGCGGACCATTCAGACGCTTGAGGATATGCTGTGGATGTGTGTACTAGATTTTAGTGGCTCATGGGATGATCATCTTCACCTTGTAGAGTTCTCCTACAACAACAGCTACCAAGCTAGTATCAAGATGTCCCCTTTCGAGGCTCTGTATGGACGAAGATGTCGCACCCCACTATCTTGGGATGACGTGGGCGAAGGGCAATGTTGGGACCCGAGATGGTCGTTGATACTGCAGATAAGGTGAAGCAGATTAGAGAGCAACATCGCGTGGCTCAGGACAGGCAAAAATACTGGGCTGACAGTCACCGAAGACCATTAGAGTTTGAGATATAACCTTCCTTAGTTTTGGATTGTTAATAATGAATGAAATAGGTCGTAACATCTTGCGTAAATTTAGGTTGGCGATATGGTGTTCTTGAAGATATCTCCAATACGTGGCACGATACGATTCGGAGGAGGCAGGAAGCTCAGTCTGAGGTTTATCGGACCGTTTGCCATCCTCGAGAAGATTAGAGAGGTGGCATTCTGACTTGCATTACCACCCGCATTGGAGGGAGTGCATAACGTATTCCATGTGTCCCAGCTTAGACGGTACGTGGCAGACTCCCGTCATGTGGTAGACCATTCAAAGATTGAGGTGGGCCCGAGTCTTAGCTATCATGAGCAACCCTTGGAGATCTTGGATCGTAGGGAGAAAGTACTATGCAACCAGACGATTCTGTTGGTGCGTGTCGCTTGGAGGCATCATCCTCCGGGCGAATCCACATGGGAGAGAGAGGACGAGATGCGCGAGCGTTATCCTTATCTTTTTGAGGCATGAGGTATATTTCTACCATTGTGTCTACCTTTAAATTTCGAGGACAAAATTTGTTTAAGGAGGGTAGATTTGTGAGCCCTTGAACCAAAATTCTTATTATTATTGTTACCATTATTATTATCACTAATGCCATTTTCTTATATATTACTGTTCATAAAATCCTAAAGGGGATTTATGAACTTTATATTACTTTTAGACCAATAGTAGGGTTTTTAAACAAAACCATTTGGAGAAGGGGCAGATGATTTAGTTCGATGATTTAGCAGGTGTAGGAGGGGCATAATGACTTAGTTCGATGATTTAAACAAAACCATCTCTATAAGTGCACCTATGAGACTAGCAGGTGTAGGCGGGCACGATGATTTAGTTCGTCAAGTATAGGCGAATGCAATATAGGAATATAGCATTGGAGAGAGTTGACACAGAGCTAGAAGAGCAGGTTAGTTAATAGGGACTGTAGGTAAATTTGTGCAGTTTGCCAATGAGGATTAGAGCGAGTTGAGGGTGGATAACTTATGTTGAGATATACCTGAGTATAATGAGAAGGGATATCAGTAACTATTGTGTCAGATTTACAGATCGGTAGAGATGGTATAATACAGAGCCATGGGTGGATGGTATCAGAATTTAGAATACAGATTCATGCCACCTGAGTCTTAGGTAGATGTTGTGTTCACTAGAGGTCCAGCAGTTTACTGCAACCTAGAGGGAGTCCATGTGTGTATGGAAAGAAGTAACCACAGTCGTGAGAATTGGAGTTTTGGAGATTAGCTGGGTTATAAGGTCAGTTGTAAGAAAAATCTGTAACCAATACCACCGTTAGTAAGAGACTTGCACTCCTTCGAGTGCTAGTAGGTACGCCAGCATTAGTAACCCATAAAAGGTATAGGTATCTCGAGTATCAACTATATTAGTCTTGGGGAATCTAGTTTGAGTTGGCCAAGTGTAAACCCCCATATTTTATTTTAGTTTTTTTAATAATAATTTTGTTACATTTATTACTATATCAATACACCAGTTTTCTAGTTAAATGTATATATATATATATATATATATATATATATATATATATATATATATATATATATATATATAAGTAAGGGGCAAGTAGCTGCTGCTACAGTACCCCCTTGCGAGAGCCCGAGCCGAAAGGCTCAGAAAAAAAAGCTCGGGTTAGCTTTTTTCGAAACTACATCAAACCTACACCAAAGCCCTTCAATTTTTTTGTATTGATCCTAATGGGATTCTCTATCGTTTAAACCTCTCAAACCAAATTAAAACTCGATAGAGAATCCAAATTTAATTCGATTTTAAATAAGGTATATAAAACTCGAACCCCCGATAGATTTATCAAAACCCTATTGAAAAACCTAATCAAGAGAGCCTCTCCTGAGTCTAGAGCAACCCCAATGTTTCCATACCACTTTTCGAGTGCCTGCAAGAAGTCGCCGGGCACCGAAACCCTGTCGTGTCGTGCCAATCCGACCGTGAACAGAACGACTCCGTTCTGAGCCATCATCTAGGCCCACGCAACTTTGTTATATTTTTATGAAAGCTTGATCAACGAATTCCTAGTAGTAGCCAATCTAACCCCCTTTCAATCCCTTCTGAAGGATTTTGATATCACCCCCTAGGTCGGCAGCAGATTCGACAGAAAGTTGAGTCAATTCTGCCAAAAAATAGGGCATTAAGAACAGTAGGGAACCCAATTTGGAAAACCGATTTCGACCAACCTATTGTTGATTTTCGAAAAACTAATTCTACATGGTCAAAGATAATCTATACATGAGTAAAACGTAACTCGTAGTTTGTAATTTCAGTAGGTACACAGGAAGTTATCCGATGTTGAAGTTGGACGAAAAACTGGGTTTTAAACTGTAAAATTTTAGCGTTTCCTACCGATACGGCATGCGTCCCGACCAACCGAGCGACGTGGTCGCACACTATATGCATTGAAAGGTGCATATGGATGTTGCCGACATGTGGGAACCGACGGAACTCGATTTTGTTGTGTGTGCGCGATGAAATCAGTGCGTATCTGTCAAGATACCCCGGTATCGACCTTTTGCAAACTTGGCCATAACTTCGTGTACGTTCGTCATATCGAAGCAAAAATTGTACCAGCAGGACTGTATCAAAATTTTGGTCCTGTGTGCCATGTTTGGTCCGATTCTGAGAAGGTCGACCAGAATGCCTATTTGGCGGGCCCGTGACCCGATCCAATTGGCGAAATTATACACGGCCCGTCAGAATCCAAATTTGGATATACGGTTGGGTTTATCTCCTCAAATTAGACCCATAGACATGTAGTTTGACGAATTTAGAGGCCATAGACATTAGCACGCATTTCGGTACAAAACGGGTTCAACGGCGGACATCATTTTGATCCAAAATTACGATTTTACCCCTGTTACAGAATTGGACTTTTGGACAGGAGTTTCCTAGATATATCTTTTACGCTGGAAATATTCTTGATGTTTGTTTCAGCTTCCGGAGCCATTCGTGGATTTTAAGATTTTATTGCTGACGTACTTGATCGTTGGACTGCCATTCCCATATCGCCAGGCAAGATACCTTGCCACCTTACTCTGTGATTTACTTATTCTTATTTTTAGTTATTTACATTCAGCATTAATTATCTATTGTTAGTATTATATTACTGTGCGTCCAAGTCACACTTGGGTGCAAGCGACTCCATCGGTCGTTTTATTGTTTTTCGTTTATTTCTCTTGCATTGACTTAGTCTAGTGACCACCCATTGATAATGAGATATCGGTATATCTCATACGGCCTTGACACATGATCATCACGAGTTGTGAGTCATATGTAGGACACGTACTCGCGTAGTCGGTTGACCACCGATACGTATGAGGCGTGCGGCTGTTAGGAGTAACTGCCAATAAAATTGTATGCTAGTGGACTTGGCAGTTACTAGAGGTTCCTATAGGACATGGATGTGACCCTACTAGACATTGGATAGGGAGGAAAGTTTCTTAACGTATGGGCCACGTATGCACTTTTATATTTCTGATCCTGCTGGCCACTGACATTCGATGAATATTATGCTTTGAGGTCCCTGGTATCATGGTGGGACCATACCGAGTTCCTGTAGCCAGAGTGCCTATGCGTTGAAGGTTTGTTCTTAACTGCATTATCACTGTAGAAATGACAGGCACCCTATTGTATACATCACTTTCTTTTCTATTATATGTCACAGTTTATATGGCATGGTATTTTCTTGTATCATGTTACTTCCTTCTGAGGACCTGGTTATCTCTCCAGGGTAAGAAGATTTCCCGCAGGACTACGGAGCGATACTGGATCCTTCATACATTGATGACGAGGCATCTCATGTTGAGTTCTAGTCTATTTATTTATTGAGACAATTAGTGGGCATTTTTATATCTCTTTTCTTTCTATTTTACGGAGGTTGGACTCCGATCATTTGAGACTATTTTTCATAGCTGTTTGGAGTGGGTATGTCCACCCGGCTATCTCTTTGATACACTCATTTATTATTTGGACTCTATTATCTTCTGTGTTGAGCTATGATGAGATTAGATGATTATATTCTGGCCTATGATTATTTTATATTTACAGCTTATGTACGTATACGCGGATTCCATATATTGTAGTATTCTTCGTATATGTGCAGCTGTCATATCGACGTACTCGATCCTAAGTATTTTAGGACTGAGGCGTTACATATTTTATGGTAGTCCATGCAGGTAAAAAAATATTATTGGGTTACATGACTGTGCCAAACAAGCCTGCATATAGGAATAGGAATAGTATCTCATCCAGAACTACTACCTCCTTTGACTTCCAATTTTTTCAAAATTTTCTTGAGTACTTGAATTGCCTCATATCTAACCTTTCCTAATATCATCCTATTTTCTTTGTACCGCTAGTATGAATCTAAGAAGCGGATGCTCTTCTGTCTTGGCCCTCACATCTGGTGAAGAGGCTACCCCGGAGGGATAAATTAATCCTCCGATGACTCCGGTGACACCGTACCAACGAGGACAGTCGCAGCCTACTCCGACTCTGACGACGGTGTACCCAGAGATCGCATCACCCCCAGTCAGCCAGGCTGGGTAGCTACTACCGTGCTACCAGTAGGGAATGTACCACTGCCTCCACACTACCATTCCCTCAGCAGTTTCCACCACAGTCGGGACCTCAGATGCCTCCACCACCGACTGATGGGAGCCCTACTTTCCAGTTCATGTATGCCACGATGCAAGCTCAATGGCAGCAGACTGAGATGTTGAGACAGACTATGATGGCAGCAGTGGCTAGGCCTCCACCTCCACCTCCGGCACCGTTACCAGCACCGGCTCTGCATCCTTATGAAGGCTCTATCAAGAACTTCACAGACATGATCCCCAAGCCCTTTAGAGGAACGGAGAAGCCACTAGAGGTGTCTCAGTGGCTTATTAGTATGGAGAAGCTGTAGTGTCCCGTTCCGCAAAGGCACTAGATAAACAGAGAGATCGAATTGCTGGCTCTTCAATAAAAGATGATTGATCTGGATGAGTGGACAAAGGCTCATTTTATGATTCGCTTACGCCTAATAAGAATCTGAGTTTTTGAATGAATGTTGTTGCTAATAACAAGACGGGAAATTATTGAGTATGCTTATAAGAGAATCCACATGCTGCCATGCTATGAACAAGAAATGAGTTAACCTGTATGCTGAAAAGAAGATTGTTGCCTGTTAATAGTAAATGATTGATGCCTTAATCAAGAGTGCTTTGCTATGCTAAGAACAAGAAAAGATAACATGCATGCTAAGTAGAAGATTGCTGTCCGATAACAAGAAATGAACTGTTGCCATGTTAAATCAAACGAGATGCCTGCCATGTTAAAAGTTAGAGATATGGTCTCAAAAGAGAGAACTATTGCCATGTTTAATAAGAAGAGAAAAGAGATCACTCACATGTCCTGAATTTGTATGCTTGCAAAGAAAGATTTTTTTTATGCTTAATCTGAACAGAACTGCTATCATGTTTCAAAGAAATGAATGATTGTTTGTCCCTCCAATATGCTCTGAATGCTAGACATGTACGGACAAACTTGTATATGTTGCAAAGAAAAAAATTATGTAGGAGCTTCGGCTCTGAGATCACAGAAAATAAAAGTAGGCAGAGTCATAGATCTGTTGTTACAAAGAGAGAAGGCAGGGTCATAGCCCTGTTGTTACAAAGATTGACATAGAGAAAGATAAAATATTGCCCCTCAAAGAGTTTATCTGCTAGATGGTGTATTCATGTATTGGTCTCGGACAACTTGTATATAAGCTCACTAGATCTCTCGATGTAACCGCCACTTTTCTAAAATGAGGGTAATTTTGAAATTTTATAAAATTGATTATTTAATAATAGGTTTAAATCATGTTATTGATTTATTGGTGAATTTTGATTATTTTAATATCATTAAATTAGTATTTTATGATTTTGTTTTTTGGCTAGTGTAACCTTAGAGGTGCTTAGCCTAGAGACTAATCATGACCATAGAGGCCTAACCCATGTGATTAGATTAGCTAATTACCACTTTTTAGGCTAAGGGTACTTTGGTCATTTTGTGACTTTTGAATTATTTAGGATTTTGATTAATTGGTAAATTTTAGATTATTTCAATAATATTTAAATTGATGTATTGTAATTTTGGTCATTTTTATATTTTAATATTTTGGAAAATTTTATATTTTATTATTGATTTTACGGGATTTGTTTAGTCAGGTTTAAGTTTCTTTTCGTTCTGACTTGTGTTAGTGACCCAGGTAGCTTAAACTCTATACGGGACCCCAAGATTAGTTAGTCATGGCCCACAAACCCTTCTAATTAAGTTAGTAAGTTTAGACTAATCCCACTTATTAGATTGGTTAAGTAGAGGCTTAAATCTAACCCTTTTGATCCCAAACTTGAACCTAACTTAAAATTAACCAAGAGGACTAGTTGAGGTCTTATTGGGCTTTCTTCCAAGGCCCAAATAGGGTTTAATGGCAGCCACTATAGGTAGCGTAGCCTCGCTTCCTTTCATTTCATTCCATCTTGTATCTTTTCTTTCACAAAGTGTTCTTCCCCAAATTAGAGAGCTTCCCTCTTTGATTTGATCTCCAAATCTCTTTATTCCTCTACCAAAACTTCCTTCCGACCTTCTTATACTAACAAGGGAGGGTGCTAGCAAAGATTTGGATAGGAGGAGTGTCCATTTTGGAAGGATTTTCGTATCGGAGCTGTGTCCTTGAGAGTGTTATTGAGATCCCACTCCCAATAGGTAAAACCAACCCTCTAAATTAATTTTCTATACATATTAGTTAGTTTTGAATCCATAGAATCCACCTCCATGCATGTACCCCCTTTAGATTCAAGTTTGAGGCTATTTGGAGCTCTCAAAAGCAAGTTAGAATCGTGTCTTGTGTCTTACTTATTAGATCTCAAATTAGGACACCTCATGTGTTTGGTTTAATGTCTAATAGATTTAATTGTATTTTAATTTCAGTTTTAGACATGTTAGAGGATGGATTGATGTTTAGTTAGGATGGTTAGAATGAGTTTCATTTGGATACGCATGGTTAGATTTAAGTGGTTTAGTCTACATGTCATATTTTTAGCCTCAACTTGTCATTTTAGTATCTATTTATATAATGGACTGTTTTGTGTATATATGATATGTATGTTAGATATATTTAGATGTTTGTGGATATGTTGTTAGTGGTGTGCTTGTGTTCGAGGAGAGTGGAGTGTGGTTTGATGTGTGTCTTGAGTGGTGTGGAGAGTGAGATGTGTTTCTTTTGTCCAAACAACCCAAATTCGTCATAATATTCATCCACATTTTTAGTAGCCATAGCAACTTAGAAATGTCATAATTTTTAGCTTAGAACTCCGATTAATCTTCCTTTTTTTTAAAAGAACCGTATTGAAGTTAGCTTTCCAAATATATATATTAGTAGGTAAAATACATTCTAAATTTTTTTGTAAAACTGTTTGAGTGTCAGCTGTCCGAAAGACTAATGCGTTTTGGTGTTTTCGCGATTTCGGGAGCTTCCGGACACGAAAATGTGATTCGTTTGAAGTTTTGGAAAGATAACACAAAGGGATACGACATACTTTAATCCTAGAATTTAGTAAAGTCCCAGTTGGTATAGTATTAGTTTTAAGTAGAAGAGTGACTATACGACATAGGCATTTTGTGTAACCTATGAGCCTATGTAGTATGAATATTAAATAAATGTAGAGTATGTAATACATGATATGTCAGATGAATAAAATGATATATATATGATATGTATCATCCTTACATTAATGTATATATATGGTTGAATACAAGCATGTAGGAATGCAATCAATGTAATGTATGTAAGCAATGCATAAATACATGAGTGAAAGAATGATATACAATGTATGCATGAAAGTATATAATGAATGCTAGATATGAATGCAAGGTATACATGTAATGATAGATATGAATGCATAATGTATACATAATATAATGCAATATATAATGATAGCATGTATGGTAATGTAGAATATATGATGCAAGCATGTATATGTCCACTGTTTTTCTTTTTTTTTACATTTTTCCTTCCCTTCCCTTTCCATTTCAGTTTTCTCCCTTTTTTTCCTCTTCTATTTTACATGTTGTATACAATGTATATAACGTATAGATTCATGTAAGTATGTAATATGCATGAATGACATGTATGTAATGAAAATAAGTATATGTATGCAACTTAATGATATGTGAATGAATATAATGCATGAACTGAAGTATGCATGTATATGGGATATGAATGAATGATATGCAAGTATCTATGTTTGTAATAATGAATGTAATGAATATGCATGCATTTATTGTACCTATATTATATATAGGCCTAGAGTGGTTTACCCTATATGACTTGTTGGTTAGACTTGTAGTTTGACTAGAGTTGACCTAGTTTGACTAGTGTATTGACCAGAGTTGACCTAGATTGGCTTAGAATCATGTATATTGTATTATAGATTTTATTTACCTTATTTTGGATACATCATAACCTGTATTGCTTTATTTAGGACTTTGTGACTCAGGTTCAGACATCTATTTTCATCAGTTGCACATGGTATCAGGCGAGTACATTCTTTGATAGTATTTCTGTTTTATAATATCGTTTATATTTTTTGTATTTAGTGTAGATATCCTGGTTCTCTTGACACATTGTCCACACGAATTGGTATTTGTCTGGATCCTATCATAAAATATTATTCCTTATATTCCATGGTATACCTTGTACAAGACTCCTTGTTTCTCGTGCATTGTGTAGATACGATTCCTGTGAAGGCTCGCGACCTTCTCAGAGAATACGTGTCATAACGTGTCATGGTTGGATCCACTATACTAGTCAGGGGCGGGAGTATTAGCGTAGATGTGTGATCAATACCCGTCTTGTATCAAGCCTTGAACCTTGAATAGTGATAATCATCCACCGCACGTATGATTAACCAGGCCAAATCTTGTATCATGTTCCTAAGCCGATCACATGTTGAAACTAGTGCTAAACTCACATAGATAGTAGTTCCTGATTCCTGTACATGATATACAGTGTTCTCCTGCTCTTACATTCATTTACAGTCTTGATATGCCTCACCATGATTCATGTACTCATTACTTTGCCTTGTATATTCTATCTATTTACTGCTATATTTTCAATCTCATCTAATTAGAACTGTTATTGGAGATTTGTGCTCGTTCCATCCTGACTGGATATGTTGATAAAATTTTACAGATTATGGCGAGTAGGAGTGTCCTACCTACTACGGTCCCCATGACGTAGTTGGCCTAGACTTGGAGACCCTAGTTCAGCAGGGGTTAGCTCCCGCCAATGAGGCATTAGTTTAGCTTAGCTAGATTGGTTTGGTACTGGACTTTGTCTCCAGATTACATTTTGGCTTGTTATTATTTTAGTGTTTGTATTAGAGATTGTTGACTCTAGACTTGTATTATTTCTGTGTCATATATTCTGGTTGATAATTTTATATCTTGTTGTCTTTATCTTTCGGTATCATCTATCTTTTTAGAGTTTGTGATTGATTATATTATATTGTCATTACTTGTCCTCCATTCGGAGTTGACCGTTCTCGACAGGTTTTGATATTATAACTGTTGCTAGATAGTAGACCTAGACAGCGTTCTACGCTGTTTCTGCGGCGTAGGCTGGGACGTTGTCTCGAACTCGTGCCCTTACTCCGGGTGCGAGTCGTGACACTCGATGGTTTCTGGGGCACTAGGAGCCAATCGGCCTAGAAGAGATTGTCTAGATACCTAGAGGTACAAAAAACCTCGGGTGTTGTATTCCGTCCACTAGCGACGAGCTGAACCCAAGTGTTACAGCGGTTAATAATAGGAATACCCATGGACCATCATATAGATAGATGTTGATTGGTCCAAAGCTGAACCCATGTGTCACAGCTGCCAATCGAGTCTGCATGTGTCTATAATAAGTGTTGATAAGAGCTAACGATGTAGAGACGAGCAGGAAATAAGAATGTTGGTTATATTATATTTATGCTAATCCTTGTCTTGTGCAAGGATGGACCGTCGGCTATGGTAAGAATTACTGAAATATGATACATATATTGCGTAAGTTTTCTGATCATGATTTGCTTAAAGAGAATAACCTGTTACAGAAAATAGCTATGTCCCGATCAAAGAAAAGATGTGATAATCGAGCTTGTAATCTGACCCTTATAATGTCTTGAATAAAAGAAAAGAATGCTAATGCTTCTGTCCTTGAGAATGATTATGGCTCATGAAACACGCTGCGCATTCCGCATGAAATGATTAATAGTCATCGTTCTTGAAATGAATAGTCCCTGGTATGCTTGAAAGAAAGGAAATGAACTGTAGATTTTCAAAAAGAGATGTAAACTGACTCTGTATGCATGAAATGAACATAGGTAAAAAGTAGCAAGATTACATCACAAAAAATATTTTCTCACTAAATGAACAGTGATCGTTTCAGACAAATGCAGCTCTTTGTTCACAATCACCAGTATGCTGATATACTGACCCATCACCAGTCTGCACGCAGGTACAGGACGCAACAAGAAGGATAGCCCGAAGCGATAGCCCGTGCCTCATCCTTAGGAGCCAGAAATCAGAAGAGATGCCAAGAGATAGACATCTGTTACAAGAGTTGGTTTTGTATATAACGAGATGTAATGTATGGGAACGAGATCATTGTAAACTGTAAAGTTTCTAAGAAAATATAAGCATTGTATCAGAGAGAATTGAGAGCTTGTAATCAGTTCAAATGAAATCAATAAAGAGAATTATTTCTTGTTACCATTGTGTTCAATTCATATGTCTGCAAAATGTCTGCTGCTGCTTCAAATATCTGCAATATGTTCTGCTGCATATTGTCAATCTTGTACATCTTCTCTTTGTAGAAGCATAAAAAAGGGATATTACTTTTAATCCCACATCGGAAAGGAGAAAAGGAGAAGTCTCATTTTACTCTATATAAAGAGCCCCTTTGCCTCCTTTGAAAAGGGGCACAAAAAAAATGGAGCCCGTTTCCAGGGAGCCCGTTCGAGCCACAAAAAGTTACAACAGTGCCTCTTCTTCTTTTGGATCGGTTGCAAGTTCTTCACTTGCCATCTTGGCAAGAAAAAGTTGGGCTACTACGAAGAAATCCAAGGCAGCACGGGCCATGCGCCTTTGCTCGCTATCGTGGCAAAGATGAGTCGGATTCTGAGTACTATGCGTCTTCGCGGGCTGGTACGAAGAAATCCAAGGCAGTACGGGCCATGCGCCCCAAACGTGATACGCCAACAACGAACCAGAAGCATGCACTCAAAATCATACGCGCTGATGATGGCAAACTGTACAGGGTTAACTCGGGCGTATTTACGCCAGATACGAGCCGACCTTCAAAGTTCCTGTCCCGCTTGGGTGCATCAACTGCATTTTGAACCAAGTCAGGCAGGGCAAAAATCTGCGACGTTGAACCCATGTTCCCACTTAGGTAGTCGCATGAAGTGGGTTCAAGTTGCAATAAATGTTGTCCCTCCACCAATGATCTGGGCGTATCTCATGTGCGTGAACTAGATAAAGGGGCACAACATTCACATGACCACCCCGGCGCTTGGCCTTGCCATACGCCTGAAGGGGGGTGTGAAAGTGAAGCTCGTCCCTCATGATTTGCATAATGTGATCACTCACAAACACGGATCAGGAGAGATGACCATTAAGCACGATGCGCCCCTCGCGGGGCATACTTGTGCTACGGTCGCCTTCAACTGCTGCTGTCACAAAACAGTGGCTCCACCTCTAAGGCAGTATGTGTTCCAGCTACTTCAATCTGCTGCACCTATTCGATATTATCTCGAAAACATGATGCCAATTGAAGACTTTATAAATTAGGCGCATCACTCTGATGTCTCAACTAGGCACATCGTCCCAGCCCTGCGCATTAGTCTACCAGCGCATCACTCGGCTCGTCAGAGCGAATCACTTCCTCGTCAACACACAGGCGTATCTGCTAGCTGAGGTCTCTTCCATCATAATAAGGCTTGGGCACATCAAACCCAAACCATGCATTCAACTCGGCACCCAATGCCATCTCATAGAAGAATACTATCGACAAGGGGATCGAACATAACTATCGTATCCATTCCTGACGCATCTCAGTCTTCTGAAGGAGTTCATCGTCAAAGCTTCTTCGAATAAGGAGATTAGCCAGTGCAGCATCTTGCCAAAGAGGAGGACCGGTCGAGTTCATCTCCGTTTGGGAAGAAAAGTGAAACGAGAAACAAAACTTCTCTTCATGCTCCTACTTATAGGCCCATGTGCCAAGTGGCAACTTTTTTGAAGTCAATACAATAAACTGGCATTTATGGTGATGAATCTGCCCCCTTCGAATTCAGCATCAAAGAAGTCATTAAATGCCTCAAAAGTGGCAAAAAAGACTGACCAATGAGGATGCACCACACAACAGATGTGCTCGTCAACACCTTGCTCTCCGCACTGATGCGCCTAGTGGAACATAGACCCATGCGGCCAGGGATGTACGGAGATGCGCCCACTCAAGCTCGCCACCCATCAAGCATTTAATGCTATATGACAGAGTCGACAGCACGCTTCCCGAAAACTGAACAGTTGATAGCTATTTTGCTGAAAACAAAGAGCCGCCAACGTTATCTTCATCATTATATTTCGTCGGCTACAACTGTCTTTGCCATATGGACGACTGATCACTTCCATGCGCCTCCACAGCTATGCGCCCAGCAATTTGCGTGTGCCTCAAAAGCCATGCGCCCCCAGAATTACTCCTGATCTCATGTAACAGAAGCCGATTCTTTGCATGCGCCCCAAAATCTATGTGCCTGGACATGCCTATGACTCCTTGATCCTAGGGGGGTGGGGCCCTAATGTGAAGCCCATGCACCTGATCCTAGGCGCATCCTAATGTGAAGCCCTGCATGCGCCTTAAAAGCCATGCGCCCGGACTCGCTCCTGATCCCTAAAGACAGTAGCTCAGTCCTCTCCATGCGCCTGATCCTAGGCGCATCAAGACGGATCACTCTCCCCTAAATCCAAGATCTTTGAAGCCATAGACATGCGCTACGTGTCTTTTGACCCAGTTCTGCTCAAGAATGGGTGCTAACCACCCAAGATCTCAGCAACAACCGAATCCTCACAACTGTCACGTGTCAGCTCTACCGTATCCTAATGCGACAGTTCAAATAGATTCGAGGAGCATCATCCATGCGCCTCCGCCAGCATCAGCCACAAGGTGTTTGCACATCCAGGCGCATCCTACATATGCGCGCATAGGCAGCTCAGCCTGCTGCCTATAAATAGAAGTACCATTCCTTCAAGGCGAGACGGATATATTGAAATATATCCACAGATCAGGAAAGACACTTCATATCTTCTTCCTCTCAAAAGGTTTCGTCATCCAGAGTAACCCAGACCTTCAGAGAATTCAAGATCATTGTCAGATCGTCAACGGAGTCAACGCATTACCACTCGCTCCACCGAGACAGCTTTCAGATAAAAACAAAAGTGTACTCAAAGGACTACATCTAAGTCCTATATTGTATAATGTTATGTTTGTAATCAAAATACAAAATTTTCAATCAAAAACCTTTTGTGTCCCCTTTTTTGATAGAGAACAAGCTGGCGACTCTGCTGGGGACGACCTTCACCTCCAAGGAGAAGGTTGTGTTGTAATCTGACGACATCGAGCTGGGATCCTCCTACAGAACACTTGTGGTGCACCTCGATCAATAGACATATGAGAAGTTCATCTCTGAAGGCAGCACAAGTCCTTCGAAGCGGCTGCCAAAGTCGAAGAAGACTCGCCGAGTCTGGGTGCGCAAAGGCGATGCACCGAGCACCATCGCTGAAGGGGATGTGCCACCGCAGCTGATCATTCCTGCTGACGTTCTCAGCAACCAAGATTCACCCACTAGTGCAGCGCGTCTGTCAGGAAAATACGGTATTGTCTGCATTCCCCAACTATCCTCTTCCCAGTCGAAGAAGATGTACCAACTGAGCAGAGGCACAACCAATATCCCGTTCATGAACTCTGGTGCGCAGGATAAAACATCTGTCTTTGATAGACTCACTCGCTGTCATGGCGAGGCAGAATTGGATTCTGAATACTATGCGCCTTCATGGGCTAGTACAAAGAAATCTAAGGCAGCACAGGCCATGCACCCGAAATGTGCTACGACAACAGCGAACCAGAAGCATGCGCTCAAAATAATGCCCGCTGCTGATGGAAAGCTGTACAGGGTTGACTCGGGCGCATTTGTGCCAGATACAAGCCGATCTTCAATGTCCCTATCCCGCTTGGGCGCATCTACTGCATTTCGAACCAAATCAGGCAGGACAAAATCTGCAACGTTGAACCCATGCGCCCACTTGGGTGGTACGCATGAAGTGGGTTCAAGTTGCAATAAATATTGTTCTTCCACCAATGATCTGGGCGTATCTCATGCGCGTGAACTAGATTAGGTGGCACAAAATTCACATGACCACCCCGGTGCTTGGCCTTGCCATGCGCCTGAAGGGAGTGTGAAAGTGGAACTCTCCCATCATGATTTGCGTAATGTGATCACTCACAAACGCAGATCAAGAGAGCTGACCAATAAGCATGATGTACCCCTTACAGGGCACACTTGTGCCATGGTCACCATCAACTGCTGTTGTTGCAAGACAGCAGCTCTACCACAAAGGCAGTCAATGTTTCAGCGACTGCAATCTACGGCACCCATCCGACGTCGCCTCGGTAAGCGAGTGCCAATTAAAGACGAAGAGGAGCCTAAGATCGCTTTCTGCCATGTTGTCACCAACTTTCACTCATCCGCGAGAAATAAAGCTGCCAACTCCTCGACCTCTGCAACGTCATCCAAGAGTCAGCCGAGGAAGAGCAAGACGGTAATTACGTCCTCCGGGGTGTTCAAAAGCACCCGGGCAAGAAAGAAGTCTCTGGCTGAAGCAGTAGCTGGGGTAGTCAAATTCCTGACAATCCTCCTCTTGAAGACGAGGGAGTCCCCCAAGGAACCAACCTCGACATAGCTGGGGGTAGCCAGTACGAGGCCTCGAAAGAAGAGGCCCTTCCACAGGAATGTGAGGTCGAGAGTGAGGCTTCAACCGATCCATCCACTTTCACCCTTGTCATGACAGCTTACATGGCAGGGGGTGGTGATGAAGGAGAATCACACTCCAGCTCTGGACATCGTGCAATGCATAGACACTTTGGAAGGGGGCCTCAAAACCCTCTCTGTCTCTATGCCGATCTTGACTCAAGCATTGTTCGAGATTTGGACCACTCTAGCAAGGGCACCTTTCTTCACCAGTCCTGATCCAGGGGCCAATGGGGAATCAAGTATCCCCCCTCAACGGATATCTTTGGGTGCAGATTATCACGCCGCACCCCGGACATCGGCTCCTTCCAATATCCAACTTCAGGCTCTACCACCTTCACCTGCTCCCACCTTCACCTTCACCTGCTCCTTCTAATATCCAACTTTTGGCAGAAAGAGCGTCAGAAGATAGGAATTCTGTAACCTTACCACCTCGAATGGAACAAGGTGGTCAATCCCCCCAAGTATAAACCACAAACACCGATGCCATACAACGGAAAGAATTTTCCTCGTCGGTACCTGACATATTTCTAGTCTCAGATGGGGCATCTTCCGAAGGAAGACGCCCTACTCACAAGCATGTTTGTTGGGGCATTAAAAGAAGTCGCCTATGACTGGTACTGCACTCTCCCTTGTTGGCCTATGTCACGACCCGCACCCACTGTGAGGGTATGAGTACGTAACATCTCCCAACCTACGCCGCAGCGTCGGAGGTAGAACGCTGTTCTAGGTCATGAACATAACTAACACAATATTAATACTCTCCAATTGCAGGCTAAGTCACAGGAGGTACAACTCAATCACAATCTAGAAGTAGAATATAGCACGATGGAATAGATAAGAAAATCCTCAAAACTGAGGTACAAACAGAGGTGAAATAAATCAAGTCAACAAATACAAGTCTCAACATCTCCATAATAATACAACTCTGAAATCAAAGACAACAACAAACATGAAAAGAAAGAACAGTCTAGACTATCTATACTATGCATGGGTATCATCCTCAGCAGCTGTCAGAACCTTCCAAGGGTCGAGGTCGCGAGTGTCATCTAGGCAAGCTCCATAGTAAGGGGTACAGGGTTCCTTATCATTCTCTGTAAAATTTTCAACAGGTCCAGTCAGGATGGGAGCGAGCACAATACATCTCACGCAGATCATAACAGGTAAGAAAATATAAACATGCAAGAGAGTACGATACATGAATACTGAAAAAATATACATGATGTAAAAGAGAGAAAACGGTAATAGAAATATCTACTATAAGTAGAGAACTATCAGTGACTAGTGATGTAGAGTACAAAGTCGACATGTTAACGGCAGGAATTGAACATGAATATACTAAAGAGGCACACATGGTTATACTACTTTGTAATTGTTCACATGACTATTTATACTCCTCCATACCCCAATCAATACACAAGTATCCAGACAAGTTATGTTACGCACATGATTTTCACATAAAAGCCCATAGATGGGTGTACATGAAGTATATATGAGGGCTCAGAACTGAGTGCACATGAATTCTACATGAAGGCCCATGAATGGGTGTACATGAATATATTGGTTACACATGAAGCACATAAAAAATATGACCGAACATGAGAGCACATGAGAGTACATGAGCGTACATGAACGTACATGAAGCACATGGAAAACATGAATAACATGGGAGCGAGAAATACATGATGTACATGAAACACATGACATGAAGTATCCGATGCTCCCGAGGAGGATAACACCTCAATATAGAGATCCATATAGTACCAATCCGTGATAATATCATGACAGCATCAAATAAGGTAATCTAGAGTAGGAATATAATTCTACGCAAGTTATGAAATGATCAGAGAATGTACTCGCCTGGTATCTGAATATCTATGAGAATATACTGCCGAGATGAGGTATCTGAATCCTATTTAGAGCAACACAAGTCAAAACATATACAGGCGATGATAGATGAAATGTACAATGTAACTGCATGCTGTCTAGGTCAAACTAGACTAAAGTCAATATTTGGTCAACCCTAGTCAATTACACTAGTCAATTACACTAGTCAAACTAGGTAAACTATGTCAAATCCTAACCCAAACATGTCTAACAAGTCTCACTAGGCCTAACCAAGCCTAGGCTAGCACACATCAATCCCAAGGCTATACAAGCCAAACACAAGCCACATATCAAGGCACATTCACATTTAGCAATTTATCATAAAATTCATATATATCTATATGTATATCGGATTACATATATAGACAACATGCATATATACAACATTATATATAAAGAGAAAGTTAGAGAGAGAAACTAGCATGTAAGGCTATGTGTGTGTATAGGTGCATGTGGACAAGTGTCATGAGGGTTAGATTGTGGACATGTGTGTGAAACATACATGAAAGTGTATAGCAAGAATTGGGTTACAAACACTAGCTACAAGTTACACTACACATGGCATAGGTTAAACAATCTACATTACACATCCTAATTAACTCACAATCATGCATGGCTTAACAAATATATATATATATATATATATATATATATATATATATATATATATATATATATATATATATTTTATATATATATATTTTTTTATATATATGTTATATATTTTATATATATATATATATATATATATATATATATATATATATATATATATATATATATATATATATATATATATATATATCCCCAAAACGTCGCTAGGACGACGTTATTTGGCGACGTTATTTGGCGACACTATTGCGACGTTTTGGCGACGACGTGCTGATATATGATTTGGTGCCACGTGTTGCCACATCAGCATCCAGCGACTCTTTTAGCGATATTTATTAACGTCGCTACTGTTTAGCGACGAATTTTAACGTCGCTAAAAACGTCACTAAGTTAAAAAAAATAAAAAAATTGGTTCCAGAATGCAAATGGAGCTGGAGCCTGAGCCAAAATACAAAATACAAAATACAGAATCCAATCCCTGGGTTCGCCGACCCCCTCGGTGGAACACTCAACACCGGCACGCACAATACATTCCAGAATATACAAAAAATATAAAGAAAAAATACTATCTGCAACGAACAATATCAATATATAATATCCTCAACAAACCAAATCAATATCCGTAAATACATACAAACTCAGTATCCTCAACGAAAAAACTGAATATCCCCAAATACGTACAAAGTCAAAATACAAAATATAGAATCCAATCCCTAGGTTCGCCGAAAATACAAAAACAAAGATTGACACACAGTACTAATTTATATGTATTTTAAGTGTGAGAACGGATGGCTCAGAACACAACCCAAAATTCATTCTAGCATACATTAGTATGAATCATCTATGTTCTGTACATATGGTGTAGTATACATTCTTATCGAATCTAGTATCTAGTATCTGAAGAATGTAACAGAATCAAGATGAACTCACATAATGTAATACTAAAATATTATCTACTACTATATAAGATATAGTGATAGGTTGTCGTATCATCATTGCCGAGGGATGAGGGTCGGAGGACAGTCAACTTCATCTACGGCTACATAGTTTTTGCCTCGCCAGTCTAATGGCTGCAGGGACTATGTCCTGATCACCATGTCATAGTCCAATACAATCCAGAGATTGACACGGTACTAATTCATATATGTAGTCCAACTGATGGGCATCCTCCATGCCCTGACGCATCGCATCTGTCTGCCTCTGCTGAGCCTCGGCCTGGGCTCTCTGAGTCTCCAGTATCTGCTGGAGGAAAGTAAGCATCTGCCCAATATCTGTAGGCAGAGGTGGTAGAGGTGGAAGTACGTCTGCAGCTGGCGGAGGAACCCGCTGTGTAGGAGGAGGAAGAGCGCCCATATCAACCACTACTACTGCGTCTGGAATAGTCGTAGCAACCCTGGGGTCAGCCCTCGTAACTGGCGGAGGAGCGCCCCCAAGTACTGCGGCCGACACCCCGACTGCATCAGGGGTATCTGGATCAGATCCGCGAGTCATAGCAGACCTCTCCACGTCTGCGGACTCAAGATACTGGGACCTGGTCTGCACCATCCTGAAGATAGAATAAAAAAAAGAAATCAATACGGCACAGGAAATATTATATCAAGGAGGACAATTAGAATACAAAAAACAATATCAAAAAGGACAGTTAAAGATCAGCAAGTGGAAGTTTTTCCTATTTTGTGATTGAGTAACTTAGCCTATAGCCTATCCTAGATATGTACCGCAGGCTCGTAACAGCACTCTAAGTCGAGCGCCACTATGATATCGCACTAATTATGACTTTCGACCTGCATGGGCCACCACTAAAAATGTGTCACGACCCGCACCCTAGGTAGGGGCACAAGTGCGTGACAACGTCCAGCCTACACCGTAAAAATGGCATATAATGTTGTAGGTCTACTAGCTAACAAAACAGTATATAATAACATGTCATCTCCGCACGGAGGTATATGATATGAAATACTGATAAACTCAATCACAATCTAGAAGGAAGAAAATCATGGCACGAAGACTAGATAGATATAATCACAAGTCCAAATCCAGCTCAACAACGAGAGAGAGAGACACGAAGTAATATAGTTATACAATCCCAAAATATAATAACATAAGCATAAGTAGCAAGCTGGAGACAAGGTCCAGTCCAAATAACTCTAACTAAGCAATAGTTAAAGTCTCGTCGGGCGGAGCTAAGCCCTGCTGGACCAAGGTCTCCAAGTCTAAGCCCACTACGTCATCCGGACCGTAGTAGGTACAGTAATCCTCCTCATCAGCATTTGTAATATTTTGTCAACATATCCAGTCAGGATAGAACGAGTACAATCAACTAACAACAGTTCACAAGATATGACAAAAGCTATAAGACTGTAAATAGAGAGTATATACAAGAAAATCATGGAATATACATGTAAGTATCATGGCAAGGTAAGCTGTAAATCTAGAGCTAGAACAAGGTAAGTAAAACTGATCATGGCATGTACAAGAATCAAGAATCATCTATCTAGGTGTGTGAGTACTAGCTACGATATGTGGCCGGCTTGGGACATTGCACAATAGTAACAGGCCTGGCTAACCATACGTGGGGTGTATGATCAACATGCACAATCAATCTATGCACAATAGGCGCACAATAGGCTTGACCACATATCTACACTAATACTCCCCCGCCCCCGACTGGTAGAGTGGATCCAAGCAAGACACGTTACGACACGGGATTCTGTGAGAAGGGAGCAAGTCTCCTCGAGAATCGGTGTCTATATACTGCACAAGAACTACAAGGGAGCTTGCACAAGATATACCAAGATAACAAGAAATAACATCTCATGTCGGGATCCATGAATACCAATCCGTGTGACCAATGTGTCAAAAACAAGCATATCTACCCTAATTACACGAATTATAACAATTATCATAAATTAGAAAAGTGTCAGAGAATGTACTCGCCTATAATATGAAGGATAGATCGACTGAGTCCAAGAACAGCGTCTCGAGGACCTATAGATGGAATACTGTATCAATATAGTGGTTTAGAAGTGAAATTAAGTCATACTGAGTAAAACTAGGTCAAGACACGTCAAACTAAGTCAATCTAGGTCAAAGAAGGTCAAACTAGATTGTACAGGGTCAATCTAAGTCATATTGGGCCTAACTGGGTCAAACTGGGTCAATGCAAGTCAAACGGAATTAATCTAGGTCGATTTAAGTCAACGGTTGACTTATAGTTGACTTTTGGTCAACTGGTCAACACTGGTCAACCCTAGGTCAACTCTAGGTCAACTTTAGGTCAAATTTGACTAACGTTGACTAACAGTTGACTTTGGGTCAACTGGTCAAGTTCTAGGCTATTTTAGGCTTCGGTTGACTTTCGGTTGACTTTTGGTCAAAGTAGTCAACCGTGGTCAACTAAGGTCAAAGCTAGTCCAAGTCCACTATTCCTAACCATTACCAACCATAATAACCTAATTTTTACTATATCTTAAAGCATTAAACTCAAATGTTGAGAATTGAGCATTATCCCTACTTAACCCATTTACCCGTCTACTCTAATACTAAGGCCAAGTAGCTTTACCTTAGGAGTTCCACTCCCGGCTTCCTAGGGTAGTAGGATACTAGCCTACACTATCATTACCTACCAAGCTTCCTAGGTAGAGTGGACATCCAGTCCATCTTACGACTCATGTTGTCGATTTACCGATTATTTTGAGTATCGCAAGATACTCAATGATATCGTGCGATACCATCCTCCTACTCCTACACGAAACCCCGATTTCAACTCGGGAGCCTATCCACAAAATCTAATTCACATTATCTAAGTCTCATCCAATTTTGGACGCGTTCCGACACTCGGAACTCAATTTTCCCCTTTCACTAATTTTTGACTCACTCACAAACTCTCTCTAAACTCACTCTATCCATTCATTCATAGGACTAATTTGGTGATTATTTAGGGAGTATATAAGGGAGTATATATGGGTATATATATGTATATATATATATAGGTATATAAGTGTATATATATAGGGGGTATATAGGCTAAGGGGGGGGGGGGGTCTTTTGTGCTACTGCTGCTGCTAAGTTGCAGCTACTGCTACTGGTATTACTGCTGTTGCTGCTGCAGCTATAGTTGTTGCTGCTATTGTTGGTTTGTGGGGGGGGGGGGGGGGGAGGGGGCAGCAGCTCCATCCCTCCCCCCCCACAGCAGCTGCTGCTGTTGCTAATGCCTTCCTTTCCTTTTCCCTCTCTCACCCTCTCATTCTTCATCTCTAATCTCTCAATCTCACTCTCTAAAACTCTCTTCACACACAAACATATCTATATATATATAGACACACATTCCTATCTATATACCTATAAATTTAGACACACACACACACACACATCAACATATATATATATATATAGATACACACACTCACACATACATATCTACATACACACATACACATCTACATATATATATATATATATATATATATATATATATATTTTTTTTTTTTTTATTTTTTTTTATATATATATATATATATATATATATATAGACACTCACTCACACATATAAATATATATATATCTATATCCATATATATGGACATACACACACTCACACACATGGACACACACATAGGAGGACACACACAAACACATACATATATATATATATATATATATATATATATATATATATATATATATATATATATATATTTATTTATTTATTTATATATTTATGTGTGTGTGTGTGTCTATATATATACATAGATACATAGATATATAAAAATATATATATATATATATATATATATATATATATATATATATATATATATATATATATATATATATATATATATATATATATATATATATACATAGATACACAAACACAAGGACATAAACACTAATCCTAATCCTCCTAGGAGTCTCCCATAGGCCTCAAATCTCTACACAAGGGACACAACCATGGGGTGGTTCCTATGGGTTCCAAAATCAATAAAATTTCATAGGAATTGATTTGGAGAATAGGTAATTACCAATTAGGAGTAAATCCTAATAAAACTCTCTCCGATTCGAAAATTCTCGAAGAATGGACACTTCCACCTTGCACTTCTCTTCCAAACTTAGGTAGCACCCTCCCTTGATGGTATAGAGGGGTTCTATGGAAGAAATTTGGGGAGAAAGGGAAGATTGAGAGATCAAATCTCAATTTCTAGGTCTAGGTTTTTGGGGAAATCAAATTTGGGGAAGAACTTGAGTGGAAAAGAAGTAAATGAAGTGGGGATGGACCTCCATAGGTGGCTGGCCATGTAAGGGGGTTTGGGGGCATTTGGCTAATGTCCAAAATGCCCTCCAAGCCTCCTTTAGGCCAAATTTTGACTTAAGAATTTTTTGGGGTCGGAATGGCCAAGTTTAAATCTATAAATTGGCCGATTAAGTCATAGGAAAATTGTCTAAAGGTACCAGACTAATTTGTGGGATTTTATGGGCCTTGTCTAACTTAAAATAGTGTCCCGATCAGAGTCTAAGCTACCCCGGATCCCCGATACAAGTCGGAATGAGTTGAAATTTGAACCCGACTCTAAAAATCCCCAAATAACAATAAAATTAAATAAAAATTTCTAAAATTCCCAAAAATGCAAAAATGACCATTTTACCCCTATTTGTGAAAAGTGGGAGTGACAGCTGCAGGGACTATATGTCCCGATCACCATGTTACCAATTAACCAACCAACAAAACTACTTGTTACAAATATCGGCACTATCGGTGCATTCGAATCAGTGTATCACATTTTTCGGTGTCGAAAAACAAATAATTATTACTAAATTATCAGATTTTTTGGCACTATCGGTGTCCCTGACCAAGCCCTCCTACACCACCCCTAACCCGAACCCTAACCCTTCCCTCCCCCCTGCTCCCCTCCCCCAGCCGCCCCACCCCCCTGCTCCCCTCCACCAGCCGCCCCACATACCCACCCCTAACCCGAACCCTACCCCTAGCCCCCCTTCCCTGGTCGCCCTCGTCTCCCCTGTCCTATCCTCCAGCCACCCCCCACTCACCCCCGAACCACTCGCATCCCCCCTGCCCCTCCCCCCGAGCCACGCGTACCCCCCAACCACCAACAACCAAAACAGTTTGAAAGAGATAGAGAGGGAGGGAAAGGGTACCACGTACCGCAGAGGAAGGAGAGTCGTCGGAGAGAGTGAGAGTCGCCGGAGAGAGTGAGAGCGCCGGAGAGAGTGAGAGCGCCGGAGGGGGAAAGGAGAGAGAGTGAAAGAGTAAAATGGGAGAAAATAAACTCTAACCCGAACCCTAACCCTAACCCTAGATCCCCTCCCCCAGCCGCCCTCGTCCCCCCTGTCCCACCCCCCAGCCACCCCCACTCACCCCCAACCACCCGTATCCCCCCTGCACCTCCGCCCGAGCCACCCGCACCCCCAACCACCAACAACCAAAATAGCCGGAGAGAGAGAGAGAGAGGGAGGGGGAGAGTCACGTACCAGAGAGGGAGGAGAGTTGTCGGAGAGAGTGAGAGTCGCCGGAGAGAGTGAGAGCGTCGGAGGGGGGAGGAGAGAGAGTGAGAGAGTAAAATAGAGAGAAATGAATCAATAGGGGGATAAAATTAGAATTTAGCGACGCTATCACTACCGTCGCTAAGTTAGTCACTATTAGCGACGTCAGAGCGACGTTTCACAACGACTAGATCATGTGTTTAATATACGTCGTTGTTACGTCGCTTAGGTCGTCGCTAGTAGCGACTATTAGCGACGTTTAGACAAAACGTCGCTAATGTAAACAATTTAGCGACGTTAATCTAACGTCGCTAAATATATGTCGCCAATTGAGCAGATTTTAGTAGTGCCTATATATATATATATAGAAGTAGAGGTTTTAGTTATGATTAGCTATATATATTAGAATATGTATTGCATATTCTATATATATCTACATATATATGAACAAGCATATAGAGAGGGAGAGTTTAGGTTCAGACATTTCATTAGAGTGTGGGTGTGTGTCATGTCTCTGTGTACAGAGTTAGGGATTAGAAATAAAGGATTAAATCTCAGTTTAAACATCACATTGCATTTGAACTGCAGTGAACTAAGCATTGGAGAAAACAGTGTATACATTCTAACATATATCCATCATTCAATCATTGTATTCAGTTTAACAGTACATATTAAAACTGCAATTCGAACTAATATTTGAAATCAATGTTAAAGGGTTAACATGTGTTCAGTTCAACCTTCAAATTAAAATCTGCAATGAACTATTCATTCAAAACCAGTGTAATATATTAACATGTATACAGTTCAGATTTAGGGATTAACATCAAAACCAACTCAGTTCAGTTTACAGTCCATGTGTGTGTGTGCATGAGTGACAACAAGTATGTGTACCTGTGTATGTATATAAACAGTAAGAGGGTATCTCAGGTTTTCAGTTTTGTGTGTATATAGAGGATAAGTGCAGCAGTAGAGTGTGTGTGTCTGTTCCTGTTTTGGGACATGTTAGAGTGTCCTGTGTGCATCAATGTGTGTGTGTGTATATGTAGTGGACAAGTTTCAGAAAATTAGTGTAATAATGTGTGTGTGTGTGTGTGGAGAACAGTAGGGGTGCATCTCATTTCATTTTCAGTTAACCATGCCTTTAAATCTCAGTTCTAATAAAAGGAAATTCAGTCTTCATGTATACAATGCAATTCAGTTTTCAAGTAATGGGTAAATCCCAGTTTTAGTCCCAGGTTAACAGTCCAAATACCATTCGAAAACCCATACACATAGCCAACATGAAAGCCCCAACATGCAACTTAAACTCAGCTATATACATATAAGCTAACATGGTAATTATATCATCAAAAATCGGTAAAACCAAGTTAAACCCAGAAAATTAGTGTATACAAACAGTCCTCTGTTTAACAGTCCAAAACATTTCGAATCAAATGATTAATCACCATCACGAATCCTAACATCTGACTAATTCTCAAATACATATAGTTGAATCAATGTTGCAGTTTAATCATCAAGGAAACAGTTTAAAATCACATTAATCTCATAATTCACCATTCAAAAGCAAGTATCAGTAATATTGGGGAAACCCAAATCAAATTTGAAATCTCAGCAAAATATCAAATTAATAGTGGGTATTGTGTCGTGTACACAGGAGCATGCTTCACAGGTAGTGTCGTATCCATAAAGTGGGACACGACGTGTCCAAACATCAAAAACACACAAACACGAGTGTAGCACCCAGTTTCTAAAATAAGGGTAATTTTGAACTTTTGTATTTTTATTTATTTAATAATGATATTAAAACCATGTTATGATTTTTGGTAATTTTTAGTTAATTTAAAACTATTTAAAACCACGACTTGTGATTTTGATGATTGACTAGTGTAACCCTAGAGTTTGGCTAAGCCTAGGGACTAACCATGTCCAAGGGAGACTAGTCATGTGATTAGGATAACTAATTGCAACTTTTTAGCCTAAGGGTATTTTGGTCATTTTGACAATTTTGTGAAATAGTAATTTTGATTAATTAAATATTGTGCGAATCTTTTACTCAAGCCTTAACCTAGAAGTTTAACCTAACCTAGATTAGTCTTAAGGTTAGAACATTCCTACTAAGTGCCAAGGTTAGTAATATCTAGATATTATTCTAGTAGGATATTTTCCTTAGGATATTTGTGAAAAAGAAAGCTTTGAACCAATAGGAATGCTTGAAATTGGGTGGAATGACCTTAGCCACACATCTAGCTATTGCAAAACCCTAATTTCCTTAGATGACCAGCCATACAAGCCCCCTCCTGTAAGTGTCATACTTAGAAGCCTTTGCCTCTTTTTAAAAACCTAGAAGAACCCTACTTTGTTCTTCCCTAAACTTCTCCCAATTAATCCAAATTGAGCCCAAATTGAGTCAAATCAATTGCATCATCATCCCCAACAGTAGAGGAGACTTGTGGGTGCTTGCTAGCGAGGTTTGAGGACGTTTGAACCGTAGCAAATCGAGGAAGACGTCAAGTCGAGGCTCTTTACATTGAGTTTGAACACTCAATAGGTAAAACCCTACAAACCCTAATAAATTCACGATTTCTTCCCATAGATGCATTCATTTAGGGTCCCCCTAGGTGTAGCCCAAGTTTGGTAGAAATTCGTGTCCATTTTGTGTCCGTATCGGACACGTATCGGTGTATTTAAATGCGTGTTCGATGAAATGTCACATAGAAATAGATTTTGGTAATTTTGAAAACTAATTACATTTATGTGTAGCCTAACATGTGTATATTACAACCCTAATCAATTGAGTCAATTTTAGTATAGTTTGGACACGGTTTTAGGGCTTTTACACGCAGCACGAGACACCGTACGGGGCTCGTGTGGCTGCCCTGCTGTTCGAATGTCCTAGCGGACACGACAAGGCACCACGTGACACAAAATTTGGTAGACACGTGGGCCTAGTGACTGATATCACACCCATAAAATTTTGTGGGTCCTTGTCGACTGTGTGCGAAGGAATCGAGGCTGCACCGATTCTCGACTGTCACTGCACATACGAAAATACCCCACTGATACGCGCTTCATGCGTGGACACGTAACTTCATGGACACGACTCAGGCACCTAGACACATACCCCGACACCCCACCTAGCTACTGACATGAGCACGAGACCCCTCGTGCCACGTGTCGAGCTCTATTTTTCTCGACATGGCTGCACGAGGCAGCCTCTGTGCTGTTTTTAATACTGTGTCGACCCCTCTATTTGGACACAATTTGAATCCTTGTGGACACATGGACACGTGTGAGTGTCACACACATGACCCCCCTGACAAGTGTGTTTGGTTTGATATTTGCATGAGTGTAGGTTTGATTTTGATTATAGTTTGTACGTATACAATTGGGTTATGTTAAGTTAACTGGAATTTGGTGTTAACTGGAAATTGAGTTCAGTTTAGGTTTAAGATGGTATTAACTGGAATTTGGATTGAATGTTAGGAAATCTAGGATGTATTGGATGGGTTTTGACAGGTGTTTCAGTTTCGAACATGAGCATGAAAACTGGAATAGGGTTTGAAATTAAAAAGGAAAACTGAGATTCAACTGTTAAATTGAGAAGTCAAGTGAACTTGTTAACATGAGTTGCAATGATATATATATAGGTAATATGTTGTATCATGAAGGGACAGTGAACTGAAATCGAGTTTGGGTTGTTAGGTTCAATGGTTGTAAAACTGAAAGCAGATTTAGAGGATTAATCGAAAACTGAATGGAAATTAACCTGAGAATCCCAGTGATATGTAACTATCCACTGTTTACTTTGGTTCATAGTTTTGGCACTGTTGTGGGTTTGCCTTGGCAATTTGGCCATCAGGATTTGGCCATTTGGCTTTATTGTATTAGAATTTGAGCTATGGGTTGGTTCAATTAAGATTTGAGAGTATGTATCCTATAGTGTATCCTAGAGAGTTTAGATGTTTTGAGTTAGCTATACTTTATGTAGAGAGATATGTAAATCTATTTGGATATGTACATATATATATATATATATATATATATGATATTTATATTCAGGAATTTATAGATAGATTTTGGAAGAGTATTAGATATAAGGAGGTAAATGTAGGGAATGGGATTCGGCCAAGAGCAGTTAGTGATATGAGTTAGGATTGTGAGGGATTGAGAGTTGAGAGGTATACATGCTATGTATAGAAAGGGGTATGTGCATGTATGCAATATGAGAAGTATATGCATATATGGTATGTATATATATGTTAGGGTTGTGAGTGATGCATATGGATAGTGGTTGATATAAGTTGTGTTGGTATCTATATGTGAGGATATAACTATAGAGGTAAGTAAGGTTGATTTGTATATGGGTATACAGTTGTGAGGGATTGATGTATATGGAATGTAATGAGTGGTATATGGAGTTTAGGCCATATATGTGGTTTTGGGTATATAAGGTAATATGCATACAAGTGTAAGCCTATAGCTAGATATGAGTTAGCCCTTGTTGATCAAAGTGGACATTGACCAACTAAGACAAATGGACCAATAGTTTGACCAATTGACCTTTGATAGCTTAAGTTTGACCTAGTTTGACTTGAGGGTTGACCCAGAGTTGACTTTGACCTAGATTGACCTAGAAATCATGTAGTTGCATTGTATACTTTATTTATCTTATATTTAAACACTTCATAACCTGTATTGCTTTATTTAGGACTCTGTGACACCAGTTTGGACATCTATTCATATCAGTCATACAGGATGATAGGCGAGTATATTCTCTGATCATTTCATATTTGTTATGATTTATATTCTTACCCTAGATTACTTTACATGATGCTGTCACGTTATTATCACGGATTGGTACTATATGGATCTTGTCATGCGATGTTATCTTTCTCGGGGTACATCAGATACAGTTGTCATGTGCTTTTCACGAACATCTTGTATTTCATGTACACCGCTTTCATGTATACTCTTATGCAATCTTGTACTCTTATGATCACGTGAGCAAACATAATAAAAATCTCTTGTACAAGGTAACGTAACTTGACTGGTCCTTGTGTATTGATTGGGAAGGGTGAGTAGAAAATGGTTATGTGATCAAATCCCATCTTGTACAATCTTGTAAAATCTTGTGAAATCTTGTATATGTCCTAACCCGTTTATATAACCATCTCATGCTCTTAATCACAGGTTACGTATAGTTCTTACTTATCATGTATATAAATATTTCCAGTTATCAAATCTCTCTCGTTTTCATATATATTTCTTTACAGTTCATGTATCTTACTCTTTGCATGCTCTATATTTTCCAACATGATATGAATTGCGTGAGATGTATTGTGCTCGTTCCTGTCCTGACTGGACCTGTTGAAAATATTACAAATGATGATGGTGACTGCCCTACCTTCTATGGGGCACATGAGGGTGACCTTCAGGAGCCTGAGGAGCATCTAACTCAGTAGAGGGTGCCTAGTCTAGTCTAGTATTTATAGTTTTCAGTTTCTATCGGATTGTTCCGATTGTTAGTTGAGACATAGTTATATTTCAGGACTTATATCTATTTGTGTTGAACATCTAATTTGTGTGGTGTGATAACTCTCTTTATATTCAGTTCCTTCCTTTTATCTGATTCCATATCTTGCTCTATCTTTCCTAGACTTGTGATTTAGATATAAAGTTGAGATGTTATATTATACCTCCGTGCGGAGATGACAGGGTTATATATCTTATTGTTAGATGTTAGATATTATAGATGACCTATACAGTGTTCTACCGCTGACACTGCGGCGTAGGCTGGACGTACCCACGTTCTCGTACCCCAAATCAGGGTGCGGGTCGTGACAACGAGTCTGTGCACAGAACTGCTTCGTGCACGCGTGCACACGTGTCTAGCACATGACACAGGCCACATGGAGACCCGTGGTCATGTACACGTGTTCGCCAAGGGTAGGTCTATATGTCCATGAGCCTGCAACGTGTCCACGTGGTGTCGTGTCGTATGTGTGAGTGCGTATCAGAGAGCCAAATTCACGTGTGTGCACATAGTGAAGAACCAGTGTGGGCTAGATTTCTCCCAATAAACTAGATAATATAACCTAAAATTTTGTCAGTGTGGTGTCAGACATGAGGCCTAGGTGTCCACAAATTTTTGTGTCAAGACATGCTGTGTCGTGTCCGCTACAGTGCCCGAAAGGTAGGGCAACCCTGCGGGGGCTCGTGCACAGGTTCGTGTCCAGATTTGGACACGAATCCAACTCAAAATCGTGCTCAGTCAGTGGGGTTTCAAAAGCACACATCAAGGGCTTTCCAAATGTGAAATTAGTTTTAGAAAATACAAAGATTTAATCCATTCAAGCATTTCATCAAATACCTACATAGACACATTGATACGTGTCCGATACGGACACAAAATGGACCCGATTTCTAACCAAATTTTAGGGACAGCTAGAAGACACCTAGATCTAGGCTAGGATGCAAAGAAATCAGAATATTAGCACAATTTGAGGAGTTTTACCTATAGGTGTCCAATGGCAAGAAAAGTCCCAAAATAGAGTGTTCCTCCTTGCTAGCTCAAATCCCTAAATTGTTCCAAAGCTGGGATTACTCTCCATAAACAGAAAATAGGAGAGTATTAAACTCTAATGCAAGAAACTAGAGTCAAAAAAGAATTAAAATAGAAAAACTATGGATTGGGAAAGAATGTCCATACCTTTCTTTTCTCTAAGTGTTGGAATGATACAAAAGAGGCAAGAACTAAATGAGGAGAATATTTATAAGGAGGGAACCCTAAGTGGCTGGTCATAATGAATGGGAATTAGGGTTAGGTTTTAGTCTAGTGGGCTTTGGGCCAATTTGAATGGTCATGGAAATCAAGTCTTGAGTCTCAAGTCATTGAACCTAATCATAAATCCTCCTATTTGAAACTTGATCCTAAGTGGCCTAACTTGGGTTGACTTAAATTAGACTAGGGTCCCACCATGCTATTCAAGTCACCATAGCTAGAGTCAACATCTAGGTTAGTCTCTTAAGTCACAACTAGTAAAGTCAAAATTAACAACCACAAATCCAATAATTAATCAAATAATTCTAATAAGTCAAAATGACCAAATTACCCCTAGGCTAAAAAATTATAAATAGATATCCCAATCACATGGTTAGGCTCTAGGTCAGACAGTCTCTAGGGTTTCACTAGCAGCACATCAAAATCACAAGTCATAGTTTTTAAATAGTTTTAAAATGATTAAAAATCATCAAAATCATATTATGATTTAAATATCATAAATAAATAATTAAAATCACAAAATTTTAAAATTATCCTCATTTAGAAAACTGGGTGTTACAAGCCTACCCTCCTTAGAGAAATTTTGTCCTCGAAATTTAGATGGTAGTACTCCTTCTAGGTCAAACACCCCCACAACCATAGTCTCAAATCACACAATTCGACAATCATATGCGTCTGTCCAAAATCATGATACTCAGAATCTTCGTCATGCTAGTGAGCAAGTCTACGATAATCACAGAGTCCTTGACTAAGGTACATACCTCTAGAATTATGGTATTTAAAATTTTCGTATTGCCGCATGCTTGGCAGCAAAAACCTTAAATTCCCACAGTCGAGAAATACGTCCAAAATCTAACTATATGTCCTCAATATGCCAGCTAACATGACTATCGAACATTCTAGATCCCATAACTGAGGTGACCTAGCCCATATGATTATCTCAGAAGAAAATCAAACATAACACAACGACAACAGAACAAAATTGATCAATCAACAAGGAACAGAGGGAATCGAATTTCAAGACTGTTATAAGAGGCAATTACGGAAATGGAATCGAGAAGATCTCTAATGGCCTGTGCATCCTCGACTGTCCTGGCGAAAGCTCGCCCCTGCTGGCTTTACCTGGCATGCTGCTGATACTGTATGTACTTTTACTGCTGAGTTGGTAAGGGTAACCCCTTCTGCTGGTCCACTGGAGCCCTAGCTCCTGCTCCCTGAACTGTCCGTCCAAATGACTCAGGACACTCTCTCAGCCGATGATCGGATCCTCCGCAAAGTAAACATCTGCCCAGCCTCTTTCGGTATTCGCCCCAATCGTGCCCTAGTTTCTTACAGAAAGGGCAAAGAATAACAAGCTGCTGTCCCGGGGCCTGTTGCTGCCTCTGCTGCTGCTGCACCTGCTGAAAGGGTAAACGGTCCTGAAACTGCTGCTGCTGAAAGTAGACCCTCGGCTGCTGATACTGCTGAATCTGTAGGTGGGGCATCTGCTGCAGAAACTGCTGCTGAATATGTAAGTGGGACCTCTTGGCCGGGCCTGTACTGCCACTAGCTCCCTGAGTGTCTCGCGTCCTCTTCTACTTCAGCCCAAGATCGTCCTCCGCTGCCATGGCACCTACCAGAATCTACTCGAAAGTGGCATCGCAGCTGCTCTTGGTATACGACCCGATCTTCCTGATCAAGCCCCTGCGGAACCTCTTCGCCTTTCCGGCCTCAGTGAGATCCTCGACGAATCTACTCAAACGACAGAACTCTCCGGCGTACTCCTCAACGGTCTGGTTCCCTTGAACCAAACTCTCGAACTGCGCCTCCAAGGCACCGAGTCCTGTATCGGGAAATAATTTCTCCTTGAACAGTTTCTTGAACGTTGCCCAAGTTTGACTGGCTGTACCAACCCTCGGGTCAATTGCGGGCCAAGTCCTGCATCTGACTGGCTGCTGCCTCGATCTGTAATTTGACTGGTATATGTGCCAATCTGAATATCTCCTCAATATGTTCTATCCAATCGTCATTGTATATGATGCCCTCTGTACCTTTAAAGTCTTGAGGTCCCATATTCTTAAAGGATTGGATGTCTGGAGTCTTCGGCTGATACTGCTGCATCTGTTGCTGAGTCTCCAGGAATCGCTGGAAAATGATATACATCTGAGTCGCATCCACTGTCCCTGAAGGTAACTGCTGCTGAAACATATCCAGAATGACGGGAGAAGACCTCCGGACAGGTGGAGGTGCACTCCCAAAAGCTGCATACGCTCCTATATGAGCAGAAATAGGGGGTGATATGGTCCCAGCGTCCACAATCAGACGAGGGGTGGCATACCTTTTACCAGCGTCTGCTGGACCAGAGCGATACGATCGTATCTCAATCACCATCCTGGAGACAGATCAAACAAGGAATCAATTCTGAGATAGAAACGATAATTCAAGGGAGGACAGTTATTTCAAGGAAGCAATCTTCAACAGAAATTTAGATGGCAGGAATTTAGTTAAGAGTTTTTCCTAATGTGATTGAGTACCTCAAGAATAATCCTAATCCTACTGCAGGCTGTAGTGATACTCTAGTTCGAATACCGCTACACAAACTTGACCTGCATGGGCCACCACTAAAAATGTGTCACGACCCGCATCACGTAACATCGCCCAGCCTACGCCGCAGTGTCGGTGGTAGAACATTGTTCTAGGTCATGAACATAACTAACACAATATGAATACTCTCCAACTGGAGGCTAAGTCACATGAGGTACAACTCAATCACAATCTAGAGGTAGAATATAGCACGATAGAATAGATAAGAAAATCCTCAAAACTGAGGTACAAACAGAGGTGAAGTAAATCAAGTCAACAAACACAAGTCTCAATATCTCCATAATAATACAACTCTGAAATCAAAGACAACAACTAACATGAAAAGAAAGAACAGTCTAGACTATCTATACTATGCATGGGTATCATCCTCAGCAGCTGCCTGAACCTCCCAAGTGTCCAGGTCACGAGTGTCATCTAGGCAAGCTCCATAGTAAGGGGTACAGGGTTCCTCATTATTTTCTGTAAAATTTTCAACAGGTCCAGTCAAGACCGGAGCGACACAATACATCTCACGCAGATCATAACATGTTAGAAAATATAAACATACAAGAGAGTACGATACATGAATACTGAAAGAATGTACATGATGTAAAAGAGAGAAAACTGTAATAGAAATATCTACTATAAGTAGAAAACTATCAGTGACTAGTGATGTAGAGTACAAAATCGACATGTAAACGGCTGGAATTACACATGAATATACTAAAGAGGCGCACATGGTTATACTAATTTGGAATGGTTCACATGACTATTTATACTCCCCATACCCCAATCAATACACAAGGATCCAGACAAGTTATGTTACGCACATGATTTTCACATGAAAGCCCAAAGATGGGTGTACATAAAGTATACATGAGGGCTCAGAACTGAGTGCATATGAATTCCACATGAAGGCCCATGAATGGGTGTACATGAATATATTGGTTATACATGAAGTACATGAGAAACATGACCGAACATGAGAGCACATGAGAGTACACGAGCGTACATGAACGTACATGAAGCACATGAGAAACATGAATAACATGAGATCGAGGAATACATGATGTACATGAAACACATGACATAAAGTATCCGATGCTCCCAAGGTGGATAACATCTCAATGTAGGGATCCATATAGTACCAATTCGTGATAATGTCGTGACAGTATCAAATAAGGTAATCTAGAGCAGAAATATAATTCTAAGCAAGTTATGAAATGATCAGAGAATGTACTCGCCTGGTATCTGAATATTTGTAAGAATATACTGCCCGAGATGAGGTATCTGACTCCTATTTAAAGCAACACAAGTCAAGACATATACAGGGGATGATAGATGAAATGTACAATGCATCTGCATGCTGTCTAGGTCAAACTAGACTATTGTCAACATTTGGTCAACCCTAGTCAACTACACTAGTCAAACTAGGTCAGCTATGTCAAGTCCTAGCCCAAACAAGTCTAACAAGTCTTACTAGGCCTAACCAAGCCTAGGCTAGCACACATCAATCCCAAGGCTATACAAGCCAAACACAAGCCACACATCAAGGCACATTCACATTTAGCTATTTATCATGAAATTCATATATATCTATATGTATATAGGATTACATATATATACAACATGCATATATACAACATTATATATAAAGAGAAATTTAGAGAGAGAAACTAGCATGTAAGGCTATGTGTGTGTGTATAGGTGCATGTGGACAAGTGTCATGAGGGTTAGCTTGTGGACATGTGTGTGAAACATACATGAAAGTGTATGGCAATAATTGGGTTACAAACACTAGCTACAAGTTACACTACACATGGCATAGGTTAAACAATCTACATTACACATCCTAATTAACTCACAATCATGCATGGCTAAACATATATATATATATATATATAGAAGTAGAGGTTTTAGTTATGCCTAGCTATATATATTAGAACATGTATTGCATATTCTATATATATCTACATATATATGAACAAGCATATAGAAAGGGAGAGTTTAGATTCAGACAATGCATTAGAGTGTGGGTGTGTGTCATGTCTCTTTGTACAGAGTTAGGGATTAGAAATGAAGGGTTAAATCTCAGTTTAAACATCACATTGCATTGGAACTGCAGTGAACTAAGCATTGCAGAAAATAGTGTATACATTCTAACATATATCCATCATTCAATCATTGTATTCAGTTTAACAGTACATATTAAAACTGCAATTCGAACTAATATTTGAAATTAATGTTAAAGGGTTAACATGTGTTCAGTTCAACCTTCAAATTGAAATTTGCAGTGTAATATATTAACATGTATACAGTTCAGATTTAGGGATTAACATCAAAACCAACTCAGTTCAGTTTACAGTCCATGTGTGTGTGTGCATGAGTGACAACAAGTGTGTGTACCTGTGTATGTGTATAAACAGTAAGAGGGTGTCTTAGGTTTTCAGTTTTGTGTGTATATAGAGGATAAGTGCAGCAGTAGAGTGTATGTGTCTGTTCCTGTTTTGGGACATGTTAAAGTGTCCTATGTGCATCAATGTGTGTGTGTATATGCAGTGGACAGGTTTTAAGAAATTAGTTTAATAATGTGTATGTGTGTGGAGAACAGTAGGGGTGCATCTCAGTTCATTTTCAGTTAACCATGCCTTTAAATTTCAGTTCTAATAAAAGGAAATTCAGTCTTCATGTATACAATGCAATTCAGTTTTCATGCAATGGGTAAATCCCAGTTTCAGTCCCAGGTTAACAGTCCAATTACCATTCGAAAACCCATACACCCAGCCAACATGAAAGCCCCAACATGCAACTTAAACTCAGCTATATACATATAATCTAATACGGTAATTATATCATCAAAAATCGATAAAACCAAGTTAAACCCAGAAAATCAGTGTACACAGATAGTCCTCTGTTTAACAGTCCAAAACATTTCGAATCAAATGATTAATCACCATCATGAATCCTAACATGTGACTAATTCTCAAATACATATAGATGAATCAAAGTTGCAGTTTAATCATCAAGGAAACAGTTTAAAATCATATTAATCTCAGAATTCAGCATTCGAAAGCAAGTATCAGTAATATTGGGGAAACCCAAATCAAATTCAAAATCTCAGCAAAACATCAAATTAATAGTGGGTATTGTGTCGTGTACACATGAGCATGCTTCACAAGTAGTGTCGTGTCCATAAAGTGGGACACGACATGTCCAAACATAAAAAACACACAGACACGAGTCTGTGCACAAAACTGCCTCGTGCACGCGTGCACACGTGTCTAGCACACGACACAGGCCACATGGAGACACGTGGTCGTGCACACGTGTTCACCTAGGGTAGGTCTACGTGTCCATGAGCCTGCAATGTGTCCACGTGGTATCGTGTCGTGTGTGTGAGTGCGTATCAGAGAGGCAATTCACGTGTGTGCACACAGTGAAGAACCAGTGTGGGCTAGATTTTACCCAATATACTCAATAATATAACCTAAATTTTTCCAGTGTGGTATCAGACACATGGCCTAGGTGTCCATAAATTTTTGTGTCAAGACGTTCTGTGTCGTGTCCGCTACAGTGCCCGAGAGGCAGGGCAACCGTACGGGGGCTCGTGCACAGGTTTGTGTCCAGATTTGGACAATAATCTGACTCAAAATCGTGCTCAGTCAGTAGGGTTTCAAAAATACACATCAAGGGCCTTCAATGTGAAATTAGTTTTAGAAAATACAAAGATTTAATCCATTCAAGCATTTCATCAAACACCTACATAGACACATTGATACGTGTTCGATACGGACACGAAATGGACACGATTTCTAACCAAATTTTAGGGACAGCTAGGGGACACCTAGATCTAGGCTAGGATGCAAAGAAATCAGAATATTAGGACAATTTGAGGAGTTTTACCTATAGGTGTCCAATGGCAAGAAAAGCCCCAAAATAGAGTGTTCCTCCTTGCTAGCTCAAATCCCCAAATTGTTCCAAAGCTGGGATTACTCTCCATAAACAGAAAATAGGAGAGCATTAGACTCTAATGCAAGAAACTAGAGTCAAAAAGGAATTAAAATAGAAAAACTATGGATTGGGGAAGAATGGCCATACCTTTCTTTTCTCTAAGTGTTGGAATGATACAAAAGAGACAAGAACTAAATGAGGAGAATATTTATAAGAAGGGAGCCCTAAGTGGCTGGTCATAATGAATGGGAATTAGGGTTAGGTTTTAGTCTAGTGGGCTTTGGGCCAATTTGAATGGTCATGGAAATCAAGTCATGAGTCTCAAGTCATTGAACCTAATCATAAATCCTCATATTTCAAACTTGATCCTAAGTGGCCTAACTTGGGTTAACTTAAGTTAGACTAGGGTCCCACCATGCTATTCAAGTCACCATAGTTAGAGTCAACATCTAGGTTAGTCTCTTAAGTCACAACTAGTAAAGTCAAAATTAACAACCATAAATCCAATAATTAATCAAATAATTCTAAAAAGTCAAAATAACCAAATTACCCCTAGGCTAAAAAATAATAAATAGATATCCCAATCACATGGTTAGGCTCTAGGTCAGACTGTCTCTAAGGTTTCACTAGCAGCACATCAAAATCACAAGTCATGGTTTTTAAATAGTTTTAAAATGATTAAAAATCATCAAAATCATACTACAATTTAAATATCATAAATAAATAATTAAAATCACAAAATTTCAAAATTACCCTCATTTAGAAAACTGGGTGTTACAGCCCATTCCTAAATGGTCACACCCGATTTTGATAAATCAACAATGACTTAAGTTAATACACAAAATATACAAACTGCTGCTAACATTTCAGGTCAAGTGTAATCAATATCAAAGTATACTACAACATCTGCAATCATGTCATTCTTCATCTCAAATTTCATGTTTGGAATCTGTCTGAGTCATTTTATAATTTATTCTATATTTTTATCTTTATTGAGTCTAGGATACAAATTGTCAAATCGACTGGGTATTACTGGCTTATGTTATCCACAGTCCATCTATCTAAAAAGCCTACCTATCCACCAAAATTCATTATACCAAAAATATTACATATCCTATGTAAACAAAATTGGACCAAACATTCTTCTAAGTACTAGATGAACTTAGATCTCTGGCCAAGTTTGGTCCGAGTTCGGACCGAGTTCGGTCAGTTCAAATTCAAATTTTTGTTGCCTCCAAATCTGCATGCAACATTCGTTTGCGAGACCTTGCATCCGAACTCTGTCCGAACTCTGTCTGAGTTTGGTTCGCAAAAACACCTATAAATAGAAGAGAATTTTTTATTTCAAATCACTCATCTTCTCTTCTCTCTATCTATATCCAATAGTGTTTTCATTGATCTAAAGCTTTCACACTCCACATATACATCTCTTAGCCAAATCCAGTAACATCTATTTGATTTACAGTCTTTGGTTTTCAGAGTTGTAAAGAGGTCATTCAAGTTCAGAACACATTTCTATTTTCGGAGCCGGTCATGCGCTCGTCGCCAAGCACAGTGTTGTAAAGTCGGTCGTGCACTTGTCACTAAGCATGGTGTTGTAAAGAGACTGTAAGCTCTCAATTAGCTTGTGGTTAGTTGATTAATAACATGTAAGAGTACCTGCGACTGGATTAGTCCTCCATGAGGGAAGCCAGTATATATCGCGGTGTCCACTGAGTTTGATTCTCTGATCTCTTGCTATATCTATTTACTGTCTCTTTATTCACTGCTATAGTTATCCGTATTTAATTTTTAAATTGGTGATTATTTTTCGATGCACTTGTACCCACTCTATTCACCCCCCCTCTAGAGGTGCTCAACGGTCCTACAATTGGTATCAGAGCCAGGTTATATTCTAATATAACAAATCTTAGAGAGTATATATGGCAGTCGTGAAATTAATATTCAGAGGTGAAGGGCAATCCACAGATAGACCCCCACTATTTGATGGAACAAACTATACTTACCGGAAAACACGAATGACATTCTTCTTAAAGTCTCTTGACCTTGATCTTTGGTCTATAGTTATTGACGGTTATAAGAAACTGGCACCTACAGTAGTTGATGGCATACTTACAGAAAAGCCTCATGATAAATATATAGAGGCAGAAAAAGTAAAGGCTGGTCTAGATGCACGTGCCATCAACATACTATTCTGTGCAATTGACAAGACGGAGTTTAATCGAGTTTCAGCCTGTAAGACGTCTCATGAAATTTGGAAAGTTCTTGAGGTAACTCATCAAGGTACTTCCCAAATGAAGGAATCCAAAATCAGTAGACTAACACAGGAATATAAATCTTTTAAAATGAAATCTGGCGAGTCAATTACACAGATGTTTACTCGTTTTCTTGATATTACTAATCCTTTGCAATCTCTTGGTAAGGATTACAATAATCACAAGAAGATCAGAAAAGTGCTACGAGCTCTAACCAAGAACAAAAACCCAAAGGCAGCGGCAATCATTTAAGGAAACGATCTCACCACAATGACTCTGAAAACACTTATGGGCAAGCTAATAACCTATGAGGTGGACCTACAAGAGTTTGAAGAAGCAATCCCAAAAGAAAAATATATTGCCTTCAATGCTCAAGCCAGAAGATCAACATGCAAAAATTCTGATGAAGAATCAACCGGTGGTGATGAACAAGCCCTGCTTGTGAAGAACTTCAAAAAATTCTTAAAGTTTGAGAAATCAAACAGAAATAAGAAAGATGTCCATGAAAGTAATAAAGAAGAAACAATCTGCTTTGGATGCAAGAAGTCAGGGCATATGAAGAAGGACTGACCAACGCCAAAGAAAAGTAGTCCATATGATAGATCAAGATCAAGCCAAAGAACAACAACTGGTCGAAAGTATGAAAATAAAGTATCTGGCATGAAAGTGATACTAGTAAATCAGAGAAAGAAGATAGACCTGTAGCACTGCAAATGTCTGTCTCATGGCTTTTGATAAGGTATCCTCAAATCCTCTATATGATGATTTTACTTTCGATGAGCTAGAAAATGCCTTCAGCGAACTACTTGAGGAACACAGAAATGTGTTTGACAAGTATAAGCAATCTCGAAAAAAGGTCAAGGTATACACAACCAAAGTAGCTAGACTGTCAAATATCATTGAAGATATTAGAGAGACATCTACTACCGACGGATGAGATAGACAAGCTTAAAGTAGGCTATCATGAGGGTATCCTCAAAATTGAAAAGAAAGAAAGAGACTATGTCAAGATACAAGAGTTATATGACACAGAGAAGAAGAAGCACTTAGTCACAGAGCAAAGACTCATTGACATGACCACTAAATATAAAGAGTCTTATGCGGTTTCTAAAAAGTTAGAAATCAAGTTAGGCAAACAGGCTATACCTGTGACATAGCCTAAAATTAGTCCTAATGCTAAGCATACACCTAAGAGGACTAAAACACAGAAAGCACATAAGAAACATGAATATCACCATGCTTTCACATATAGGATTTCAAAGAAACCACATATGCATGTCAACACAAAATCAACTAACACATTTTCAAAACTTACTTGCACGTACTGTAGTACTCATGGGCACATATCACAGTATTATCTAGCAATAAAGCTTGTTGAAAATCACACACTGATTTGGAGACCTAAGACTAATAAATATGGATCCTTCAGTAATTGGGTACCAAAGGATTCATCTAGTTGTTTTGTAGGTGGACCCTCAACCCTCTCATTCTAAAAGCAAGTGGATCCTCGATAGCGGATGTTTGCGGAACATGACTGGTAATGCATCTTTGTTCGTCACGCTATCGATGAAGAAAGAAGGATACGTCTCTTTCAGAAACAACCTGAGAGGTGATATCATTGGAAATGACATTATTGGAATATCTCCTTATCCTGTAATAAAAGATGTTTGTCTAGTTACAGAATTGAAACATAACCTACTGAGCATAAGTCAATTGGCTGATAATGGTTATGGCATCAATTTTGTAAAAGATAAATGTACAATATATGATATGTCATCTGGTAATCCTGTATATGAAGGGATTAGAGAAGACAATATTTATGTTTTCTTTCTAGAGAGTACTAATAATGCAGGAAGATGTCTAGTCGCAAACTTAGATGAAAGCTGGCTGTGGCATATGAGGCTAGGACATGCTAATATGGACACTATCTCACGACTAAGCACTAAAAAATTGGTAAAAGGACTCCCTGAGATATCATTCAAGAGAGATATGGTATGTGTAGACTGTAAAAAGAACAAAGCACATAGGTCTATATTTAAATCTATCAACGCTGTAAGTACTTCTAGACCTTTGCAGTTGATATATATGGATTTATTTGGTCCTAGTAGAGTCACTAGTCTTGGCGGTAAGCTCTACGCCTTTGTTATTGTTGATGATTTCTCTCGCTTTACTTTGGTTTACTTTTTATCAAACAAAAGTGATACAATTTTTGAATTTCAGATATTTTGTAAAATGGTACAAAATGAAAAAGGCTTCATGATTACTCGTATCCGAAGTGATAATGGTGGCTAATTCATAAATACTGATTTCAAAAAGTTTTTTTTTATGATAGTGGATATTACCACGAGTTTTCGTATCCTAGAACTCTTCAATAGAACGGTATTGTGGAGCGAAAAAATCGTACTCTAAGCGAGATGGCTAGAGTTATACTGAATCAGCACAATCTTCCTAAATATTTTTGGGCAGAAGCTGTAAGTACAGCATGTCATATTTTAAATAGGGTGTTAATTCGACCTATCTCGAAGAAAACACCTTATGAACTTTGGTTTGGAAGAATTCCAAATATTTCTTATTTTAATGTTTTTGGATGTCGTTGTTTTATCCTGAACACCAAGGATAACTTGAAAAAGTTTGACTCTAAAGCAGATGAAGGAATATTTCTCGGATATGCTGCTAAGAGTAAGGGATATAGAATTTTTATTAAAAAATCTATGATTGTTGAAGAATCCATTAACGTTACTTTTGATGAGCTTAATAGTCATAGATCTAGCGACAGTGATGATGAGAATGTACAAGCCAGAACCAATAAGAGTCATGTGGAAGATCTGACTCATAGATTTGAATCATTGAAGTTCTTGCCAGATCATCCATAGACGCTCATTATAGGTGATATATCAAAAGGTGTAAGTACACGCTCTTCATATAGAGATACTGAAATAGCAGCTAATGTAGCATTCATTTCACAAGTAGAACCTAAGAATGTAGCAGATGCTTTTAATGATGATTTTTGGATTAATGCCATGCAAGAGAAACTTAATCAATTTGAGAGAAACCAAGTTTGGGAACTCGTTTCTAAACCTATTGGTCAATCGATAATTGGTACCAAATGGGTGTTCCGAAATAAATTAAGTGAAGATGGACAAGTTCTACGCAACAAAGTACGTCTAGTGGCACAAGGTTATAATCAAGAAGAAGGTATTGATTATGACGAGACGTATGCTCATATTGCTAGACTAGAGGCTATCTGTATGTTTTATGCATATGCATGTTTTAATGATTTTAAATTATTTCAAATGGACGTGAAAAGTGCATTTTTAAACGAATTTTTGAAAGAAAAAGTTTTTGTGAAACAACCCCCTGGTTTTGAAGATTTTCAAAAACTTGATCACGTCTTCAAACTTAAGAAAGCACTCTATGGAATCAAACATGCAACTCGTGCTTGGTATGAACGCCTAAGTGCCTTCGTACTTGAAAATGGTTTTTCAAAAGGAAGAGTTGATACTACATTATTTATCAAGTCTTTAGATGATGATATTCTTCTTGTGCAAATATATGTTGATGTATCATATTTGGATCTACTAATGAAAAACTTTGTCAATATTTTGCTAAGTGTATGCAGAGTGAATTTGAGATGAGTATGATGGGAGAACTGAACTTCTTCCTAGAACTTCAGATCAAACAACACTCAAAAGAAACATTCATCAATCAAGCTAAATATACAAAGAACATACTGAAAAAGTACGACTTCGACAATATAAAGCCAATCGGAACTCCAATGGCTACATCAACAAAGTTTGACACTGATGAAAGTGGTAAACCTGTCGACCAGCGTAAGTATCGAGGTATGATTGGTAATTTATTATATTTAACTGCTAGTCGCCCTGATATTATATTTAGTGTCTATATTTTTGCACGATATCAGACAAATCCTAAGAAATCACACTTATGTGCCGTTAAGCGTATCTTCTGATACCTTAAGGGAACTTTAACAGTCGGCTTATGGCATCCTAAAACCAAATCCTTTGACCTGATAGTTTACTCGGATGCGAATTTTGCAGGATGCAAAGTAGACCATAAAAGTACCAGCGGTACGTATCATTTCCTTGGAAAAGTCTTAGTCCCATGGTTTAGCAAGAAATAAAATTCTGTAGCACTATCAACTATTGAGGCTGAGTATATCGCCGCAGGATAATGTTGTGCTCAAATTTTATGGATGAAGCAAACCTTAGAAGACTACAATCTGCTCTACACTAAGATTCCTATTTATTGTGACAATACTAGCATTATTAACCTGACTAAGAATCCTATATGTCATTCACGCACAAAGCACATAGAGATTCGTCATCACTTTTTATGTGATCACCAACAACACGTGGATATTTTCTTAGAATTTGTTGACATAGATCATCAACTAGCAGACATTTTCACAAAACTACTAGCTGAAGACCACTTTAACAATCTGCGTTGAGAGCTCGGCATACTTGAATTTTTAGATTCATAATGAAGTATGATTAGTAAATCAATTTATACTCAAAACTTTGACTTTTATTAATGGACGTTATTTTGGGTACAAGCCAAAAGGGTCCATCTGTCATACAGACATAAATAGCCTAAAGCGACACGGTGTACTAGTCTTCGGACTACCGCTAGTTGGGATCCGGCCCCTATAGCTAATCCAAAGTAATAGAAATTATTGAATTAAAAAGTATGAATATTATACATTAAAATTTATCAATTATACAGCATTAATGACATTGGAAATACAAGTGGCCATACTCGGACCGAATTCGGATGGAGCCGGTGCAAATTTCCAGAACACCAGCAACCGGCCCTAGCCTATATATATATCTGTTTTTACCTCATTCTTTTCACCATCCTTCAATCCGAGAACCTCCTCAAAGTTACTTTTACTACTTCCTAGTCTTCCTCCTCCCTACTTTGCGGGTCTTCGAAGCTCGGAAGCAGTCTCCTTCCTCCTCTCTTAATCTTTTAGAGGTATCTTCTTTTTTTTTTCAATTCTATTCCTATGGCACCCAAACTTCACCACAAAAGGAAGAAATTAGCTTCTAAGAGTGGTTCTCGTGCTGGATCCTCCTCCGCTGAGTATGAACCAGTTAGCATATTTAGTCCCGCTCATCCTACCGACGACGATGACTATGATACTAGACTTTTCCCATCTGCAGACTTCTCTATTGCCTGGTTTGACAACTTTTCTTATAGAAATATTTGTCCCGGCCGTTATGTCAACTTCACTATATTTTCTGAGTATGTCACTACATTTGAAATAATATATTTCTTCGTAATTTTTTCAAAACCGTCGACAATATATATGATAATAACGTTCACATGTTTTACTGTAACTTACAAGTTGTAGAGAGCGGTATTTATTCATGTGTTGGAGGTAGAGAAATTGCATTCAACTCTACATATGTCAGTAAATTTTTTCACATGCCTGACATAGGTGAAGCCTTAGTTGACATCAATCATGTCCAATTTCCTGAGGACATGACTCTTGATTCTTTCAAGGTCGCCATGTGTCATCCTCGTCCTGTTCCTAGAAATGGCAGGGTGTACTCATGGCACCTTAATCAAAAATTTTATGAGTTACATCGTTTCGTGTTCTCTGCTTTGCTTCTCAAGACGGGATCTTTAGACGAGGTCACATTTTTTGAGATGTCTGCTATGTATCACCTGCACTATGGTGTCACTTTCTCTGTCCCCAAGACTTTCATTGCTTGTATAATTAGCAGTAGAAGGATGGGACGCAACCTCTTGTACCCCATGCACTTGGCTAAGATCGTTAGACGTCTTGGAGTTGATCTCTCTCAGTGTCCTTTCTCTTCTACTGCTTCTGAGCTAAGTAAATCCAGGACTTACCCCAACCCACCTCCGCCACCTGGTACTGAACCTGCTGCTCCGCTTTCGCTGATGATCCTCAGGCTCCTGACCCTGCTGCGCCAGCCCCTACTCCTATTTTTGACCCAGGATTCCATCAACGCTTTGATGACTTTGTTGCTCTCTCAGCTCAACGTCATCAGAGTTACATTGACGCTGAGTTCTGCCATATCACCCAGGCACAGGTGTTGCGGAACAGCATAGCTGACATTTACTGGAGTTTATCTCATGATCCCACACATCTGATTCAGATGATCCATCACCCCAGATTCACTGGTCCGAGGTTCGATGATGAGGCTACTTTCACTCACTTCGATCCTACCGTGGCCTACTTTCTACCGGATGCTCCTGGAGGTGATGAGACATCGTTGTGATATGGGACTTCAGTTGGTTTTCATGGATGCTGATGCTTGATGATGATCACAGTATTTTTTTATGTATTGGTCTAAACTGATGAGTTAGACTTTTAAACTTGTTTTGACAGTCATTTACTATTGATTTATGACTGATTATGATTATGTTAGTTGTACTTCAGTTGATTTTCTTATATCAGATTTTAGTTGTGTTACTACTTCTCTTAGTTTCTTTTTTTCAAGAGATTTTTTGTCTGTTGAATTACTTTGTCACTGTCCTTGTTAAATGCTGAACATTGTTGGCTTCACACATTACGGAGGAGCCAAAACATTTTAAACATGACAAAGGAGAAAAAAGAGCAATCAATACCAAAATTTGTTTCAAAAGCTTCACAGAACAAATCAGGTATTTTATTTCAATTAATTATTTTAGATATATTTTGGTATAGACTCATGTTTGTCAATTATCAAAATGGGAGAGATTGTTGGCCATTCCTAAATGTTCACACCCGATTTTGATAAATCAACAATGACTTAAGTCAATACACAAAATATACAAACTGCTGCTAACATTTCAGGCCAAGTACAATCAATATCAAAGTGTACTACAACATCCGCAAGCATGTCATTCTTCATCTCAAAGCGTTCTTGTTTGGAATCTGTCTGAGTCATTTTTTAATTTATTCTGTATTTTTATCTTTATTGAGTCAATGATACAAATTGTAAAATCGACTGGGTATTACTGGCTTAAATTATCCACAGTCCACCTATCTAAAAAGCCTACCTATCCTCCAAAATTCATTATACCAAAAATATTACATATCCTATGCAAGCAGAATTGGGCCAAACATTCTTCTAAGTACTGGATGAACTTAGACAGAACTCTGGCCGAGTTCGGACCGACTTCGGTCAGTTCAAATTCAAATGTTTGTTGCCTCCAAAACTGCATGCAACGTTCGTTTGCGAGATCCTTGCATCCGAACACTGCCCGAACTCTGTCCGATTTCGATTCTCAAAAACAACTATAAATAGAAAAGAATTTTTCATTTCAAATTACTCATCCTCTCTTCTCTCTATCTATATCCAATAGTATTTTCTTTGATCTAAAGCTTTCACACTCCACCTATACATCTCTTAGCCAAAGCCAGTAACATCTATTTGATTTAGAGCCTTTGGTTGTCAGAGTTGTAAAGAGGTCGTTCAAGTTCAGAACACATTTCTATTTTCGGAGCCGGTCGTGCGCTCGTCGCCAAGCACGGTGTTGTGAAGTAGGTCGTGCACTTGTCACCAAGCACGGTATTTTAAAGAGACTGCAAGCTCTCAATTAGCTTGTGAATAGTGGATTAACAGCAGGCATGAGTACATGCGACTGGATTAGTCCTCCAAGAGGGAAACCGGTATATATTGCGGTGTCCACTGAGTTTGATTCTCTGATCTCTTGTTATATCTATTTACTGTCTCTTTATTCATTGCCATAGTTATCTGTATTTAATTTTTAAATTGGTGATTATTTTCTGCTGTACTCGTACTCACTCTATTCACCCCCCTCTAGAGGTGCTCAACGGTCCTACATCCCTGACAACTCCATATCATCCCTTGATGACTTGACATGCCTCTTCATCGATCGGTTCTACGATAGTGGAAACGACATGACCATGTCGTCTCTCATAGAAGTCTGTAAGACGGAGAAGGAAACTGTTCGAACCTTCATCGAGCGTTTCCAACAAGCATGCCTAAGGTTACCTCCGGGTATGCCAGAACATGCACTCATTGACTCCTGCAGCATAAACATGATCCCTATGATCAAACTCTGGCTCAACTCCGCTCCACCTTCCGATTGGAGTTCATTGATTATCAAAGCCGAGGCCGCTGAAAAGAAGGTACGTAATGCTCACCTTCTTGGGGTTAACTTCCCCGCCTTCGATGACAAAGGAAAGAGGCCTGCTAACAGTAACAGTGGGCGTGAGGCAAAAAGGAAGCAGGCATTGACTGTCAATACTTCAAAAAGTACGTAGGTCCCCGCTCAGAAGCCTCCACATGTATCGAGACCAAAGATGGTCTACTCCTTCAATGGTGAGGATACCTTACAACTCTTTGAGATGCTGATCGACCCTGGGTTTTCTCTCAGCATCATCCCTCGAACTGCCCTGTGTAATACACCTCAATGGATCGAATGTAGATCGACCCTGGGTTTTCTCTCAGCATCATCCCTCGAACTCTGAACCAAACACTAAGGATCCCGATGCATCGTCTGACGGCGTTCCACACTACAATCATTGGTTTCAATACAAGCAAGAGTGAGCCGCTGGACAATATCCGACTGAAATGTCATATCGTTGATCTCCAGACCGAGGTGACTTATTATGCCGTGGATGCGGATGTCAACTACAACATCCTATTGGGACGGCCGTGGCTACACGAATACATGGTGGTTCTATCTACTCTCCATCAATGTATGAAGTACGTATCCACCAACGGCATAGTCAGAACAGAGTTTGCTGATGTCGATCCCTTCAGGAGGATTGGGGCCTCCTTCACCGACTCTGACCTGTACAAGTCGATTCACCTCGAAGATGAAGCCAATGACGCCGATGATGAAGCCGAAGCCGACTTGGAGGTGGATATGATAATCAACGCTCTCTTGAAAGTATGAATCAAGGGGAAGCCACCTCAAACACCGGCTCCTATGGTGGCTAAACTTTACAGGAAGGCACCAGCTTCTCTGGGCGGAGCATCCACTGAAGCCCCCTTAATGGTACTACTTAAGGGGAAAGCTCCTCAAGTGGTGGCTCCCCTCGTAGCCAAACTACGGGGAAAGGCACCAGCCGTCGGGACAATAACTGAGGTACCCCTCAAGGTGCGGCTTAAAGGCAGACCTTCTCAGTCGTCGGCATCTCTCACCGCCAGGCTATAGGAGAAGGCTCCAATATCTTTCTCAGTACAAATCCAAAAGCCAAAATGGGTCAAGCTCCCGATGGACTCTTCTGAACTGCCCAAAGCTACTCCAGTGCTCACTGCGAAGTTCTGGAGGAGTACATATCAGCCAATATTGACGTTCCATCCCTTGATGATGTAATCCCTCGGGATAAAATTTTATATTTTATCAATAAAAAGGTATCTTTCAATTATTCTAGTCTTCCACACTGGAATGCAATGTATACTTTAGATAATGCCCTGCAGTCATTATAAACACAAATAACGAATGTAAATCATGTAAATCAAGTTGTCCCATACCAAGGAGTCTGTTACATAGTCCTGCCTCGGAACCATGACGAGAGACCTATCATCTTCGGCAAAGTCTAGCGTCATCAAGACCCTTCACCGGCAGAGCCAGAACTCGACACCGACAGAATACAAATTTATCGGTACAATGATCGAGCCAAATATCTCATCCAAAAGCTGGGTTACAACCTGGAGAGCAGCCAGGGTCTGAACCATTGCAAAGGTCGACGTCTTTTCCTACGACTTCCCATGCCAAAAGGAAATTTGCAGGACCATTATTACAGTACTCGATAGGGGGTGGGCTATGTCACGTCTCAGACAACCCCAGAGAGTTCAGAAGCAGAGGATGTCACACATTCTCACTCGTCTTAAGCATCTACTTGGGACTCTGACACTAGCATCGGCCCAATCTTCAGGAAAGTGCTGTCAGCCAACATGACATCCGTACATCCTTCAGAAGATGAAGACAACGACCAGGCAATAAAGTTCTTCGATGAAGTACCCTGGGCTCAATTCCTAGGTGTGCAATGGGAATCTCGCTTTGAACTACGGGAACCCCTACTGAAGACGAAGTCGAGAAAATTGACCTCGGGGATGGATCTTCCTCCAAACCTATCTTCATCAGCAAGAGCTTGGCTGGGGAGGACCGAAAATCCTTGGTCCAGCTGGTCAAAGAATACATCGACGTCTTCGCCTGGAGCTACGAAGACATGCCAGGCCTCGATCCATAAGTTGCGATGTACATGCTTAACATCTTACCTGATGCTAAGCTGATTAAGCAGCAACAACGACGTTTTCATCCTAACATCATTGACGCTATCGATAAAGAAATAGATAAACTCCAGGGCAGCGGGTTTATTTGCAAAGAATAACACCCGGACTGGGTAGTCAATGTTGTTTCCGTCACTAAAAAGAACGAAAAGATCCGGGTCTGCATCGACTTTCGGGACCTCAACTCAGCTTTCCCGAAGGGCGAGTTTTCGCTCTCGATCACTGACGTAATGATCAACAACACATGTAGTTTCGAGCGCATGTCCTCCATAGATGGCTTCTCGGGCTAGAACCAGATCAAGATGTTCCCAGACGACGAAAGACACACGTCGTTCAGGACTCCGAAGGAGGTTTACAGCTACGCAGTAATGCCCTTTGGCTTAACAGTCGAGTGCTACGTTGACGATATTGCCATCAAAAATCGTCTTCGGGGTGATCACCTACAAGACCTGAAGATAGTCTTCAATCTCATGCGGGCGCATTAGCTTAAGATAAATCATGCTAAATCCTTCTTTGGGGTTTCTAGTGGAAATTTTTTGGGCTTTATTATCACTGCAAAGGGCATTCACGTCAATCCCGAGAAGACCAAAGCCATCCTTGACATGGATCCTCCGAAGAACCTTAGAGAACTTTGAGGCCTACAAGGACATCTCGTATACATCCGAAGGTTTATTGCAAACCTTTCTGGGAAATGCTAACCCTTCACCAAGCTCATGAAAAAGGGAGTCTCCTATGCCTGGACGAAAGAATCTCAGAAAGCTTTCGACGACATCAAAGTTTATCTGACGAGCCTTCCAGTTCTGATGGCACCCATCGCAGGCAAACCATTCCTGCTCTACATCCGTGCAATGGGTAGGCTATGAGTAGGCTATCCACTACCGAAGCTGGACAATGGTCGGGGCTGAATACCGGTACAATCCCGTCGAAAAAGAATGTCTAGCTCTGGTGTTTGCCATCCAAAAGACTTGCCATTATGTTTTGGGACAGAAAATTCATATTATCTCCCCAGTCAATCCACTCAGAGTCCTCATGATAAAGTCGGGGGGCACTAAACTCCCGATTAGCTACTTGGGCGATACTATTGACACCATATGACATGGTATTCGTCCCGCAAAAGGCAGTCAGAGGCCAGGCTCTGGCTGATTTCCTAGCAGTGCACCCAATTCCGGACTCTATGAAGACATTTCCGATGAAGTACAAGAACCGAACATTACCGAAGGGAACCCCGTTTGGCGGATGTTCTTCGATGGTGACTCTAGAACTGGCTCCAAAGGCCAGATCATTACAGGAGTGGGGGTGGTCCTGATCTCCCCCGACAAGCTGGTCATTCAGTGCGCCTACTCTCTTTCAGAGCCGTGCTCCAACAATGTTGCGGAATACAATGCCCTCATTATGGGACTCCAGTTGGCAAAGCAGCTGGGAATAGATTACCTCGAATCTTACAGCGACTCAAAACTCATCGTCAATCAAGTCTGAGGGCATTACGAAGTCCGCCATGAAGACCTCGTCCCTTATCACAAAGCAGCGTTGGACAATATCTCAACCTTCCTTGAGTTCTTCATAGAACACGTGCATCAACTGCAAAACCTAGAATCTGACGCTCTGGCTGGTCTCGCAGCCTTACTGACTGTACCAGTCGGGACTCAATACTTTATTATAGTGGTAGGTCAAGATTTGGCTTGTTCCAAAAACAATCTGTGCATGCGGACAACTCATGCCATGGCTACAAATACTAGTATTAACGTCAGAGACTGGAGATTCTCGTTCATCGACTTTGCCGTCTACGGAATCCTTCCAGAATATTCGATGGAGGCAGTCTCGGTCAGAAGGCATTCCCTCCGGTTCTATTATAATACGGCCACTAAAATGCTGTACCGAAGATCCTATGATGGACTTCTCCTCCGATGTCTATCAAACGAAGAAGCTGCTGAAGTCCTTCGAGAAGCTCATGATGGAACATGCGGAGCTCATCAACCTGGTCCTAAGCTACAGGACCGACTCTAATGTATGGGCTATTACTAGACCACCATGATGGCTGATGCTGTTGAGTATACAAAGAAATGTCATGCTTGCTAGGTACACTCTGACTTCATTCACAGACTGTCAGAGCCTCTACATTCGACGGTCGCCTCCTGGCCATTCGAAGCCTAGGGCATAGATATAGTGGGACCTATCACCCCTTCCTCATCCAGGGGACACCGCTTTATCCTAGTAATCACTGACTACTTCTCTAAGTGGGCAGAAGCAGTACCACTGACAGAAGTAAAAAGTTTAAAGGTGATCAACTTCATTAAGCATCACGTCATCAACCATTTTGGGTTGCCTCAAAGGATTATCTACGACAATGGGCCGTAATTCATCAGCCATGCATTCAGTATATTCTGTGACAAAAATCTTATTTAGAATGTGGCATCAACTGCCTACAATCCGACAGCAAATGGATTGGCGGAAGCTTTTAATAAAACCATCATCAAGCTACTCAAAAAAGTTGTGTTATCCAACAAGTGCGACTGGGATGAGAAGCTCGGTGAATGCCTTTGGGCCTATCGCACATCGGTACGGACCCCGACAGGTAATACACCGTTCTCCTTGGTCTATGGGAGCGAAGCAGTATTGCCACTGGAAATCCAGATACCCTCACTCCGAGTGGCAATCACGAATCAGCAGACGGAAGAAGACAATCAATGTCGTCGTCTGCAAGAGTTGGAAGAGTTGGACGAAAAATGCCTCTTGGCTCAACAGTGCATCGAACTTTACCAAGCCCGCATCTCGCAGGCTTTCAACAAAACGTTCAAACAGAGGACTTTCCAAGTAGGTGAGTTGGTTCTGGCAGTCAGAAGACCGATGGTAATGACTCATAAGACACCAAAAAAGTTCGAACCCAAATGGGAAGGACCCTTCATCATAGAGACGGTATACTCAAACGGTGTTTATCGTCTCGCTCAACCTAATAGGGACTTGTTCATGATGCCCATCAACGGCAAGTTTCTAAAGAAGTACTACTCCTGACATCCTTCATAATGTACTTCCTTCTTTCCAGTGAGAAAATTTATGAACTTGATAACCGAGTTCACTCCCCTTCTTTGACAATCAAGTGCTTCTGGAACCCAGCTCTTCCGTTGCATCCCCAGAAGAAGAACAACCATGTCCATATCACCTCTGAATTGCTTCTCTACACCTTATTAAGCAGGATTTTATACTACGTAAGATCATGCTCGTTACTATATTTACCGTGTCCACATTACCTTTGAGTAAACATTCTGTACAACAATCCCCGAGTTGTTGCACATCAACCATAGAACATCCACGTCCATATCACCTATGAGTTGTTCTATATATCCCTACCGAGTTCACTCCTACCACGTCCATATCACCTCTGAGTAGGAAAACTCTACCATTAGCCCCATATTTACCATGTTCATATTACCTCTGAATAAATATGTTAGTTCTCTCTCTCAACTTATTATCTGTACCTAAAACTAAGGTACACTAAGGATGATAAGTCCACATAAAATCCCCAGTAGAAGTATCTAAATTTATCACGTCCATACTACCTCTGTTAGGATTGTCGCATCTAAACAGCTTTATTGTCCATACTTCTTGTTCAAAGTATTTCAAAACTTGTGCAAAAGTTTTAAAAACTTTGAAAGAGGTCTTGTAGAAGTATAAAAAATGGATATTACTTTTAATCCCATATCGGAAAGGAGAAGAGGAGAAGTCTCATTTCACTATATATAAAGAGCCCATTTGCCTCTTTTGAAAAGGGGCACCAAAATAAAAAAAAGAAAAGAAAAGGGAGCCCGTTCAAGCCACAAAAAGTCGCAACTGTGCCTCTTCTTCTTCTTGATCGGCTGCAAGTTCTTCACTTGCCATCATTGTAAGAAAAAGTTGGGCTACTACGAAGAAATCTAAGACAGCACGGGCCATGCGCCTTCGCTCGCTGTCGTGGTGAGGATGAGTCGGATTCTGAGTACTATGCACCTTCGTAGGCTGGTACGAAGAAATCTGAGGCACTACGGGCCATGCCCCGCAAACGTGCTACGCCAACAGCGAACCAGAAGCATGTGCTCAAAATCATGCGCACTGCTGATGGCAAGCTGTACAGGGTTAACTCAGACGCATTTACGCCAGATACGAGCCGACCTTCAAAGTCCTTAGGCGCATCTACTGCGTTTCGAACCAAGTCAGGCAGGGCAAAATTTGCGACATTGAACCCTTGCGCCCACTTGGGTGGTGCACATGAAGTGGGTTCAAGTTGCAATAAATGTTGTTCCCATCCAATGATCTGGGCGTATCTCATGCGCGTAAATTGATCAAGGGGCACAGCATTCACATGACCACCCCGTGCTTGGCCTTGCCAAGCGTCTGAAGGGGGTATGAAAGTGAAACTCTCCCCTCATGATTTGCGTAATGTGACCACTTACAAACGCAGATCAGGATAGCTGACCATTAAGCACGATGCGCCCCTCGCTGGGCATACTTGTGCTACGGTCACCATCAACTTCTGCTGACACAAAATAATGGCTCCACTACCAAGGCAGTCTGTGTTCCAGCGACTTCAATCTGCTGTACCTATCCGACATTATCTCGAAAACATGATGCCATTTGAAGACTTTGTAAACTAGGCGCATCACTCTGATGTCTCAGCTAGGCGCATCATCTCAGCCCAGTACATTAGTCTACCAGTGCATCACTCTGCCCTGTCAGAGCGAATCACTTCATCGTTAACGCACATGTGCATCTGCCAGCCGATGGCTCTTCCATTATAATGAGTCTTGGGCACATCAAACCCAAACCATGCATTCAACTCGGCATCCAATGCCATCTCATAGAAGAATACTACCGACAAGGGGATCGAATATAAACTATCATGTCCATTCCTGGCACATCTCAGTCTTTTGAAGGAGTTCATCATCAAAGCTTCTTCGAACATGGAGATCATCCAGTGCAGCATCTCGCCAAAGAGGAGGACCGGTCGAGTTCATCTCCGTTTGGGAAGAAAAGTAAAACGAGAAACAAAACTTCTCTTCACGCTGCTACTTATAGGCCATGGCAAATCAAACCCATGTGCCATGTGGCAACTTTCCCGAAGTCAGTACAATGAACTTAACTTTATGGTGATGAATCTGCTCCCTTCGAATTCAGCATCAAAGAAGTCATTAAATGCCTCAGAAGAGCCAACAAAGACTGACCAATGAGGATGTACCATACAGCAGATGTGCTCGTCAATACCATGCTCTTCGTACTGATGCGCCTAGTAGAACGTAGACCCATGCACCCAGTGGTGTACGGAGATGTGCCCTCTCAGGCTCGTCACCCATCAAGCATTTAATGCTATATGACAGCTGTTTTGCAGAAAACGAAGAGCTGCCAACATCATCTTCATCATTATATTTTATCGGCTACAGCTGTCCTTGTCATGTGGTCGACCGATCACTTGCATGTGCCTCCACCGCCATGCACCTAGCAATTTACATGCGCCTCAAAAGCTATGTACCTCGCAGACTTACTCCTGATCTCAAGTAACAGAAGTCGAGTCTCTGCATGCGCCTCAAAAGCCATGCGCCTGGACTTGCCTATGACTTCTCGAAGACATAGACCAAGTCACCTCATACGCCTGATCCTAGGCGCATCCTGATGTGAAGCCATGTATGCGCCTCAAAAGCCATGCCCACGAACTCGCTAATGATTGTAAGCCCCCCGAATTTAGGGCTTATTTTTTTATTTTTATAAATCAATTATTTGCAATAGATATTATTATTTGATTAAATGTTCTTTACCGTGACTTTGACTTCTGCAGTGTTAGGGATGCCAATCTCTGGAAACTTCCTTCATCAGTGTGTAGTAGACAAGATTACCTTCACGTTGATATATCATGTCCCATCCAAACTTGTTCTCTTGTACTCTTTTTGCTTCGTACAACTTCAGGTCAATTTAGACCATTTGATCGTTGATTAATTATTAATTGATTTTCCACTCTTTTTCTTGATCATCATACGCACGTTACCATGACTTTTAATTTAGGAGCACAAGGCTAGTCATTTTCTTGAAACCAACTTGTCATGCCTGATCTACTCGAGACACTCTTCACCTATGACCTTCGTGTCCCACTCAGACACACCATCTTGTGCTTCATTTGCTTCGCACAACTTTTGGGTCAATTTAGGCTAATTAATTATCTACCGTAATTTGTGACCTGACTTTCAATTTAATTTCGGGACCCGACATCGACCCAACCTAGTCGACCCCAAATATGGATATGGCCCACACGAAGCCTACTACCCGTATGACACTTGTGTCCCATTTATTTGAGTCCCCACATGTTACTTATTTACCCATGATCATAATTGCCTATTTAAATTTAATTATTGCACCATGTTCGATTTTAACCCGATCCGGCTCAACCGAACCCAACCCAAACTTCATGTTGCCCCCTCATGAATATCCACACACTCATTTTCCTACAAATATTAAATACCTAGTATACCTATTCAAATATTTTAATGTACACTCAAATGATTTAATTTTCTAAAGGATAACCTATTTTTCCTACATTAAATCCTAGCCTTCATTTTCCCCAACACTCAATCCGAACCACCCATTTCTTTCCTCACATTCACAAATTTTTCCCTAGGCAGCCGGCCCTAACTCCTAGGAATTACTTTCTCTCTCTCTCTCTCTCTCTCTCTCTCTCTCTCTCCTCCATTTGATAACACACACACACACACACATAATTCTAACTCTCTCTCACTCACCTCTTTCTCTCCCTCCCTTTCTTAAAATTTTCCACAGCAGCAGCTTCCCCATGCCGAGCCCTCCCCCATGTCCGACATCACCTCAGCCTCCTCCCCGAGCTCCTCCTTCTATCTCCATCCAAACCACCTCTCCAGCCCTTTCTTCTCCTTTTCTACATCACCATCATTATTCATCACCACCACCATCTCCATCTACTCACCACAACACCACCAACCACCCTCGCCGCCGTACCACCACGAGCCACACGCCACCACCGCCGTCGTCAGGCCGGGCACCACCGTCGGGCGCCGCCGTGCCAGGCCAGCGCGTGCGCTTGCAACAACAGCAGCTGTGACTGCAGCGGCCGAAAGCACCAGCGCGTCCCTGGCCGCGCGGTACATGCGTCGCCGTCGGCGCCACGGCCGCCGTGGCCGACTTCTCTTGGCCGGCGCACCCCCAGTGTAACGCCCCTAGCAACATGTCTCCAACCATGTAGCGTGTGTGTCATGGCCAAGGAGATATAAGGATATCCCCAACAAGAAGGTAGTCCGCTAACACTAAGTTAACATGCATATAATAAAGTAAAACGACTAATAGAGTCGCTTGCAACCAAGTGTGGCTTGGACGCACAGTTTATAACAAAGGAAACTAACAATATGAAACAAAATAAATAATGCATAAAATAAATAATGTGACAGTAAATTAGCAAGGTATACTTGCCTGTTGCGACGCCTGGTGTGGTACAATAAAGGTGGCACAATATCGACTTCGGTGTTACAACTACGCAAAGTGACCTCTGATGACGGCATGGACGGTTCCATCGGGTCCAGGGCGGTCAAATTAGTTAGGGATGATATAAAGAAGTCCAGATTTGATGAGGGAATAGAAAAATGGGGCTAGTCGTGAACAGGGGGATAATCAAGGGTAATTAGATAAATAATACATAAATAATTTTAGAAAATATTTTATAATGCTTGAAAACTATATTTTACTATCCCAAAATATTAATATACAATAAAATCGTTTTAGGTCAAAAACTATAATTTACTTAGTAAAAGTATTTCGTATACTACTTGAAAATATATACGATAACTTGGAAATACATTTTATTAGTCACAATTTATCTTTAGATATAATAACACTTAGGTTTGTAAAATATACTTCCTCAACCAAAAGCTATATTTTCAGATGGTTAGAAAATAATCTAGATAAATATCTGGGGAGTATCAGGAAAATTATTTTATAATTTGAAATATACTTTTTGATAGAAAAATACCACAATAATAATCTTAAGCCCAAGTCGTATCTATAGTGTCATAAAATTAGAATTTAAGAATTTTTAATACATCTTATCATTTCGACAATCAATATGAATAATACTAATGATGATAATACATATATTCATACTAGCTTTCAAAATGTAATATATACTAATAGTAGTGAGTCTACTGCTAAACTAATTTTTATAGAAAAAATAGAAGTTATTATAATAATTAATAATTAATAAATAATAATAATAATAATAATAATAATAATAATAATGATAATAATAATAATACAAAAATACACTACATACATACATTAATACTAATAGTAATAATACATTAATACTAGTAATAATAATAATATAATAATAATAGATATTAAATATACATGACAGTACTGCTGTCCCTTTAACAGTAAAAAAAAGTAAAAAATAATAAAAGAAAAGGAAATGGAGAGAGAAAGGAGAGGGTGAGGGTAGAGAGATCGAGAAAGAGAGAAAGGAGAGGCGGAGGGGCGATCGGAGCTGGGGGTCGTCGGGGCTTGGCACGGGCGGAGGAGAAGTGAGGCGCGGTCGGGACGGCGGAGGACTCAGCGGAAGAGGGAGGTCGCGGAGAGGAACTGAGGCGGAGGGAAGCTCAGCCACGCGGAGGGAGAAGATGATCGGAAGGGCGGCGACTTGCTCCGACGACAGCGGGGAGAGCGTGCTGCTCCGGCGCAGTGGGGCCGGACGCGGCGGCAGAAGTACGGAGAGCGGGCAAGGAAGGGGAACGAGAGCGGGAGAGCGGTCGGAACTCCGGCGACGGCGAGCGGCGGAGAGAACGGTTTGCTGCGGTGGACGTCGAGGTCGAAAAAGAGGGAACGGAGAGGTGGAGCGGCGGAGCCATGGGGCGGTGACCAGGCACGGCGAGGCGGAGGTAGTCGGAAAGAGAGGCGGTGGTTGCGGACGACCGGGGCGGCACGGCAGGGAAGTGCGGCCACGACGGTCAGGGATTGGATCTACGACGATTGGGCTGGTCCGAGAAGTCGACGGCGGTCGCGCGCGGAGGGCCGACGGCGTTCGGGCGCGACTCCGGCAGAGGTACGGTGGTGGCGGGGGTGTTTGGTTTTATTTCTTTAATTTGGGGGTTCTGAGTAATTTGGTGGCGGTGGTCGTTTGATCGGCGATGGCCGTGGTAGCTAAGGCGGTGTTGGCCGAGGGTTTTCGGGGTCGTCGGCGTCGAACGTCGGTGATGGTGGTAGTTTGTGGTCAGGATGGTGGCTGGTGGATCTGTGCTGGTGGCGGGTGGCCGGGACTGGTGGTTCTGGTGATGGTGGTGTGGTAGTTTTGGTGACGGGATAGTGCGTGGTGGTTGGCAGGACGTGATCGGAGAGTCTGGCAGACCGGGGGTGGATTGGTGATTGGAAGCTGACGGGTTTGGGTTTGCTGGAGCCGGGCACGGCCAGGGTGACGGGGTGGTCGGCCGTATCGACGGGAATGGTGGAGGTCGTGGGTCGTGAGGAGAGGTCGTAGGTTTTAGGATTTGGATATCTATTGCGGGTTAGGGTGGTGTCGTGTCGGGTGTGTCTGACACGACGGGGGAGGATGTTCGGAGTTGCCGGACATGAGACGAAAATAATGTATATGTAATAGAGGAGAATAGTGGATGGGATACGGACACGATGCACGATTTGGATTGTAGAATTTGTGGAAGATGAATTGTGGAGAAAATAATATGGAGGAGTACCTGCCTATTTATAGGATGTGGGAATTCCCAATTGGATAGGGATTAGGAAAAGATTTAAATCCCCTTTTTGATAATTTACCATTTAATTTAAAATCAATCAAATCCAAATCCAAATACAAATCTAATTTAAATTTTATTTAAATTCTTTTAGTTTAAAATCAAATAGGATAAATCTATTTTCAAACATAGATATTATTTTAGCTATTTAAATATATCCATAAAATTAATTCAAGATTTAAATCGCCACAATAATTTCAAAATATGTTTTCCAAAAATACAAATAATAACAATTTTAAAAATTACATTATTATTTAAAAATAAATAATAAACAATTACGAAATATATATGTATGCACAAATTAATATTTACAAATATATACTTTTCTAGTATACCATTTTATAAGAATATTATTTATTATTATAACTGACTAAATAAAAGGCTTTTCATAAATAAAATCATAAATTTAGAAATTTTGATAGCTGAAAATAATTATTATATATTATCTTAAAACTATATAAAAAAATAGGAAAAATGTTTTTCAAAAAAAATATGTACACTCGCACATATTCGCACTCGTCGAGCAATTACGAAAAATAAAATTTTATGCGCGACGTACAATACGACTACGCGACGTACAATACAAAATTTTAAATCAGTACCAAATTTAATAATTTAAAAAAAATAGTAAAAATTTAGGGGTTTTACACCCAGGCAGGCCCCGTGGCCACCATTCTCCTCTCCGACTTGTATCGGAGGCGATTCGTGCATTTGGCACGGGTTTCCGTCGGCGCGAGCTCGGAATAGATCCGAAAATGGCGTTCCGTCGCAGCGATTTTGCGTGCATTTCTCGAGAAATTCGACCGTTGGATCGGCAATTTCTTTGCTCCGTCATAATCTCGGTATATCCATCTTCTCTCCCCTCAATTTTCGTCCGTTAAATTTATTGTTTGATACATCAAAATCGGCCACCAAGTTGACCGTTTAAATTGTGTTATTTTGGACAGTTTTGCGGAGCCAACTTCGTCGGTTCGTATCTCCTCCATCGCAGCTCCGTCTGGCGTACCACTGGTTCCTATGCGAAGCTGGTATAACCCTCTTCCTACCCCTCCAGTTTTGTTTCATTGTGAGCACATTTGATTGGTTGAATTTGACGCCAAAGTTGGCCGTCCGAATTCGTAATTTCCAAGTTGTAAAATTCTATTTTTGAACTCGGGACTCCGAATTCAATTTTTGACACCAATAGTAGACTCTTGGCATCGTTCTGGCACATTTTCATATAAATTTGGTTAGATTTGGTGGACAGTAGCTTCGGCACGTATTTCGGTGTAAGTCGGATACCAATATCCGGGTCAACGGATCATTTTGAGATCGGCTCATCGAAATCAAATTCCGGATATACCGTTGAGTTCGTATCGTCATTCTGGACTCGTTGACATATAATTTGCTGAGTTTTGAGGACATTGGCTCCGACACGTTTTTTCGTGCAAATCGGATTCTAATATCCGTGTCAACGGACCAATTTGAGATCGGGTCAACGGAATCCAATTCTGGATATACCGTTGGGTTCGTATCGTCATTCTGGATTCGTGGACATATAATTTGTTATGTTTAGTGGACTAGTATTCTTGCACATTTTTCGGTGCAAAGCGGGTCCGATACGGACACCGTTTTGACTCAAAATTACTTTTTTGCCCCTGTGTCCAAATTGGACTTATGAATAGGCTATCCTAGCTAATTTGACCATTCTGGACATGTTAGTAATAGTTGTTTCACTAACCGACAACATCTGTAGATTTTTACCCTATTATTATAATCTTTCTCTTTTGTTTGTATTTTGAGATCCATCGATCTCAGTGATTTTCCAACCACTGAAATTGAATATGTTGACCCTGTAGATGTTTATAGAGACTAGCTTTTACCTTGTTGACCTTACTTTGACTGAACGTCGAAGTAGAGTCAACATTGATATAGGTTAGACTAGCTTTGACCTTGGTTGACCACAGTTGACTATTTTGACCAAAAGTCAACCGGAAGTCAACCGTAGCCTAAAATTGACTAGTATTGGACTGAAGTTGACCAGTTGACCCAAAGTCAACTGTTTGTCAAGTTTAACCTAGAGTTGACCTAGAGTTGACCAGAGTTGACCAGTTGACCAAAAGTCAACTGTAAGTCAACTCTTGACTTAGATTGACCTAGTTTGACTTACTTTGACTTGCCTTGACCTAGTTTGACTTAGTATGACTTGATTCTACTTCCAAACCCTTATATTGATACAGTATTCCACATATAGGTCCTCGAAGCACTGTTCTAGGACTCAGTTGACATATTCCACCAGATCGAAGGCGAGTACATTCTCTGATAATATTTCTGTTTTATGATATCGTCTATGTTTTTTGTATTTAGTGTAGATATCCTTGTTCTCTTGACACATTGTTCACACGGATTGGTATCTCACTGGATCCCGTCATGAGATGTTATTCCTCGCTTTTCTTGGTAAATCTTGTGCAAGTCTTTTTTGTTCCTTGTGCATTGTATAGACACGATTCCTGCGAAGGCTAGCTACCCTCTCATAGAATCGCGCGTCATGATGTGTCATGGTTGGATCCACTATACTAGTCGGGGGACGAGGAGTATTAGTGTAGATGTGTGGTCATTATCCACCATTAGATCTTGTGAGTGTTAATCATACACTCTACGTATGATTAACCAGGCCAGTAGACCTTGTGCAGACCCAAGCCGGCCACATATTGAAACTAGTACTCACACACCTAGATAGATGATTCTTGATTCTTGTACATGCCATGATCAGTTTTATTTGCCTTGTTCTAGCTCTAGATTTACAGCTTACCTTGCCATGATACTCACATGTACATTTTATGATTTCTTGTATATTCTCTCTATTAACTGCTATATTTTCAATATCGTCTAATTAAAACTGTTATTTGAGATTTGTGCTCGTTCCACTCTGACTGGATATGTTGACAAAATTTTAGGAGTAGTTGTGCCCTCAGTATTGGACTTCATGATGTTGCTAGCTGAGGTGGATCTCACTATTCTTCTATGTGAGTTGCCTGGTAGTTATCCTTAGTTAGTCTTGTTGTTCCTTCTTTATTTTCCTGTCTTATGATTCTTGTAGATTCTAGTTGTTCTAGTGATATTGTTATTATTTCTTGTCTTATCTTTCTTAATTGTTGTGATGTGACATGAGTACATTTCTAGTTATGGATCTTTCGATGTTGTAGTTAGTTTAGGGTACTTGATAGCGCTCTACCGTCGATTCTGCGGCGTAGGCTGGACATGGCCTACGTATTCATACCCGTATATCTGGGTACGGGTCGTGACACATATTTGTGGTGGCCCATGCAGGTCAGTCTTTGCAATTAATGCGAAGTCGTGGTGGTACTTGAGCTTATTTGTACTACTACGAGCCTGTCCTAGGATTAAGGTTGAGTCATGGAATATTTTAGGATTTTGGTACTCAGTCACATGTTAGGAACTCTTGGTAGATTCCAGAGATGTCCCTTGGGAATCTTATTTCGAACTTTTCAAAACTTTTCCCATTTGTTTCTGTCCGTCCTGATTTCTAAAATATTTGTCCATATCAAACTTTATTCTTTCTTGGGATAAGTTGTGGATCCCAGAGGGAAGGTATAAGTTGAACTTATATATCCTCTAGGTTGAGAATCAAGTATGATTTGCCAATCTTATATCAAGGTTGAGATCATTTAGATTATATTCCAGAACTTTGAATCTTGACCTAGATAGTACCTTTGGGACTTCTCTTGAGAACTTTTCCTAAACCCTACATCGGAATATATTTTCGCTAGTTTCCATTCACTTACCCTTGATTCGTTGTTGAATTTTGAATCTTGATGTTCGTTCATTGTCGACTTTGATTTTGTATCTAAATCACTTTTTATGAATTGAGTTAAGATATTCTGATAAAAATATTTGATGAGAACGATGAGAACGATAAATGTCTACTTTATTTATGGAGTTTAAAATTTATCGCAGTCATACTAGCTAGCACGACATGGACGTAGAGCATGATGTTGGATATACTATCATAGTTATGGAATTTGAATTTTCTTGCAGCCATACCGGTTGGCGTGGTAAGAATTCCAGATGACATGATTTTAGGATGTATACCTTAGTTATGGACTCTATCGTTTATTGCAGCTATGCTTACTGGCGTGGCAAAAATTTTGGCAACATAATTTCAGGGAGACGTGTATGGTTATCAGACTGTATCTTAAATCGGATCACTTCGTTATGACTGGATGAGCAAGAACAAATTCTTATCATCATTCTTTCCCGTCTTGGTTAACTCTATCTATCTACAGCCTAACTAGAATTTTCTCGATAGGATTGTTTTGTGTTCCATCTTTCATATGATTTGACTGAACTCTTCTTCGCTAGCCTCTTGGGTAATTCTTCTTGTCCTTCCCGGTAATCGTTGAAAGTGTCTCATGAGTTTATTCAAGAAAAGTTCGAAAATTAATTTATCCTTGTATTACGTAATCGGGAGTTTGCATCCAGAGAAATACTGGCGAGGCATGACTTCGGATAACGGCATCGTGGTTAAATATGTTTCTCGAATTCTACTTGGACCACTCCCTAAGCATTTTGACTAACATCTTCTCCTTTATTTTGTAAAAAATTGTTTGGAAATATTTCACGGATTTGGCCAAGTTAAGTTCAGAAACCTATATTATCTGGCGTTGCAGCTGTGCTCTGCAGCCATCCGTCGTATTATAGAACAAGGAAGTTAATCGCAGCCAGATGAACACTAGCGCGATAGTAACTTCAGGTGACATAATTATGGAGGTATATGGTTCTTGAGTTTTACTTCGACTACGTCCTATGCATCTCGTTTGTCCTCATACTATTCTTGGAAATATTTCGACAATCTTTTCTGTCTTGCTTGACCCTTACCTTGTCTGAATATTGATATGGATTGCTCGACCCAGTCTTAGGCCTTTGTTTTCTTCTATTTAATTGATGACTGAAATAGCCAAACCTTGTTGACAGATTATGTAGTGTAACTGTAATATGTTAATGTGTGATTATGATGAGTATATTTTTCTTGGGGATTCATTGGGTTGAGCTGGTAGGACAGATATGAGTTACTGATTATAGTGGACTTAGAAAACCATTAAGGACGATTAGTTTGATAGTATAGATTGATGATAAGGTATCTAAGAAGGAGTAATGAAATATTATATTTTGTGACTACGTATTTAGGATTAGAATCTTGTGCTTAGATTCGAGGGTTAAATATTGTGAGACTCTGATGATAAAGTGATTATTGGTTAACTGCAAGCCATTTACTTATGATTGGAGGATAGATCGATATATGGAATGAAATAGAAGGAGATAACATTGCGTGCAAGATCGAAAGATAGCAGGAACAAAATATGGACATATGTACATAGGTAATAAAATAATTCGGTAAATGAATTAAGAGTTTGAATTTGAGGGTTTATATTCAGGAGTTCTTGAGTAAAGAGAGAAGACTCAATGCCAAAAATAGGTTTGAATGTATAATTTCATGGAGCTTGTGATTAGTAGGATAAAGATACTTAGGACGGAATAAGAAAACAAATAAATTAATATTGAGATTGGAATTTTGGTTGATGGTCAATCATTGTTGATATATATATATATATATATATATATATATATATATATATATATATATATATATATATATATATATATATATATATACGTATCTCGAGGATGACCTATATTTTAGAGTATATGTAAAGGTTCTTATTGATATGAAGATTCTTAGGGATAAAATAAACATAGTTTTTATGGAAGAAGTTTGTTGAACCTGAACCAAAATACCTGTAGAAAGAAACAACATAGATGATAACAAGGGTAGCAGATTGGGTACTGTAGCCATAGCAGTTGCATGTTTTATCTTGACCTATTGGATGAGTTTTAATTTCGAGGACGAAATTTTTAAAAGGTGGGTAGGATGTAAGCCCCCTGAATTTAGGGCTTATTTTTTTTCATTTTTATAAATCAATTATTTGCAATAGATATTTTATTTGATTAAATGCTCTTTACCGTGACTTTGACTTCTGGAGTGTCAGGGATGCCAATCTCTGGAAACTTCCTTCATCAGTGTGTAGTAGACAAGATTACCTTCACGTTGATATATCATGTCCCATCCAAACTTGTTCTCTTGTACTCTTTTTGCTTCGCATAACTTCAGGTCAATTTAGACCATTTGATCGTTGATTAATTATTAATTGATTTTCCACTCTTTTTCTTGATCATCATATGCACGTTACCATGAATTTTAATTTAGGAGCACAAGGCTAGTCATTTTCTTGAAACCAACTTGTCATGCCTGATCTACTCGAGACGCTCTTCACCTATGACCTTCGTGTCCCACTCAGACACACTATTTTGTGCTTCATTTGCTTCGCACAACTTTTGGATCAATTTAGGCTAATTAATTATCCACCGTAATTTGTGACCTGACTTCCAATTTAATTTCGGGACCCGACATCGACCCAACCTAGTCGACCCCAAATATGGACATGGCCCACACGAAGCATACTACCCGCATGATACTTGTGTCCCATTTATTTGAGTCCCCACATGTTACTTATTTACCCATGATCATAATTGTCTATTTAAATTCAATTATTGCACCATGTCCGATTTTAACCCGACCCGGCTAAACCGAATGTCACGACCCGCACCCTAGCTTTAGGGCACGAGACGTGGGTACGTCCAGCCTACGCCGCAGTGTCGGCGGTAGAACGCTGTTCTAGGTCACAATCACATCTAAAACAATATGCTACTCTCCAGACGGAGGACAACACGTAAAGATACTATCTCAATCACAACTCTAAAAATAGATAACAGCACGATGAAATAGATAAGATTATCCACAAGAGAGAAAATCAGGAGTGATAGTACAGAAAGTTCTATTAAACAAACTCAAGATTTCTAATACAACTCTAAGACAAACAATACAGAAAATGAACAACCTCTAGGTAAATACTCCAAGCTCTACCAGTGTCCTCTAGGCTAACTGTGAACTCCAAGTACCTGTAAAATTTTATCAACAGGTCCAATCAGGGCAGGAACGAGCACATATCTCTCACAACAGTTCATATCAGGAATGGACATATAAAGCAAGCTATAGAAAATTATACATGAAACGCTGTAAAGAGAAATCAACAGGAGAGAAGATATAACTGAAATATAAATATGATAAATAAAGAATATAACCTTCTACGTGAAACAGAGCATGAATTGGTTATGTAAACAGCTTGGGTCGCACATGGATACAACTACGGAAAGAACATGGATAACAACTACTGGGGATAATGATCACATAACCAACGACACTCTCCCTGCCCCCAACCAATACACAAGGATCAAAGCATGTTATGTTATTGCACATGGATAACAACTACTGTATACATGGAGCTCATATGGTCATGAGTGTACATGAATAACATATGAGTGCACATGGATAAAAGTGAATACATGGAGTACATGATGAACATGATAAAGTACATGAAACATGACATACTCGATGTATCCGAGGGGATAACATCGCATGAAAAGATCCATAGGGTACCGATCCGTGTGAACGTCGTGTCAGCATCAAGTATACTAGTCTATAACAAGAGTACATATCCAAAGAAGCATGAAAAGATCAGAGAATGTACTCGCCTGGTAATCCAAGCCGCTGATAAATGTAGATGTCCAACTGGAGTCACAGTGTCCTATTTAGAGCAATCACAAGTCACAAAAGAGTCTAACATAAAATAAAAGTAATCTACAGTACATTCTAGATAGTTCTAGGTCCTTCTAGGTTCAAGTCTAATCAACAAGTCCACTAGGTCAATTAAAGTCAACTAGTCAAGTTCTAGTTCAATCCGAGTCAAACTAAGTCAATGGTTGACCTATAGTTAATTTTTGGTTAATATAGTCAACCTGGTCAAGGGGGATCAATTCTAGTCTCTAAGTATAAAACTATGAGGTTGCACCAATTCCGAATTACGGAAAAATAGGATTTAACTAACTAATGGTGACACCTAGAAAAAGTATCTACAAACATTGTCGGATGATAAAACAAATATCACCAACGTGTCCAGAAGGGTCAAATCAGCTAGGATTGTCTATCCTTAAGTCCAATTCTGGACACAGGGGCAAAACGGTAATTTCGGGCAAAAACGATGTCCGCCGTTGGACCCGCTTTGCACCAAAAAATGTGCCAGAGTCAATGGTCTCTAAAGTCGTCAAACTACATGTCTACGGATCCAGTTTTCCGATACGAACCCAACCGTATGTCCAAAGTTGGATTCCGGCGGGCCGTGCACAAAATCGTCCGTTGAGTGGGACCGTGGGGCCCGCAAAACGACGTACGATTCGACTGTCTCAGATTTGGACCAAACTTGGCATGCAGGACTAGAAAAACGATACGGTTCTGTTGGCGCAAGTTTCGTCTCGATCTGACGAGCGTGCACAAAGTAATTGGAGAATTTGTAACGTGCACGATACGGAGAATTTCGACGGATACGCATCAAATTCGTCGCGCACACGCGACCAATTTGAATTTCGTCAAAGCCCACACGACCACGAAACCGTTACGCAGCTTTCGATGCTTTCGGTTCGCGACCACGTCGTCCCGATTGGCGTGACGCACGTCGTGTGGAACAATTTTCAAGTTTTGAAAACAGATTTTTGGGAAACTTTGGAATTCGATTTCTCGACGCTCAGTCGATGATTTCAAATTCCGCAAGAAGGGATTCGAAGCCCTACATGTTGTCAAAAAGTCTCTTCAAAAAGTTTTCGAAAACTGCTAATAGGTTGGTCATGAATTGCTGTCAAAGTTGGGGTTTTAGATAAACTTATGCTCTGTTTTTGCATCAGTTTTCGACGGGTTTTGGGCTCGATTTTCCTGACTGGTCGTTGGGTTATATTTCGATCCAATCATGGGGATCTCGAGAGGGTTATATTGGGTCTCCATACTATTTTACGAAATTGAAATCGATTGAGAAACGAGGGAGAAAATCACCTGCGAAGTCGACTCTTCCGGGGGTTTGCTGCTGTTGCTTACGACTCCACGCGCGCGCGCGCGGCCAACTCCGGCCGGCCTGGCGGCGCGCGGCGTCGCCGAGGACGCGCGCGGGGTCGCCCAGGGGGTGGCGCGGGTAGCGTCGAGTTTTGGTGGTTAGGGTTTCGCTGCGGTTTTAGTTCTCTGCCGATCTCCTTTATATACTTATATATATACGAAGGTTTTTGTATAACAAGCAGGGGGTGTTCGGGTTACAGAGTAGCCCAGGGCTCTCGGGCTGTGCTGGCCTTGGGCTCAGCTGGGTCTGAGCTCCCTTGGGCCGGGCTGGGCCGGGAAGTTATGGGCTTCTATATATATATAGCTATTTACATATATAAGAATACATATATATATATGTATATATACATACAATTATATATTAATACATATACAAATGCATATATAATATACTTGTATATCCACATAAATACTCACGTATACAATATATATATATATATATATATATATATATATATATATATATATATATATATATATATATATATATATACACTCGTATAATATATATATATTCTCTCTCTCTATATATATATTCTATATATATTCTCTCTCTCTATATATATATATATATTCATCTATATATATATATTCTATATATATATATATATATATATATATATATATATATATATATATATATATATATATTCTCTGTCTACATATATATATATTCATCTATATATATATTCTATATATATATATATATTCTCTTTCTCTCTCTATATATATATACACACATACACTTAATATATATTTATATATACATACCAATAAATATAATATATTTATGTATATATACAAAGATGCATGTACATCATATATATTCGTATACACATATACATTATTTTTATTAGACAATAAAATAGTATAACCAATAAAATATTAATATTAAATAACAATCACAATAAATAATAATAATAATAATAATAATAATAATAATAATAATAATAATAATAATAATAATAATAATAATAATAATAATACCCATTGTATAAATAACCAAATATCCTCAAGTCTACCCAAAAAGCTAGAAAATATTTGTACATACCTAAAAGTAGGTCTACATAGGCTTGGGCTTGGTTTGGGTCCAATTTGCACTAGTTTGGTGCGATCGGTCTCCTAGACGTCAAATAATATTATTAATGAATAATTAGCTATTTAAAATGGTCACGTCACAACTTGGCCCGGTTTTCCAGGTTAGGACATCACTATGGCCCGGCCTTCTCTACCAGGGCTAATACACTAGTCAAAGCATGCCACTACACTACCCGTGCCATAATTCCTAGTCACCTTGTACTCCAAATCTCAAGCATGGCTAAAATCATTTACCGTAATAATTAATTAAAATAAATATTCATAAAAATCTAAAAATCACCTTTTTAATTAAAATAAATAAAAATTTTAAATTTCCGGGAAGGGAGGCTACACCGAACCCAACCCAAACTTCATGTTGCTCCCTCATGAATATCCACACACTCATTTTCCTACAAATATTAAATACCTAGTATACCCATTCAAATATTTTAATGTACACTCAAATGATTTAATTTCCTAAAGGATAACCTATTTTTTCGACATTAAATCCTAGCCTTCATTTTTCCCAACACTCAATCCCAACCACCCATTTCTTTCCTCACACTCATAAATTTTTCCCTAGACAGCCGGCCCTAACTCCTAGGAATTACTTTTTCTCTCTCTCTCCTTCATTTGATAACACACACACACACACATAATTCTAACTCTCTCTCACTCACCTCTTTCTCTCTCTCCCTTTCTTAAAATTTTCCACAGCAGCAGCTTCACCATGCCGAGCCCATCCCCCATGGCCGACTTTACCTTAGCCTCCTCCCCGAGCTCCTCCTTCCTCCTCCTCCCGAACCACCTCTCCAGCCCTTTCTCCTCTTTTTCATCACCATCATTATTCATCACCACCACCATCTCCATCTACCCACCACAACACCACCAACCACCCTCGCCGTCGCACCACCATGAGCCACACGCCACCACTGCCGCCGTCAGGCCGGGCACCACCGCCGGGCTCCGCCGCGCCAGACAAGTGCGCACGTTTTCAACAATAGCAGCTGTGACTGCAGCGGCCGGAAGCACCAGTGCGCCCCTGGCTGTGCAGTGCAGGCATCGCCGTCGGCGCCACGGCTACCGTGGACGGCCTCTCTTGGACGGATGCACCCCCCAGGCAGGCCCCGTGGCCACCATTCCCCTCTTCGATGTGTATCGGAGGCGATTCGTGCGTTTGGCACGGGTTTCCGTCGACGCGAGCTCGGAATAGATCCGGAAATAGCATTCCGTCGCAGCAACTTCGCACACATTTTTTAAAAAATCCGACCATTGGATCGGCGATTCCTTTGCTCCGTCACAATCTCGATATATCCATCTTCTCTCCCCTCAATTTTTGTTCGTTAAATTTATTGTTTGATACATCAAAACCGGCCACTAAGTTGACCGTTTAAATTGTGTTATTTTTGGACAGTTTTACGGAGCCAACTTCGTCGGTTCGTATCTCTTCTATCGCAGCTCCATCTAGCGTGCCACTGGTTCTTATGCGAAGCTGGTATAACCCTCTTCCTACCCCTCCAGTTTTGTTTCATTGTGAGCACGTTTGATTGGTTGAATTTGACGCCAAAGTTGGCCGTCCGAATTCGTAATTTTCAAGTTATAAAATTCCATTTTTGAACCCGGGACTCCGAATTCAATTTCTGACACCACCAGTAGACTCGTGGCATCGTTCTGGCACATTTTCATATAAAGTTTGTCAGATTTGGTGGACATTGGTTCCGGCACGTATTTCGGAGCAAGTCGGATACCAATATCTGGGTCAACAGGTCATTTTGAGATCGGCTCATCGGAATTCAATTCCGGATATACCGTTGAGTTTGTATCATCATTCTGGACTCGTTGACATATAATTTGCTGAGTTTTGAGGACATTGACTCCGACATGCTTTTCCGTGCAAATCAGATTCCAATATCCGGGTCAACGGACCAATTTGAGATCGGGTCAACGGAATCCAATTCTGGATATACCGTTGGGTTCGTATCATCATTCTGGATTCAGAAACATATAATATTTTATGTGTAGTGGACTAGTATTCTTGCACATTTTTTGGTGCAAAGTGGATCCAACATGGACACCATTTTGATCCAAAATTACCTTTTTGCCCCTGTGTCCAAATTGGACTTATGAATAGGCTATCCTAGCTAATTTGACCATTCTGGACACGTTGGTAATGGTTGTTTCACCATCCGACAACATCTGTAGGTTTTTACCCTATTATTATAATCTTTCTCTTTTGTTTGTATTTTGAGATCCATCGATCTCAGTGATTTTCCAACCACTGAAATTGAATGTGTTGACCCTGTAGATGTTTATAGAGACTAGCTTTTACCCTGTTGACCTTGGTTGACTACTTTGACTGAACGTCGAAGTAGAGTCAACATTGACCTAGGTTAGACTAGTTTTGACCTTGGTTGACCACAGTTGACTATTTTGACCAAAAGTCATCCGTAGCCTAAAATTGACTAAAACTGGACCGAAGTTGACAAGTTGACCCAAAGTCAACTGTTAGTCAAGTTTGACCTAGAGTTGACCTAGGGTTGACCAGAGTTGACCAGTTGACCAAAAGTCAACTGTAAGTCAACCCTTGACTTAGATTAACCTAGTTTGACTTGCTTTGACTTGCCTTGACCTAGTTTGACTTAGTATGACTTGATTTTACTTCCAAACCCTTATATTGATACATAATTCCACCTATAGGTCCTCGAGGCACTGTTCTAGGACTCAGTTGACATATTCCACCAGATCGCAGGCGAGTACATTCTCTGATAATATTTCTGTTTTATGATATCGTCTATGTTTCTTGTATTTAGTGTAGATATCCTTATTCTCTTGACACATTGTTCACACGGATTGGTATCTCTCTGGATGCCGTCATGAGATGTTATTCCCCGCTTTCCTTGGTATATCTTGTGCAAGCCTTTCTTGTTTCTTGTGCATTGTATAGACACGATTCCTGCGAAGGCTAGCTACCCTCTCGTAGAATCGCGCGTCATGATGTGTCATGTTTGGATCCACCATACTAGTCGGGGGACGGGGAGTATTAGTGTAGATGTGTGGTCATTATCCACCTTGTTATTCTTGTAGATCTTGTGAGTGTTAATCATACACTCCACGTATGATCAACCAAGCCAGTAGACCTTGTGCAGACCCAAGACGGCCACATGTTGAAACTAGTACTCACACACCTAGGTAGATGATTCTTGATTCTTATACATGCCATCATCAGTTTTACTTGTCTTGTTCTAGCTCTGGATTTACAACTTACCTTGTCATGATACTCACATGTACATTTCATGATTTCTTGTATATTCTATCTATTTACTGTGACATTTTCAATATCGTCTAATTAGAACTGTTATTTGAGATTTGTGCTCGTTCCATCCTGACTGGATATGTTGACAAAATTTTAGGAGTAGTTGTGTCCTCAGTATTGGACTTCATGATGTTGCTAGCTTAGGTGGATCTTACTATTCTTCTATGTGAGTTGCCTGGTAGTTATCCTTAGTTAGTCTTGTTGTTCCTTCTTTATTTTCCTCTCTTATGATCCTTGTAGATTCTAGTTGTTCTGGTGATATTGTTATTATTTCTTGTGTTATCTTCCTTAGTTTTTATGATGTGACATTTGTACATTTCTAGTTATGGATCTTTAGATATTGTAGTTAGTATAGGGTGCTTGACAGCGCTCTACCGCCGATACTGCGGCGTAGGCTGGGCGTGGCCCATATATTCGTACCCGTATATCCGGGTGCGGGTCGTGACAATGATCCCTAAAGACAGCAGCTCAGTCCTCTCCATGCGTCTGATCCTAGGCGCATCAAGACAGATCACTCTTCCCCAAATTTGAGATCTTTGAAGCGACAGACATGCGCTACTTGTCTTTTGGCTCAGTTCTGCTCAAGAATGGGTGCTAACTACCCAAGATCTCAGCAACAAACAAATCCTTGTAACTGCCACGTGTCAGCTCCACCGCAGCCCAATACAGTAGTTCAAACAGATTTGAGGCGCATCATCCATGCTCCTCCACCAGCATCAGCCACATGGTGTTCCCACATCCAGGCGCATCCTACATATGCGTGCAGAGGCAGCTCAGCCTGCTGCCTATAAATAGAAGGACCATTCCTTCAAGGAGAGAGACATACATACAGAGATATATCCATAGATCATATCCAGAGATCAGGAGAGTTACTTCACGTCTTCTTTTCCTCAAAACGCTACGGCATCCAGAGCAACCCAGACCTTCAGAGAATTCAAGATCGTCGTCAGATCGTCAATGGAGTCAACGCATTGCCACTCGCTCCACCGACACAGTTCTTAGATAAAAAGAAAAGGGCACTCAAAGGACTATATCTAAGTCCTACATTGCAATCGAAATTCAAAAGTTTCAATCAAAACCTTTTGTGTCCCCTTTTTTGATGGCGAACAGTCTTGTTACAGGTCTTGGCCTTGTGCAAGCACAACTTAGGCTTGCACGATATCACGCTCAAGCGAGGACGAACGATCTGACAGAGTTCGAAGCGAGTACGAAAGGACTCTGTAGGATCGTAGCAAGACAGAAGCTACTGAAGGCATCCCAGTTTCCAGCTCGAGATTGGATGACAGCGGTAGACCTACTATTAGGGGATATGTCCACCACTAGTAGAAGGCGGAAGAAAGGCGACTAGTTACTAGGATCACCTGGAAGCAGTTCTATGATCTATTCTATGAGAGATTCTTTCCCATTCATGTTCGGAGACGATCTTTACGACCAGTTCCTTCATATGAAGCAAGGAAGTATGACAGTTGATGAGTATGACTCAGAGTTCAATCCCTGAGTAGATTTGGTGCGGGATTGATCCCGACAGAGTTAGAGAAGGCGAGGAGATTCCATCAGGGGCTAGAACCAGAGCTCAAGTCATATACGACTACATAATCTTGAGTCTTCCATTCAGCTGTCTTGGAAGAAGCTCGTGCTTATGAGATTCTTCGTAAGGAGCAACAACATACCTCGAGACGTCATACACCAGCAGTTACACCAGCCCAAGCTACTCAGGAGGGACCTATCAGGAGGACCACAGGACAGTTCCAGCAGAGGACCACACCTTATCGGAAGTCCACCTGCAACTATTGCGGGAAGCAGGGACACCTCATGAAGGACTTTCAAACTCGACTTAGAGCATGCTTAAGATGCGGGTCAGGGCAACACAAGGTAAAGGATTTTCCGGAGCAGTAGTCCTTAGTTTATGTCAAACAGGACCCGAGATCGACAGCCCCAGCACTTCCAGCACCCTGGCCAGCAACAGGAGTACCTCGTCCACCATTACCACCCAGTCAGCACAATTCAAGAAGGCCAGAGCTCAGGGCCCAGAATAGAATTATGGGCAGGCATTCTCACTTGTTGTTGAGGATATAGAGACAGAGGCAGTGTGTCACGACCCGCACCCGGTTTTCGGATGCGAGCTCGTGAGCAAGCCAGCTACGTATCGAGCGGACTCCCGCCCGACTCGAGTACGTATAAGCTGTCAAGGTCATGGTATCATGGCTAATATGGAAATCTATCGTGTATCTCAATCCACAAGAATATAGAAGACAAGAATAAACAATTATGGGTCATGCTCTGCAGCCTATTAGCATATTGTTCGATTAGACTCCAAGAATGATATGAGTCTATAAAATAAGCAGAGTATATCATGGTATGGAATATAAAGCACGAAAGAATAATAAAAAAATATCACAAACAAATACCTGTATACCTGTAGGTGTAATCACTACCATCATGAGCCGCTAACTAACTCCATGCAGTCAGCTACCTGAAGAGATCATCAGGTCCTCAGGGGACATAGCAAGATACATAAAAACATGCCTATCTAACAGTTTAATCACACATAAGAGTTTAAACAGGCTATAAACATGAAACGAGACAGAAACTAACAAGTGGCTACTGACAGGTAACTATGAACACGACTACGGGATCAACTACGCATAAATGAACTGCAAGAAGAACAAGTAAACAAGAGATCAATGGAATACCAAACCATCACCTCGAATGTGGACTCGCAGGTCAGTTTCAAGATAAGTCACCCTCGCCCCGTTTGTGGTCTCACAGGTGCAAACGGTCATCCCTTGTCCCGTGTGTGGACTCGCAGGTTGTAAGAAATCGAAATAAAGGAATAGCAGTTCATTTACACGTACTCGTTCCAAGACATGACTCAGTCAGGGTACATGTGAGACAAGGTACGACTCAGTCAAGACACAGTCAAGTACAGTATAACTACACTGTCAAGTAAAGCAAGACCATAAACTGGTGAACACAGTATATAGAAACTAGATAAATCAAGTCAACTAGAAAGACAATGAATCATATAAAATCTATAACAAATAGAGTAACTATGATGATACAATAATAACACGAAAACTATAAACATAAAATTAAACTGTAGAGGGAGGCAAGGTATCTTGCCTGGAGTTTGCGTACAGATCCAACAGAATATAGTCAACTGCTAGGCTATAAAGTCGAAATTATCACAACTCTCTCCGAAAGGTGAAACAGACATTGCCAATATTCTCAGAATAGTCAAATTATCTAGAATTGCTTGTCCTTAAGTCCAATTCTGGATACAGGGGCAAAACGGTAATTTTGGGCAAAAACGATGTCCGCCGTTGGACCCGCTTTGCACCAAAAATTGTGCCAGAGTCAATGGTCTCTAAAGTCGTCAAACTATATGTCAACAGATCTAGTTTTCTGATACGAACCCAACCGTATGTCCAAAGTTGGATTCCGGCGGACCGTGCACAAAATCGCCCGTTGAACCGGACCGTGGGGCCCGCAAAACGGTGATCCGATCAACTATCTCAGAATCGGGCCAAAATTGGTATACAGGACCAGAAAAAAGATACGGTCCTATTGGCACAAGTTCTATCTCGATCTGACGAACGTGCACAAAGTAATTGAGAAGTATGCACAGAGGTCGATATGGTAAATTTTGACGGATACGTATCATATTCGTCGCACGCACACGACCAATTTGAATTCTGTCAAAGTCCACACGTCCATGAAGCTGATACGAACTTTTTGATGCTTTCGGTTCGCGACCACGTCGCCCGAAATAACGGGACGCACGTCGTATCGAAGGAATTTCTAGTTTTTAAAACAGTTTTCGGTAAACTTCGGAATTCGATTTCTCGACACGTAGTCGATAATTTCCAAATCCACAAAAAGGATCGTGATGTCCTATATGTTGTCTATAACTGCCTTTAATTAGTTTTCTAAAATTCCTAACATACATATCATAAAATATCTTCCAAGTTGGGTCTTTGGGACGGGTTCCTATCCTGTTTTGGACAGGTTTTTGGCCGTATTTGGCATCGTTTTGCCGACAAACTAGGGCATCTAGTGTAGCACCCAGTTTCTAAAATGAGGGTAATTTTGAAATTTTGTAATTATAATCATTTAATAATGATATTTAAACCATGTTATGATTTTTGGTGATTTTTAGTTAATTTAAAACTATTTAAAACCACGACTTGTGATTTTGATGATTGACTAGTGTAACCCTAGAGTTTGGCTAAGTCTAGAGACTAACCATGACCAAGGGAGCCTAGTCATGTGATTAGGATGACTAATTATAACTTTTTAGCCTAGGGGCATTTTGGTTATTTTGACAAATTTGTGAAATTGTAAATTATATTAATTAAATATGTGCTAGTTGATTATTTGAGACTTAACCTAGAAACTTAGCCTAATCTAGACTAGTCTTGATCTTAGAGTAATGATTAGTGTAACCTAGTAATGACAAGGTTAGAAATATCTAGATATTATTCTAGTAGGATATTTTTCTTAGGATATTTGTGAAAAAGAAAGCCTAGAACCAATAGGAAGGCTTGGAATTGGGTGGACAACTCCTAGCCACTCATATAGACCTAAAACCTAACCCTAATTCATCTAATGGCAGCCATCAAGTGCCCCCCTTCCTATAAAGCATCCTTAAGAAGGCCTTTGCTTCTTTTTTTACAATTTCCTAAAACCCTACTTTGTTCTTCCCTAATCTTCTTCTATAATATCCAAATTGAGCCCAAATTGAGTCAAATCAATTGCATCATCATTCCCAACAGTAGAGGAGACTTGTGGGTGCTTGCTAGCAAGGTTCGAGGACGTTTGAACTATAGCAAATCGAGAAAGACGTCAAGTCGAGGCTCTTTACTTTGAGTTTGAACACTCAATAGGTAAAACCCTAGTAAATTCTTGATTTCTTTACATGGATGCATCCATTTAGGGTTTTCATAGGTGTAGCCCAAGTTTGGTAGGATCTCGTGTCCATTTCGTGTCCGTATCGGACACGTATCAGTATTTTAAATAAGATGTTCGATGAAATGTTTGTGAGAAGTAAATTGTATTAATTTCAGATTCTAATTGAATGGAAAATTAAGTTGTTATATGTATATCACAAATCAATTTAACCGAGTCAAAATTTGGAAGTTTTTCATGTCCAAAATGGACATGCGTACACGCGCACAGGCCCCGTACCTATGCCCTGCTACCCGACACCAAATTCTTTCTGTACACGACACTTGGACACGCCAAATTTGGTGTGCTCATGGGGGCCATGACTGTCAGGACACCTACAAAATTTTAGGTGATGTGGTGGAGTATCGAGGGATTTCTCGAGCCTGTACTGAATCTACACTGTCGCACACGCACTATACACGCGGGAAAATCCCGCACTGATACGCACGTGTAACTCGGACACGACACGGCTTTGACCCAATTCAGGGTGTCAATTCCCTAGCCCTGCCCCTACTCTATGTGTGGACACAAGCACGACACTTCTCGTGTACCGTGTCGAGCCCTAGCAAGCTCGACATTGTCGCACGAGCCTGTGCACCTGCAGTTGGCTGATACTGGTGATTTCCCTGTTTGGACACTTCGTGTCCATTTTATTTGAACACGTGGCCTTCCTCTGACACGCACATAGGTAGAGGACACGACCTGATACCACTGTACACGAATGTAATGGTTTTTGAATTGTTTTGATATTTGAATTTGGTTGGGATAAATTGTAAATGTCTGATACACTAAAACTGTGACTGAGAATTGGTTTAAATTGAAACCTGAATTTGTATGGGGACTAGTTATTTTTGAATGTATAGATATTGTGTGTGTGTGTAGGTATATGTGAGAGGAGTTGGGGTTTGCAACAGTATGTGAGGTTTGCGATTTAACATGTAAACTGGGATTTGATTTTTGAACTAAAAATAAAACTTGAGTTCAATTGAAACCTGAAAATTGTATTGGGTTTCAATTTGATGTTTTCAAAATAAATTTCAGTCCATACCCTTACAATATACCTGTCCCTTACCCATCTGTACGGACCTTACCTATTTGTGTATTCATGTTTAGTCTCATAGTAGAAACCTTGGATTGTTTGCATTCACAAAACCTGAAACTTGATGTGTTAAGCTAATGTAAAAACTGGGACTTAGGCAAATATAAAACTGAGTCTTGGTTGATTTTGAAAACTGAAATGAAAACCCCTTAACCCTCTCTCTATGTATAAATATATGTAGATAAACATGTATGTATATATGTATGTATGTTGAGTTTAGGTATAAGTGAAAATCTGAAAATAGAGTTTAATATAGGAAACCGAGTTTTTACCTTAAATATGAAAACCTGAAAATTCTTTTATGTAAATCTGAGATTACAAAATTGTCCTATCATGCTCACCACACACACATACCTGTCACAGATTTTACACTAAATTGAACCTTTACATTAACCTACATGCATACACTTCTGCTTGACACTATACACTACACATATCATGTTAGCTTTTAACTGACACTTCATTATACTCTCACCCACACTCATATGCACCTAACTGTTACACCTCACACACTCTTCTAAACATTATTAACTGAACACCCCTTAACCCCATGTTCACTCATGACACAGTTCACTCACACCCCCTTTAACTCATGACCATGTAATGTTATATGCATATATATATATATATATATATATATATTTTTTTTTTTATGCATATATATATATATATATATATATATATATATATATATATATATATATATTATATATATATATATATACATTAGATGCCCTTGCTTACCCATACTTTTCCTATATCCCCCTCTATACATATAGCAATGTATATACATAGGCATGATATGTAGATGCATGCATATACAATGTTAACAAAATGACAGGAATGAATGCAAGTAATGCACTCATGTGAATGTGATGTATTGGTATGTTTTACACTTGACTGGTAGGCACGAATACATTTAAATAGCTTTGACATATATAGTGTGATGTTGTATGCCATGTACATGTGACACCCTATACACTCTAATGCACATTCACCTATGACACTAAAGCATGTACACACACAATGACACTATGTGCACATTGCCTAGTAATTGGATGCCTATATGTATATACAACTTGTGTGTTGATACATGTGTAAGTTTGTGATGATATGTGTTTCCTAGATTAGACTAGTTAGGCTTAGTGAGACTTGTTTGGGTTAGACTTTGACCTAGTTTGACCTAGACAGTTGACCAAGAGTTGACTTTGACCTAGTTGACTTAGAATCATGTAGTTTGCATTACAGATTTCTATTATTTAAATTTGAGTACTTTATAACCTGTTTTTACTCTAAATAGGACTCTGTGACACCAGTTCGGACATCTATTCATATCAGTCATTCAGGGTGACAGGCGAGTACATTCTCTGACCGTTTTATACTTGTCAGGACTTATATTCTTGCTCTAGATTACTTTACTTGATACTGGCACGATTGTTATCATGGATTGGTACTATATGGATCTTCTCTTGCGATGTTATCCCTATTGTGTTTAGCAGATACATATTGTGATGTGCGTTTCATGAACATATTATATTTATTGTACACCCCTATTCATGTATACTCATTGTGCATCTTGTACTCTCATGATCACATGAGCTTCATGGAGAAACTATTATATAAGGTAACGTAACTGGATTGGATCCTTGTGTATTGATTGGGGAGGGTGAGTATGAAATAGTTATGTGATCAAAATCCCTTCTTATACAACTATTGTATATATCCATTGTACACTCACGTATGATGGAGTTACCATTGTTATTGTATAACCTAACCCGTTTACATGACCATATTGTGCTCTAAATCACTAGTACTTGCAGTTTTACTTATCCCATATATATTTTCAGTTATAAATTCTCTCTCGTTTTCATGTACATATTCTTACAGTTCATGTATCTTACTCTTTTGCATGCTTTATATTTTCTAACATGTTATGAACTGCGTGAGATATATTGTGCTCATTCCTGTCCTGACTGGACCTGTTTAAAATGTTACAGATGATGATGGTGACTGCCCTACCTTCTATGGGGCACATGAGGATAACACTCAGGAGCCTGAGGGACATCTAGCTCAGTAGAGGGTGCCTAGTCTAGTATAGTATTTATAGTTTTCAGTTTATATCGGATTGTTCCGATTGTTAGTTGAGACTTAGTTATATTCAGGACTTGTATTTATTTGTGTTGAACATCTATCTTGTGTGGTGCGATAACTCTATTTATATTTCAGTTCCTTTCTTTTATCTGATTCCATATCGTGCTCTATCTTTCCTAGACTTGTGATTGAGATATAGAGTTGAGATGTTATATTATACCTCCGTGCGGAGATGATATGTTTATATCATATTGTTGTTAGATGTTAGATATTATAGACGAACTATACAGCGTTCTACCGCTGACACTGCGACGTAGGCTGGACGTACCCACGTTCTCGTATCCTTTCTCAGGATGTGGGTCGTGACATCTAGATACGACATAATGGAAGCAATCTAAAGTGGTATATATAGTCTACATACCCGAGAAGAGAGATCAGAAAATGATCGAGTGCGTACGAAGGAAACCCGCGACGAAGTCGCTCTCGCAGCCCGCTACTGCTGCTATCGCTGTCATGTGCGACCCTGTGCGCGCTGCTGTGACGGCTTGGCCGGTCGACTCCGGCGTTAGCGCGGCGGCGCGCGGCCGTGCGGAATCCGCCCAGGGTGGCTGGGGGTCGGCGGAGGTTGCTAGGGTTTCAATTTTGATGATAACCAATCTTCTCTCCCCCTCGGCTTTCTCTATTAATAGCCCACGCTGGGGTCGATTTTGCTTGGCCTGAAGGCTCGGGTTCGGGTTCATGTGGGGAGAAGCTCTCGGGTCTGTGGGGTGTTCTCAGTTCAAATGGGCTGTGGGTCCTTTGAGCTGATTTTTATTATATAACCTAATGTATATACTTCTATATATATATATATATATATATATATATATATATATATATATATATATATATATATATATATATAAAATATATGTCATTGAATATATTTCTATATATGTATTTATCTTATTTAGCCTAATAAATATATTTCTTACGGATATATATATATATATATATATATATATATATATATATATATATATATATATACACACATAAAAAAAATATATATATATATATATATACACACATCCATATACATATATACCTCATATATATATATATATATATATATATGTAAAATATATGGATGTGTGTGTATATATATATATATATATATATATATATATATATATATACACACATAAAAAAAAATATATATATATATATATACACACATCCATATACATATATACCTCATATATATATATATATATATATATATATATATATATATATATATATATATATATATATATATATATATATATATATATATATATATATATATATATATATATATATATACTCAATTAACCAAAAATATTAATAATATTATTTACCCATAACATAAATGACTCCTGATAAATCTATTTATTTACCCATAACATAAAATGACTCCTGATAAATCTATTTCCTATAAATAAATAAATAAATAAATATATATATATATATATATATATATATATATATATATATATATATATATATATATATATATATATATATATATATATATATAATATGATATCATAAAAAAAAATATAATATGATATCATATATACAATATCACTGAATTATACCCAAAGGGTTTAAACATATCCTTGGCATCTATTTCATAACAAATCAAGCACTACTAATAATATCAATAGAATAATATATATTACCATACATAATACATATATGAGATAAATATATTTTACTAACCTTTCTAATAATAATTAAAACATATATTCAATTATTAAATAGGCACCATAATCTATATATGTACACATTTATATAGTTTAAATACCTTAAAATGCACAAGGATAATGTAAAGAAAATAGTTTTCATATTTCCAAGAATAATTATTCAATCAAAATAACTTAATATTGATATTATATATATAACATTTATTCTATGAAAATATTTATTAGATACTTAAAACAAGGTAGCAGTACACACTCAAAGTATATCGCCATGGACGTCCTAGGACTCACTATAAGCCTACATGGGCTTGGGCTCGGTTCTGGCCCAGTCCGGACTAGTTTGGTATAACCGAATTCCTAAAAGTCCAAATAATAATAAATAACTAATTAAACTATTTATAGGGATTAACTCGCAACTTGGCCTGGTTTTCTTAGTTAGGACACACTTATGGCTGGGTCTTCCTTGGCATGGCTAATACACTAGTCAAGCCACGCCACTGCACTATCCGTGCCATGATTTCTAGTCGTCTGGTACTTCAAAACTCAACTATGGCTAAAGTCATCTACCTTAATAATTGACAAAATAATTATTTATAAAAATCTGAAAATCACCATTTAAATCAAATAAATAATAAAAAAAATATTTTCAAAAATTTTTTGGGAAGGAGAGCTACAAATCTACCCACCTTAAAATAATTTTATTCTCGAAATTCCAATTCATAACTATTCCATAAAAATCAAAGTCTACTATCACCTTAATCTCCTCAAATTTAATTTCTCCAAAAATAGTTTACAACCTTCTCTAGCCATTTTGTAACTCCGAATACTTGAGGACTTCTACCCACCTTTAGTCACACTACTTCTCAGAATACGGTTACTAAAATCTTATAATCTTCTAACTAGTTGCTAACAATTCTGCCAACAGATATCTAGGGTGTATGACATCTATAATCCCTCATATCTATAAACAACCAAATATTCAATAGTCAAGCAATATTACACTATAACTTAAGAATTTCTGATAGATTCTAGATGGCACGATCATTCGTCACTCCAAAATAGGAAGGGACGAGAATCAATGGTACGGAGAGCAAGAAAGTATAATCGAGAGCAAATATGGAGTTTTCAAGGACGTAGAGAAGTTCTAGGAAAAATTTCAAGGCAGTGTGGATTGAGATTTCTAAGGTTTAGTCATAGTCGCAGGCTCGTATCATTACAGTTACGTAACCGATACGATATGCTCTGACCTGCATGGGCCACCAAAAAAACTTGTCACGACCGGCACCCAGTTTTCGGATGCGAGCTCGTGAGCAAGCCAGCTACGTATCGAGCAGACTCCAACCCGACTTGAGTATGTAGAAGCTGTCAAGGTCATGGTATCATGGCTAATATGGTAATTTACAGTGTATCTCAATCCACAAGAATATATAAGACAAGAATAAACAATTATGGGTCATGGTCTGCAGCCCATTAGCATATTGTCCGATTAGACTCCGAGAATGATATGAGTCTATAAAATAAGCAGAGTATATCATGGTATAGAATATAAAGCACGAAAGGATAATAAAGAAATATCACAAGCAAATACCTGTATTCCTGCAGGTGTAATCACTACCATCATGAGCCGCTAACTAACTCCATGCAATCAGCTACCTGAAGAGATCATCAGGTCCTCAGGGGATATAGCAAGATACATAAAAATATGCCTATCTAACATTTTAGTCACGCATAAGAGTTTAAACAGGCTATAAACATGAAGCGAGATAGAAACTGACAAGTGGCTACTGACAGGTAACTATAAACACGGCTGCGGGATCAACTACGCATAAATGAACTACAAGAAGAACAAGTAAACAGGAGATCAATGAAATACCAAACCCTCGCTCCGAATGTGGACTCGCAGGTCAGTTTCAGGACAAGTCACCCTCGCACCGTGTGTGGACTCGCAGGTGCAAACGGTCAACCCTCGTCCCGTGTGTGGACTAGCAGGTTGTAAGAAATCAAAATAAGGGAATAGCAGTTCATTTACACGTACTTGTTCCAAGACACAACTCAGTCAGGGTACAGGTGAGACAAGGTATGACTCAGTCAAGACACAGTCAAGTACAATATAACTACACAGTCAAGTAAAGCAAGACCATAAACTGGTGAACATAGTATATAAAAACTAGATAAATCAAGTCAACTAGAAAGCCAATGAATCATATAAAATCTATAACAAATAGAGTAACCATGTTGATACAATAAAATAAAACAAAACTATAAACATGAAATTAAACTGTAGAGGGAGGCAAGGTATCTTATCTAGAGTTTGCGTGCAGATCCAACATAATATAGTCAACTGCTAAGCCATAAAGTCCAAATCATCACAACTCTCTCCGAAAGCTGAAACATATATTGCCAATATTCTCAGAATAGTTAAATTAGCTAGGATTGCCTGTCCTTAAGTCTGATTCTGGATACAGGAGCAAAAAGATAATTTCGGGCAAAAACGATGTCCGCCGTTGGACCCGCTTTGTACCGAAAATTATGCCAGAGTCAATAGTCTCTAAAGTCGTCAAACTATACGTCAACAGGTCCGGTTTTTCGATACAAACCCAACCGTATGTCCAAAGTTGGATTCCGGTGGGCCGTGCACAAAATCGCCCGTTGAATCGGACCGTGGGGCCCGTAAAACGGTGATCCGATCAACTATCTCAGAATCGGACCAAACTTGGCATACAGGACCAGAAAAACGATACGGTCCTGTTGGTGCAAGTTTCTTCTCGATCTGACGAACGTGCACAAAGTAATTGAGAAGTTTGTACAGAGGCCGATACGATAAATTTTGACGGATACGCATCAAATTCGTCGCACACACGCGACCAATTTAAATTCCGTCAAAGCCCACTCGTCCAGGAAGCCGATACGCACCTTTCAATGCTTTCGGTTCGCAACCACATCGCCCGGAATGGCGAAACGCACGTCGTATCGAAGGAATCTCTAGTTTTAAATAGTTTTTCGTTAAACTTCGGGATTCGATTTCTCGACACGTAGTCGATGATTTCCAAATCCACAAAAAGGGGCTTGAAGTCCTATATGTTGTCTATAACTGCCTTTAATTATTTTTCTAAAATTCCTAACATACAGATCATAACACATCTTCCAAGTTGGGTCTTTGGGACGGGTTCCTGTCCTGTTTTGGACAGGTTTTTGGCCATGTTTGGCGTCGTTTTGCCGACAACATAGGGCATCTAGATACGACATAGTGGAAGCAATCTAAAGTGGTATATAGGCTACATACCCGAAAAGAGAGATCAGAAAATGATCAAGTGTGTGCCAAGGAAACCCGTGACGAAGTCGCTCTCGCAGCCCGCTACTGCGGCTGTCGTTGTCCTGCGCGACCCTACGCGCGCTGCTGTGACGGCTTGGCCGGCCGACTCTGGCGCTATTGCGGCGGCGCGCGGCCGTGCGGAATCCACCCAGGGTGGCTGGGGGTCGGCGGAGGTTGCTAGGGTTTCGATTTTGATGATAACCAATCTTCTCTCCCCCTCGGCTTTCTCTATTAATAGCCCACGATGGGATCGGTTTTGCTTGGCCTGAAGGCTCGGGTTCGGGTTCATGTGGGGAGAAGCTCTCGGGTCTGTGGGGTTTTCTCAGTTCAAATGGGTTGTGGGTCCTCTGAGCTGGTTTTTATTATATAACCTAATGTATATACTTCTATATATATTTCTATATATATAATATATGTCATTGAATATATTTTATATATGTATTTTTCTTATTTAGCCTAATAAATATATTTCTTATGGATATATATCTATATATATATATATATATATATATATATATATATATATATATATATATATTTTTATATATATATATATATAAATATATATATATATATATATATATATATATATATATATATATATATATATATATATATATATATATATATATATAGGAAATAAATTTATCACTAGTCATTTTATGTTATGGGTAAATATAATTGAGTATTTATATATATATATATATATATATATATATATATATATATTTTTATATATATATATATATATATATATATATATATATATATATATATATATATATATATATTTTATATATATATATATATATATATATATATATATATATATATATATATATATATATATATATATATATATATATATATATATATATATATATGTTATGGGTAAATAATATTATTAATATTTTTGGTTAATTGAGTATTTATATATATATATATATATATATATATATATATAGTTTTTATTTTATATATATATATATATATATATATATATATATATATATATATATAAATAAAAACTATATATATATATATATATATATATATATATATATATATATATATATATATAAATAAAAACTATATATATATATATATATATATATATATATATATATATATATATATATACACAAGCATGTGTGGTGTGATGGGTACACCCATGCTTGTTTACGGGGAGGACACACTTATGGATGGGTCTTCCTTGGCATGGCTAATACACTAGTCAAGCCACGCCACTGCACTATCCGTGCCATGATTCCTAGTCGTCTGGTACTTCAAAACTCAACTATGGCTAAAGTCATCTACCGTAATAATTAACAAAATAATTATTTATAAAAATCTGAAAATCACAATTTAAATCAAATAAATAATAAAAAAATATTTTCAAAAAATTTTTGGTAAGGGGAGCTACACAGAGGTCATAGCAGGTATGGTTTTAGTTGCTTCATTTCCTGCCATTACTTTATTTGACACAGGAGCCACTCATTCATTCCACTAGTTTTGCCACTAGACACAACATTTCCATCACACCCTTATCTAAGAATATTAGAATCCTTATTGGAGGAGGAGTTGTACCTGTTAGTGGTGTTTGTAGACTTTATCCTGCAGTGATATGTGGTAGAGAGATGAAAGCACGACTTGTATTCCATATGCCGACATTCGACGTGGTTCTCGGAATGGACTGGTTAAGCCAGCATTTTGCCCTTATAGACTGCCATAGGGGAAGTATCATCTTTAGACCACCGAAAGCGACGGAGTTCGAGTTCACCAAGGAAGAAGGAGAGAGTATTGATGCACCCATATTAAGGACTCACATGATGATGCAGGATATCCTCCAGCACCCTGTCATCTCTGAGTTCGAAGATGTATTCCCCGAGGATTTGTCGGGACTGTCGCCTGACCGAGACATCGAGTTTTCTATTGAGCTTATTCTGGAAGCCGAGCCTATTTTATCTCGAGTATATCGACTAGCACCGAAGGAGTTGGTAGAGATGAAGATAGAGATTGACGACTTATTGGAGAAAGGCTTTATTTATGTCACGCCCCAGAACCAGAATACTGGAGAGCGGGGGCAGACATAGCCAGCTACGTATATTGAAATGGATTCCATCTCGCTATACAATCACGGCTGTCTAGGATACATGAGGGTTTATCTACAAGCCAACAGTCTCTTAAGGTCATGAACAAGCCTAGTGTCTCAATCATAAGCAAGTAAGTAAGAGTCACAAGATGTATGATCATTAAATATACAATAATAAGGCGTCCCAAATATTACATATTCAGCTGATCATGAAGCTAGTCGTTACAAAATGTTAGGACTAGCAAGAGTTTAGTCATACATGATCAACCCTAGGATTTGTCAATCATGTTATAGCCCGTAGGCAGACAGTAAGTAAGTGCAATCGAGCTAAACAGGTGCTCGTCGGCTAAACGCCTCAAAAGAATATTTTTACAATAGAGCGGAAGAGCCAAAAATAACCCAATCATTGCCAGGGTTCCGTCTATTGGCCACCATCTTGCTGGGAAGTCGATAGATCCTCTGGAGTTGCTCCGAAATCTGGCCACACAAAACCAGCTAGGTCAGACCCCAGAAGGAGCAAGTGCCACAAAGTAGGCTTCACTTAAGAACTAAAACCAGCAATCAGCACAAGATATAAATAAAAGTAAGAACTGGAAATAAAAAAAATACACCAGGATGATATACGACGAGATAACCATGGAACTATTCAGATAACCAGGTTACAACCCGTAAACCAAACAAGGACCGGGGTTGTAACCCTTCGTCTGAACAGAGCTTGGAATTCTCACCATTTATCGAAAAAATAAATACAGGCATTCAGGTCATTCAATAATCTGGAACAGGGTCAGGGCAAGACTAGACTGGTTAGACTCCATCCAATCACTTCACGGCCAAGCAAGAATTACGGCTTGATACTTTAACTAACTAGGGTTGTCACAAGCCTAATTACTAACAAGATGCAGTGAGATTATTCCACAGCCACAAGCCCTGCAGACCATCCAGGTCACCCAGGTCGAGAGATTAGGGTTGAATTCAGGTGGGTATATCATCCAGGAAACGCATGTACCCTTAAGCAGTTTGAAGGGTGCAACACATGACAGTGTGCTGGAAATGTGCCCTACTCGACGGCAGGCTACAGATCCCAAGCATGCCCAGGTAACGGGATTGCCTGTAGCTGGAAAATCTCTTCATGACTAATGTATTAATCTAGTTGTTAACCTTAGTCCATTTTAGTAGGTACTCCTGACCGTGGTACTCAGGAGTCCCCTCCTAGACATGATGCAAGACAGGACTGGATTATTTGTATAAGCACAATCGCCCACCGTGTCCAGGTTATTTATACAGGTCATGTCATGTCAGGTAGCCGTCGCAATAGCTTATCAAGATATAACATGTCAGGTTTATCATGTCAAGTATACTTGTCAGGAGTGCGCCACGATGGGCCACTATCAGGTCATGTCAGGTCATTATGTCAGGAGTGCACTACTACGGGTCACTATCGTGTCATGCTCAGGTATCATTTTCAAACATATTAAACAAATCCATGATTATTAAGTTCATGACAAAAGGCGTAAGGATATAAAATGGACGTTAAATATCTAATAAAATATTAATATTCAGGGCTATAGAAGATCAAGGGTAATCAGGCTACGCTCCAGCCAGGCTATGCTCAGGCTAGCGTACGCTCAGGTCTGCGTACGCTCGAGCTAGCGTACAAAGGGTTCCATACACTTCCAATGGGGAGCGTACGCAAGGGTCAGCGTACACAAGGGCACGCTCAAGCTACAGGTCAGCGTACGCTCAAGCTAGCGTACGCTCAAGACACGCTACCAACAGGCAGCGTATCAAGGCTAGCGTACGCTCGCTAAAGAGCAGCGTACACAAGTCAGCGTACGCTCGCTAAAGAGCAGCGTACACAAGTTAGCGTACGCTCGCTAAAGAGCAGCGTACACAAGTTAGCGTACGCTCGCTAAAGAGCAGCATACACAAGTTAGCGTACGCTCGCTAAAGAGCAGCGTACACAAGTTAGCGTACGCTCGCTAAAGAGCAGCGTACAGCTCAGTGGCGTAAGCTAAAAAGCTATCTCACTGTTCACTGTCTTCTCCAAATGGCAAGAACAGCAAGAACTCTAAAGTTGAATCTAAGCTTCAATTGTCCAAATCTTGGTCAAAACAAGTCCGAATCCAACTTTCCAAAGGTCAAAATTGGGTAGAATAAAATTCTCTAAAACATGGAACCATCAAAACTTGAAAACAAGCAAGTTTAATAGATCAAAACCACCAAAATCCGAAAGTAACTAATTTCCAGATCTACAAAAATTAAAGCCTAAAAAGGGAAAATGACAAGTTCTAATGTGGTTTAGAATCATGAGGAGAAGGTAATGAAACCATCAAAAGGAGTTCTCTTGTGGAAGCAAGTTGCACTTGCCTATGGTGTTCTTGGTTGGTGGAGAAGAGTAATGGTGGGGGAAGGAGAAGTAAATGAGAATTATGGAGGAGAGAGAAGGTTGGTAGGGATAATAAAGAGAGGGTTGTGGTGGAAATGAAGGAGAAGCATAGGCTAAGGTGTTCCATCCTTGGCCCATGATGAACCAAGCATTGGGCCGGCCGAACCAAGCCAACCCAAACCGAGAGTTAAACCAAGCCTAGCCAAACCAAAGAGATATACAAATACAAGATAAAATACGTATACGTATTCCAAATACGTAATACGAACAACAGGCATTACAACTCTACCCACCTTAAAAGAATTCCGTCCTCGAAATTTAATTAAGAGGCTAGAGGGACAAGAACAAGCTACACTATTCACAGGCAATTATACTAGGCAATCAATCAATCATGCAAGCAAGAAATTGATGGCATGAGGCATAAGAAAGATATTATACCTCACGAGTCAAACAAGTCAGGATATCGCGATCGGATATCATCCTCACGCTCCCACGTTGACTCACCCAAAGAGTGATGACCCCAAGCAACTCGGACTAACTTGATAGTCTTGTTCTTGAGGATCTTCTCTCTCCGGTCCAATATAGACACGGGCCTCTCCTCATACGAAAGGTTGGTACCAACAACCAATTCTGAATGATCCAGGATATGGCTCGGGTCCGGGATGTACCGTCGTAATTGGGATACATGGAACACGTCATGCACCTCGCTTAGCGACGGCAGAAGAGCGAGACGATAGGATACATCTCCTATTCGCTCTAGAATATCGAACGGCCCTATATACCTAGGACTAAGCTTTTCCCATACGCCGAAACGAATGACGCCACGGTTAGGCGAAATCCTCAGGAATACATGATCGCCGACCGAGAACTCGAGAGGGCGCCGATGAGAATTGGCCCAATGGCGCTGGCGATCTTGGGCAACTCGAAGATGATCTCTGACTCGCCTGACCACTTCAACTGTCTGGGCAATCATTTCTGGACCAAGCATCTGCCTCTCTCCAACATCATCCCAGGCTAGCGGGGATCTGCACTTCCTTCCATACAGTGCCTCGAACGGTGCCATCTGGATACTGGCCTGGAAACTATTGTTGTATGAGAATTCCACCAGGTGCAAATGATCTTCCTATGAACCACCGAAGTCAAGTGTGCAAGACCGCAACATGTCTTCAAGAGTCTGGATCGTGCGCTCCGACTGGCCATCCGTCTGTGGGTGATATGCTGAACTGAACTGGAGATGAGTCCCTAAACTCTCTTGCAAGCTACGCCAAAAGTGCGACGTAAATCTTGAATCTCGATCCGAGGTGATTCTGACTGGCACTTCGTGCAATCTGACAATCTGCCTGAGGTACATCTCCGCTAGCTGAGCCGTCGACTGACCAACTCTAAACGGGAGAAAGTGCGCTACCTTGGTAAGCCTATCCACAATGACCCAAATAGCATCTCTACTAGCTAGGGATCTAGGTAATCCAGTCACAAAATCTATGGTCACATGCTCCCACTTCCATTCTAGAATCGGTAAGGGCTGAAGAAGTCCAGCCGGTCTCTGATGTTCGACCTTAACCTGTTGGCAAACCAAACACCGAGAGACAAACCGAGCTATCTCCCGCTTCATGCCATTCCACCAGAAGTGCTGACGGATATCACGATACATCTTCGTACTACCAGGATGGATGGAATACTGAGAACTGTGCGCCTCTGACATGATCTCCTGTCTGATATCTCCACTGGGTACACAAAGACGCTTACCAAGCCTAAGTGTACCATCCCCATGAATACATAACTCTGGTCTTCGTCCTGCTTCACACTCTGCTCTGAGTCGCTGAAGCTTGGAATCTGCCGACTGCGCCATCCGGATCCTCTCGACTATAGTGGACTGAACTCGCATACTGGCCATCAACGCCACACTGGAAGGGAGAACAACTTTAATACCCATCTTCTGAAGATCTGCTAACAGCTCTGGTTGTGCTGTTAGGAAATAAGCTCCGGCTCTCCTGCTCAATGCATCTGCTACGACATTGGCCTTCCCAGGATGATACTGCAAGCTGACATCATAATTCACAAGAAGCTCCAGCCACCTCCTCTGACGCATGTTAAGATCCTTCTGGGTGAAAACATACTTCAGGCTCTTGTGGTCGGTGAAAATCTCCACCCTATCTCCGTACAAGTAGTGCCTCCACAACTTAAGTACAAACACCACTGCTGCCAGCTCCAAGTCATGGGTTGGGTAATTCCTCTCATGATCACGAAGTTGTCGTGACGCATAAGCTATCACCTTCCCATGCTGTATCAGAACACATCCTAAACCTCTGCCTGAAGCATCACAGTACACTGAGAATCCTCCGGTCCCATCTGGAAGCGTGAGAATAGGAGCTGTTATCAGGCCTCGCTTCAACTGCTCAAAAGAACTCTGACACTCTGCTGTCCAAGCAAACTGCGTATCCTTGCGGGTCAACTGGGTCAATGGTGCTGATATCCGAGCAAAGTCTGAAATAAATCGTCGGTAATAGCCGGCCAATCCAAGAAAACTACGAACCTCGGCAACGGTGCTGGGCACTGGCCATGACTCAATAGCCACAATCTTCTGGGGATCCACTTCTACTCCTCCTCGAGTGATGATATGACCCAAGTACGAAATGCGATCGAGCCAGAACTCGCATTTACTGAACTTGGCATATAACTGGTGCTCTCTGAGGATCTGAAGAACTATACGGAGATGCTGCTCATGCTCCGCCTCACTTTTGCTGTAGACCAGGATGTCATCCAAGAATATGATCATAAACTGATCCAAGTAAGGCATGAAGATGCGATTCATGAGGTCCATGAATACTGCCGGCGCATTGGTTGCTCCAAAAGGCATAACGAGGAACTCCCAATGCCCATATCTCGATCTAAAAGCTGTCTTCGGGATGTCCTGCTCTCTGACTCTGATCTGGTGATATCCTGAGCGCAAGTCAATCTTCGAGAAGACTGAAGCCCCCTTGAGTTGATCAAACAAGTCATCTATCCTCGGAAGAGGGTATCTGTTCTTGATTGTCACTGAGTTCAAGGTACAATAATCGACACATAACCTGGACGTACCATCCTTCTTTTTCACAAGAAGCATCGGGGCTCCCCAAGGCGATCCACTAGCATGAATGAATCCCTTGGTTCTGAGTTCTTCAATCATTTTATATAATATCTCCAACTCTGACGGTGCCATCCTGTAGACTCTCTCTGACACTGAGGCTGTCCCGAGAATCAAGTCTATAGTGAACTCGATCTCCCGCTCCGGAGGCATACCTGGAAGCTCCTCTGAAAAAACATCTGGGAATCCTTCGACTATCCTGGGCAACAGAACTGCTGCTACTGCCATCCGCAATATCGGAGGAGAAGGCTCAACCTCGCCTCGAGAGAAAGAAAACTCTGGCTCTCCTGGAATGCTAAAAACAACCCTACCAATATGGCAGTCTATTCTAGCATACTGGTTCCTCAACCAATCCATCCCTAGGACCACATCATAATCGGCCATCGGGAACTCTATCAACCTAGCGGGGAATTCTCTACCGCTAACTACGATCCGACACGAGGAAAACACTCTATCTACTTCCACAAGTCCGTTACCAGTAAGTATATTGAGCCTTACTGATAATGACTCGGGCTCCAATCCTACCCGTGTGGCGAATCGTGCAGACATAAAACAATGCGATGCACCAGAATCAAATAAAGCTGAAGCTGGAAAGGAGTTGACGAGAATAGTACCTGCCACTACCTCTCCTGGTGCCAATCCTTCCTCCATGGTCATCACCATAGCCCGACCATGCCCTCGGGGTGCTGGTCCCCTCTGCTGAAACCCTTGCTGCCTACTCTGACTCAAGGCCTGGGCTTGCGCATACTGCTGGGGGCTCTGCTGCTGAAACGCTTGGGACTGAGGCGGCAAGGGCCTCGTCAATGGATACTGCTGCTGTTGGACCGGAGCTGGTCCTCTCACCGAAGAACTAGAAAGGTTAGACGATGATGAACCACCCCTATTCGGACAGGATCCAACCCTATGGTCTGGTGCTCCACAAGCCAGACACATTCCCTGTGCCCTGTGACATTCTGCCACCACATGGCCTGGCTTCCCACAATGAGAACAACCTACTGCGGAAGATTGCTTCTGCTTCTGCTGCTGCTGAGGGTGCGTCGGAGTTGAATGCTGAACCGACGTCACTGAGGCTGCTCGCCTCGGAGCTCCAATAGTCAAAGCCCTGGCTGTCGGGGCCGGTGCTGAAGACTGATTCATCTGGCCGTGAGATCTCTTCCGACCCCCGGCCCTATCCACAATCCTCTGGGAGGTATACTCATGCCTCCGGGCTGCTCTCAAGACTGCATCAAAAGTCTGATGCTCAAACTGCTCGACTGCCAACAAGATCTCCAGGTGAAGTCCCTGCTGGAACCGCTGGGCTCTATCATACTCGGTTGCCACCAAGGTAGGAGCAAACCGACTGAGTCTGGAAAACTCGGCCGTATATCCGTCGACCGTCCTGCCTCATTGCTTCAGATTTGTGAACCTCGTCTGTAGATCGTACCGAGCTACAGCATCAAAATACTTGGTCTGTAATCTCTCCCGGAATACTGCCCAAGCAATGGAGGCTGCTAATCCAACGGCCTGCGCTGCCCACCAGCTGCGGGCAAGATCTAACAACTACAGGCGCACAACGGCCACCTTCTTGTTCTCTGGGGTCCTGGCTGCTTCTAGAATCACTTCTGTGTCCTGAAGCCATGCATCTGCCACGATAGCATCTTCACTACCGTCAAAGAAGGGAGGGTTCAAGCGCTTGAAGCTGTTGGCAGCGCTGTTACCCTGATGACCACCCCGGGTCAAAGCATCCGTCACTGCCTGTTGTAAGGCGTCTCCACGACGATCTTGGGAAGCTATCAAGGTCCTGACGAGTCCTACCAAAGTGCCGTCATCATGTTCTACAGGTTGAACTGGCTGGACTGGTGACTCTCCGCCAGAAGGCACGACTCTGGAGGCTACTCCGGAATGCTGGGCTTGATCTCCAGGTTGCTGCTGGTCCGCGGGAGGTGCTCCGCCTTGCTGATCGGCCAGGTCAGGTACTATGCCGCTGAAGAAAACGACATAGGAAACAATAAGGAAGGACCAGGACAGAGCAACAATACAAGCATATGATCAGGACAAGAATCCAGGGATTCAGAAGATACGAACAGAGATCAAGGACGAATACTGATTGAGACATCTATTCGGTAAACTCTCACATATCTTGATTTACAAGACCTGCATGGGCCACCACTTAAACCATGTCACGCCCCAGAACCAGAATACTGGAGAGCGGGGACAGACATAGCCAGCTACGTATATTGAAATGGATTCCATCTCGCTATACGGTCACGACTGTCTAGGATACATGAGGGTTTATCTACAAGCCAACAGTCTCTTAAGGTCATGAACAAGCCTAGTGTCTCAATCATAAGCAAGTAAGTAAGAGTCACAAGATGTATGATCATTAAATATACAATAATAAGGCATCCCAAATATTACATATTCAGCTGATCATGAAGCTAGTCGTTACAAAATGTTAGGACTAGCAAGAGTTTAGTCATACATGATCAACCCTAGGATTTGTCAATCATGTTACAGCCCGTAGGCAGACAGTAAGTAAGTGCAATCGAGCTAAACAGGTGCTCGTCGGCTAAACGCCTCAAAAGAATATTTTTACAATAGAGCGGGAGAGCCAAAAATAACCCACTCGTTGCCAGGGTTTCGTCTAGTGGCCACCATCTGGCTGGGAAGTCGGTAGATCCTTTGGAGTTGCTCCAAAATCTGGCCACACAAAACCAGCTGGGTCAGACCCCAGAAGGAGCAAGTGCCACAAAGGAGGCTTCACTTAAGAACTAAAACCAGCAATCAGCACAAGATATAAATAAAAGTAAGAACTGGAAATAAAGAAAATACACCAGGATGATATACGACGAGATAACCATAGAACTATTCAGATAACCAGGTTACAACCCGTAAACCAAACAAGGACCGGGGTTGTAACCCTTCGTCTGAACAGAGCTTGGAATTCTCACCATTTATCGGAAAAATAAATACCGGCATTCAGGTCATTCAATAATCTGGAACAGGGTCAGGGCAAGACTAGACTGGTTAGACTCCATCCAATCACTTCACGGCCAAGCAAGAATTACGGCTTGATACTTTAACTAACTAGGGTTATCACAAGCCTAATTACTAACAAGATGCAGTGAGATTATTCCACAGCCACAAGCCCTGCAGACCATCCAGGTCACCCAGGTCGAGAGATTAGGGTTGAATTCAGGTGGGTATATCATCCAGGAAACGCATGTACCCTTAAGTAGTTTGAAGGGTTCAACACATGACAGTGTGCTGGAAATGTGCCATACTCGACGGCAGGCTACAGATCCCAAGCGCGCCCAGGTAACGGGATTGCCTGTAGCTGAAAAATCTCTTCATGACTAATGTATTAATCTAGTTGTTAACCTTAGTCCATTTTAGTAGGTACTCCTGACCGTGGTACTCAGGAGTCCCCTCCTAGACATGATACAAGACAGGACTGGATTATTTGTACAAGCACAATCGCCCACCGTATCCAGGTTATTTATACAGGTCATGTCATGTCAGGTAGCCATCGCAACAGCTTATCAAGATATAACATGTCAGGTTTATCATATCAAGTATACTTGTCAGGAGTGCGCCACGACGGGCCACTATCAGGTCATGTCAGGTCATTATGTCAGGAGTGCACCACTACGGGTCACTATCGTGTCATGCTCAGGTATCATTTCCAAACATATTAAACAAATCCATGATTATTAAGTTCATGACAAAAGGCGTAAGGATATAAAATGGACGTTAAATATCTAATAAAATATTAATATTCAGGGCTATAGAAGATCAAGGGTAATCAGGCTACGCTCCAGCCAGGCTACGCTCAGGCTAGCGTACGCTCAGGTCTGCGTACGCTCGAGCTAGCGTACCAAGGGTTCCATACACTTCCAATGGGGAGCGTACGCAAGGGTCAGCGTACACAAGGGCACGCTCAAGCTACAGGTCAGCGTACGCTCAAGCTACAGGTCAGCGTACGCTCAAGCTAGCGTACGCTCAAGACACGCTACCAACAGGCAGCGTATCAAGGCTAGCGTACGCTCGCTAAAGAGTAGTGTACACAAGTCAGCGTACGCTCGCTAAAGAGCAGCGTACACAAGTTAGTGTACGCTCGCTAAAGAGCAGCGTACACAAGTTAGCGTATGCTCGCTAAAGAGCAGCGTACACAAGTTAGCGTACGCTATCTAAAGAGCAGCGTACACAAGTTAGCGTACGCTCGCTAAAGAGCAGCGTACAGCTCAGTGGCGTAAGCTAAAAAGCTAGCTCACTGTTCATTGTCTTCTCCAAATGGCAAGAACAACAAGAACTCTAAAGTTGAATCTAAGCTTCAATTGTCCAAATCTTGGTCAAAACAAGTCCGAATCCAACTTTGCAAAGGTCAAAATTGGGTAGAATGAAATTCTCTAAAACATGGAACCATCAAAACTTGAAAACAAGCAAGTTTAATAGATCAAAACCACTAAAATCTGAAAGTAACTAATTTCTAGATCTACAAAAATTAAAGCCTAAAAAGGGAAAATGACAAGTTTTAATGTGATTTAGAATCATGAGGAGAAGCTAATGAAACCATCAAAAGGAGTTCTCTTGTGGAAGCAAGTTGTACTTGCCTATGGTGTTCTTGGTTGGTGGAGAAGAGTAATGGTGGGGGAAGGAGAAGTAAATGAGAATTATGGAGGAGAGAGAAGGTTGGTGAGGATAATAAAAAGGGGGTTGTGGTAGAAATGAAGGAGAAGCATAGGCTAAGGTGTTCCACCCTTGGCCCATGATGAACCAAGCATTGGGCCCGCCGAACCAAGCCAACCCAAACCGAGAGTTAAACCAAGCCGAGCCAAACCAAGGAGATATGCAAATACAAGATAAAATATGTATACATATTCCAAATACGTAATACGAACAACAGGCATTACAATTCGTGCCAGTGCGTCACCATGGGGAGCACCCGTTCTTTTTGTACCTAAGAAAGATGGGACAGTACGACTATAGAGCTTTGAATGCAGTTACGGTGAAGAACAAGTAACCTTTGTCGCGCATAGATGATCTATTCGATCAACTGAGTAGAACAAAAATATTCTTCAAGATTGACTTACGATCGGGCTATCACCAACTAAAGGTTCGGAAGGAAGATATTTCGAAGATGGCATTTCGATCGAGGTATGGACACTACGAGTTCTTGGTCGTGCCTTTTGGTTTGACCAATACTCCCACAATTTTTATGAACTTAATGAACAAGATCTTTCACCAGTACTTGGACAAATTTGTAGTCATCTTCATATATGATATCTTGATTTATTCGAAAAGCCAAGAGGAGCACGAGCAGCATCTACGGATTATTTTGGAAACCTTAAGGAATGAGCGACTTTTTGCGAAGCTTGGCAAGTGTGATTTATTTCTCAAGGATGTATCATTTCTTGGACATATCGTCACTGGAGACGGCATATAAGTAGATCCGGAGAAGATCACAGCAGTCAAGGCATGGCCCGCTCCCACATCAGCTTTCAAGGTGAGAAGTTTTCTTGGACTTGCGGGTTATTACCGAAGGTTCGTAGAAGATTTCTCTCGAATAGCGGGGCCTACGACTCGACTAACTTGCATGGATCAGGAGTTTGTATGGACAGACGAGTGTCAAGCCGCTTTCGACGAGTTGAAGAAGCGCTTGACCACGACACCTATCTTGACACTACCATCGGGCTCGGAAGAATTTGTGATATACAGTGATGCATCCGGGAAAGGATTAGAATGCGTATTGATACAGCATGGTCACGTAGTAGCATATGCATCGAGACAGTTGAGGGTGCACGAGAAGAATTATCCAACCTATGATCTAAAGCTCGCAGCGGTTATCTTTGCTTTGAAGCTATGGAGACACTACTTGTACTACTTGTACGGCAAGAAGGTAGATATCTACACTGATCATAAAGAGCCTCAAGTACGTGTTCACACAAAAAGAGTTGAATATACGACAACGACGTTGGTTGGAGTTGATAAAAGATTACGAGATCGAGCTACATTATCATCTGGGTAAGGCTAATATTGTGGCAGACGTATTAAGCCGTAAGCCCATGGCTCATTTCTTGACCACACAGAGAGTTGATTAGAGATTTGCAGCAGCTTGGTATTGAGGTAGTATTGCTTAGAGCGGATGGCGTATTAGCCGATATCCATATGCAATCGTCGCTAGTAGAGAGGATCAAGACGGCATTGCCCACGGATGCTAGATTTCAATGGCTTAGAGAGAGGACTGAAGCATGAGAGCAGACGGGATTGAGGATTCATCCCGATAGGACATTACGATGTGGTGATCGTATTTATGTTCCTAATGGAGAGCTACTGTAAGAGTTAATGGTGGAAGCACACAGTTCGACTTACTCTATTCATCCCGGAGGAACTAAGATGTACCGGGACTTACGACAGTATTATTGGTGGCACGGAATGAAGCGGAAGATAGCTCATTTCGTGGCCAAGTGTTTGGTATGCCAACAAGTGAAGGCTGAGCACCAGAGGATGGCCGGATTATTACAGCCGCTACCCATTCTCGAGTGAAAGTGGGAGCATATCACGATGGACTTCGTCACAAGATTTCCTCGGAGTTCTAGTGGACGAGATGTGGTATGGGTGATTGTTGACAGGCTTACCAAGTCAGCTCATTTCTTACCTTTTAGTGTGGGACAGTTCACAAAAGTTTTGGTAGATATGTATATAAAGCAAATAGTGAAGATACATGGTGTACCAGTTAGCATCATGTCGGACCATGACTCGAGGTTCACCTCACACTTTCGAAGAAGTATGTAAGACAGTTTGGGTACACGTTTGAAGTTTAGTACGACATACAATCCGTAGACAGAAGGCCAGTCAGAACGTACGATTCAGACGCTAGAGGATATGTTGAGAGCGTGTATGCTTAACTTTTACGAATCATGGGAAGACCACCTTCTTCTTGTAGAGTTTTTCTACAACAATAGCTATCAAGCGAGCATTCAGATGGCTCCGTTTGAAATATTGTATGGAAGAAAGTGTCGATCTCCTATTTATTGGAGCGACATAGGAGAGCGACAGATACTGGATCCCGAGTTGGTTTTGAGCACAGTGGAGAAGGTGAAGAAGAAACAAGACCACCTGCGAGCAGCGCAGGATCGATAGAAGCAGTGGGCCGATAATCGTCGTCGACCCTTGGAGTTCAAGGAACGCGACCATGTTTTCTTGAAGATATCCCCCACGAGCGGCACGATTCGATTCGGAGGACGTGGCAAGTTGAGTCCAAGATACATCGGCCCTTTCGATGTCTTGGAACGTGTTGAAGAAGTTACCTATAGATTGGCTTTGCCACCGTCGCTAGAGGGAGTACATGACGTATTCCATGTATCGCAGCTGAAGCGATACGTGGCGGATAGAAGTGATGTGCTTGATCACTCCGAGATCACCGTTGGACCGAGCTTGTCCTACCGAGGAAAACCAGTAGGCATCCTTGATCGTCGAGTGAAGGTGTTACAGAATCAATCTATACCATTGGTTCGCGTGGCATAGAAGTATCACTCGCCAGGAGAGTCAACTTGGGAGCACGAGGACGACATCCGAAATTGCTACCCCCATTTATTCAAAAATCAAGGTACGACTTTCATACGTTAGTCCACTTTAATTTTGCATTGCATTGCATACCTCCTACCTTTAGTTTAATTTTGAGGATAAAATTCTTATAAGTTGGGTAGGATGTAAACCCTTATATAAATATGTGTGTGTGTGTGTATATATATATATATATATATATATATATATATATATATATATATATATATATATATATATATATAAGTCCTAAAAATCAAGTTGCACCCATCAAATAGTGCACAGAAGTCAAAACTGCGCACCCATCAATGAACAACGCTAACATGAACATCGCCAAAAATCAACCGCGCTAGACTGAACCGCGCCACTGCCATCATTACCTGACAAGAAAATTAAATCTACTGACAGTCTGACAGCCCAAAAAGCGAGGAATTCGTTTGTATCCCGTGCAGCACGGCGCTCGAGAACAGTTGTACAGTCCAGTGCAGTCTGCCAGTTCAACCTGAGCGCGGCCTGCCAGAACCTCCTTAGCACAGTTTGACCAAGTCCAAACCCCAGCACAGTCTAGCTGTCCGAATCCCAGCACGATCCATTGATCAGAGCTGAGCGCAGTCTGAAGCTAGCGCTATTCAAGTGGCGCGATCCATCAAGCTTTTTGAAGATAACTGACATTTATTACGTGGCTTACATGCCATCAATTACTCACCATGTGGCAATCGCCTGTACACGACCAAACGCATTTTAATCAAACAATGCCACGTATCTAAATACAGTTAGCCTACGATCGAATAAGTGCCCAAAGGCCAGCACAGTTTACAGTCTGCGCAGTCTGTCACTGGCATAGTCCATTGTGCGCAATCCAGAATAACTATAAAACAGTTATTTCTAGAACTCTATAAATAGAGTTTTAAGTTCTTCATTAAGGGGAGATTATTTTTCAAGATCAACAGAGATCAGGAGTTCTTGTCCAAGTGCTGCTGCATTCTTCAGAGGCTATCGTCTTCAAAGTTCACAGAGTCCAAGGGATAAAGCGATCGTCTTCAGATCGGATTCCTAAAGTTGTACTTTTTCAGAATTTATTGTACTTTTGTACGATTCTTTAAAAGTTTATGAAATAAAAAGGATTTTGTTTTTACAACCAAAATGACGACTCTGCTGGGGACGACTTTCTTCTCCGACGAGGAAGTGACAACTTAATATGACATTGCGTCTATCAGAAAAACGCAGAAGACGCTGGTTGTGAAGGTCAACCAGACTACCTACGAAGCGATGATCAACTCTGGAGCTACTCGGCGCACTGTGACCTCTGCCAAGAGCAAGGTTCATTCAGTGTGGACCCCGAAGTCCTCTGCGCAACCTACTGTCTCTTCTGACAGGGGACCAGCGGCAACTTATGCTTCTGCGCAATTCATCACCCACTCCGCCAAAGCGCAATCTAAAGCTCCTGCGGTCCAAGCGCAGCACGCTACTCCTCTTGCCACAGTGTAATCTATGACTTATGCTGCTATGGCAAAGTCCAAAACTCCTCTCCCTCTGGCGCAGTTGGCGGTCTCTTTTCCTCCTGCGAAATCCACTACTTCTTCTACCAGAGCGCAATTTAAGCCCTCTGTTGCCCAAGGCTTCACTTGCTGCTTCTTCCAGAGCACAGGTTACACCCCCTGCTGGTTCTATGACCAAGGAGCCATCTGTCATTTCCTTCAGAGGGCAAGTTGTTGCCTCTTCTGTTCCTGCGCAACCCATAGGGGGTAGTCTTTTGACTATTCCTCCTCCGTCTCAGGACAAACGGAAAGACCCTTTGGTCATTTCTCTATTTTTCGTAGTCCAAAACTTGGTAAACAACAGAGGGAAACGCTCTTTGGTCAACCCTTCTTCACAGAATAAAAGAAAAGGCCCTTTGGTCTTTTCATAGTCTTCTCCGGTTTTTACCTCAGAAGATCCATCTGAACGTGTCTCGGCACCAAACAGTACAAAAACTCTCTCAAACAAGCGTTCTTCTCTTCCTGTTAAAGATAAGAATATTGATCAGAGAGGCATCTTGCCTACTCCAATAGCACACTTCCAAGATCTCCCAACTCTTCGAATATCCCGCTCAAAGTAGGGAAAATTGCTAGTGTCTAAAACGGAGTCCCCTGGGGGTGAATTTGCCGATTTACGGACTTATCTCAATAAACGCAAGCAATCAATGCCGAAGGCGAACTTGCATCAAAAGCAAACTTCCAGAAGGAAAAATTCTGACACCTATGCCAACGAATTGAGTACTTCTTTGTATACTCATGGGACAAAGCATCTAAAGAATTGGAATCATGTTCCGAATGTCGTCAAAGAATATATCCCTTTAACTTCTTTTCGTCCTGTCATTGTTTCTGATCTCCGGGAACACCTCAAGCAGAAGCAAAACAACACTTCAACACCTCCAATCCAACCACTGGAATGCATTGTAATCACAAGGTGGTCATCAAGTGTTGTTGCCAGACGACAAAACGATCTGTCTTCGATCGTTTAACTTCTGAACCAATGTCAGAAGACGAAGACAAGGTGCTCTATGCCTCTGTAAATATGGCTTCTCGAGACACTGGGTGTAGTGCCCCGTCCTGCTCAGTCAATCGGAGGAATCGAAACGCCGACGGCGTTCGGCCTTAGCCTTGCAACGGCTGCTGGAAGACATCGCTCGGTCGAGGCGACTGCTCGCTAAGGTGGGGTAGTTTCAGTGAACTTGCCTCATCTTAGCCTTCACATAATAAATTGTGTGTTTTCAACTTGCACAATAGGCTTGATAATAAAAGAGACGAATTCGCATAGCTAAGGGAATAATCCCGACGGGTCGAAGTGAGTTAGAACATGGAAAAAGGTCCAACGGTCGGCTTAGAGTTGGTGCACGACGTGCTTTGAAAATGACACTCGGTCCTTCGTCCCGTGGCTTGGGAGAAGGAAAGTTGGTCTTCGGTGCAAAAGCTAAGAGTTAGCCTAAGTCATAGGCGTCGCCCGCGTAGATGCTTGATAAAGCATGCACGCTTCCACTGCGCAAGGCTTGGCACAGCCTTTGCTCGTCCCTCGGGTTAAGTTGTAGGCTTGAGTAAGTTAGGCAAAGTTATGCCGGTCGACCTAAGTCATTCCAAGTACTGTCCCGCTCATTCTGCGGTTGTCAAGTTAAGTAGTCCCACGATCTCAAGGCCCATCGACTTGGACAGGAGTGTTACGCAGAGCACGATTGGCTTAAGGCACGATGCACGGGCTTAGTGTTTAAGGCAAGGATCACAATTGATTCAAAGTGAGTTTTGAGAAAGGACTATCAAATAGGCATTCATGAGTTGAACCAAATGATAGGGTAACAAGGAAGGAAATGCTCGCGACCGTGGGTCATCGAGGGATCTCAAGGAAAGGAATGCTCACGACCGTGGGTCGTCGAGGGGTCTCAAGGATAGAAGTCTTGGTTTTGGTAGAGGATGACTGTGTGAGACGTCAGTTTGTGTCGAGTCTTGCATGGTCATTTGACAACTTGTCGACAAGGGCGATGAACCCTTGAGCGGTAACCCTTGGCCAAGGGGCCGACTCGGCCTAGGAGGGAACAGGGTATAGTCGTGCGTTAGGTTTTGGCACAGGTTAAGCGGGGACTTGCGACGGGGCTAGCTACTTGCGTCGAAAGGATCCCGATTAACAAAACTATACGTCAAGGTATAGCTTGTGATGCTAGTGACCAAGTTCATATAGATGTCGACAAATAACGGCTATCCGTATGTATGTCTTTGGATTGAGTTGAGTTGAAGGTGTGTACAGTTAGAACACAAAGTTTGGGCCTAAGATTGGGTTTCAACATTGGCATCGTGCTTTAGCACGAAATATGGCATCGAGTCTTAAGTTGTTGGCATAGAGTTGCACAAGTTGGTTTGAGTTGGTTGAGTTTAAGTCAGAAAACCGTCGCAAGACAAAGTTGTTTGAGTGACACTAAGATGCACAAGTCTTGATGGGGTCAGTTAGTGATCAAAATAGCAAGGGCCGCGAGACGGCGATATGGTTGAGTCGCACATAGTTGCAAGGCACGGTACAAAGGATTTGAAGCACGGTCACACGAAAATGGAGCCTCATCGCGTAGTTGCGTCTCTGATTTTAAGCCGTAAGGCAAACACAACTCGATAGGTTAATGTTGTTGGCACGAGAAGGGTCTTGAGGCAAGGTATGACTTAACATTGTCGTTGCAAGCACGAGATGGTCTAGAGACACGGAATAGGCCAAGGCGTCGGTCCTAAAAATGATCATAAGGCAAGAGTAGAAAGACAATCATAAAGGGGACTAAGTTGCACAAAAGTAAATCAAACGTGCGGGTTTTTTATGGGTGGGCGAGGAGCTCATTCCACCAGTACAGTTGAGTACTGACACCCACATAGTTTACATGTGCAGGCACAGGTAGAAGCTCGTGGCGCGGAGCTCGCTTGGATGCATCGAGACACGGAGTTCCTTGGTGATTCGAAGCATGCGGCCGCATGGATTGAAGACTTATACGGGACATTATGTATGGACGTCACCTTCCGAAGCTCCCGCTGGACTCAAGACTTGTATTGAGAGATGAGAGAGAGCTGAGTGAACTTGTAAAATGTGAGAAGAGTGAGCTTGAGTGATTGTAATATTGGCCTTGTGCCCCCAATGTAACCGTTATTTCAATATTAATAAAGTGCTTCTTTGAATAACTTGTATTTGTTCTAAATTTTTGCTGCATGTTCACTGTCTCTGCATGGAACTTCTGTGTGACGACCCCGTCGCAGCCGCTGAAATTGGCCGTTATGGAACCCGCCTTGCACGAGCGCAATCTAGGCTCGTGCGGCATCATGCCTTAGCAAGGACGATCGCTCCTACGGGAGCGGGGCGTGACATAATGGTATCAGAGTACGGCTTTACGTCCTTGGACTATCGATTGAATTCGTTAACTCCGTTATTTCTACAAACTCTGAATTGTGCTTTCGCAAGTTGATATCGTTGGTGCGCTCTCTCTCAAATATCCCACGGGATGTCCATACAATAAGTCTATCTCTTTTGCAAATTATAGGAGAACAGTTTTTGATAAAGAAACAAAAAGGATGGTTTACGTAAGCACGGTTGGCTAAGTCGGGCTGGGCATATACACCAAAGTTGCGTCGACCTTAGAAAAGTCGAGTGTAGGATTCAAATTGTGTCGGGCAAAAATGAGTTGAACTCGATTGAGTAAAAGTGAAATGACTATCGATAGGGGTGCTATCGAGCGACGATATCGTCGGTGCGATATAGATGAGCGTGCTTTGAAATTAAGGAGTGGTTCGAACGGGATTTGAAAAAGTGGATTTTGATTCGAATGATAGTTTTGAGGATTTATAGAAAGACTTCATTCCTGAGTGGTGTATGCGATAGCCTCAGGAATGTCGATCGATCAATTGAGGATATGGGGCATCGGTGAGTCTATTAGCAAGCGTCGCACATATGCAAAGCCTTAGATCGAGTGCGATTGAATGAGTTATTGTCATAAAGTTTGATAAATGGATTCGAACAACCTAGAGATGGACGCGCACGAAACGTGCACGGGATTGAGGATTGTGCGGAGGTGAAACGTGAAAACGATTGAGTAGGTGAAATCGAATCGAGTAAAAAGTTAGAATGTACGATTGGATGACTTGATCGAGAAAATTGATCTGGATCGTATACAAAAAGTTAGCACGACAGGTAGATAGCGTGCATGGAAGGCTTAATTTTGAAGTTACGCGAATGACTCTATGGATTGGATTGAATGTTGCTCGATGATTTGAGTTAGCAAAGAATGATACGAATTAAGGAAATACATTGGTCAATGACTTAAGATGGACGGATGAACGATACGTGAGTTTGGTTTGAGGAAATTGATGTTGTGAATGAATCGAGGGATAATGATCGAACTTGAATTTGAATGTCGAGGAAATTATCCAATCGAACGATGGCATCATTCGTACGACTCAAAATTGGTTGCAAAGGAAGATCATCAGGTTACGCATATCGTCGATGGTATTGAGGCGTATTAAAGATCGATATGCGATAACTCGGGGGTACTCCGACTCGGCGAATGACGATCGTGCATGTGTTATTGTTCGGTTGGATGCTATACTAAGGATTTTGATCGAGATGAATGTTGGATGAAAATGAAAGTGTTTTGATGGTTATACGGATAACCACAACGTCGACGATCTTGTCTTGTGCGAGCGCAACTCCAGCCTCGCACATGCATTGCGTTGGATTTGGGACGATTGTTCCGCGTGAGCGCTGACATGGTAATTCATGTCGCGGGAATGATCGAACTCAGAAAATTAGGACACGGCAATGTTGATTGTCTCGACTTGTCAGTTTGACACGAAGGTGAATTCGAGGATGTTTGGACTTGCGACTGATGAATGAAAGAAACTTGAGGATTGAGTAGGTCCAATCCGCGCATCGAGAATAAATTAGTCTAGACGCAAAACAAGAGTTACGTCCCGATGAGGATAATTATCCCGCGGGAGCGTGCATGGTGATTCATGCCCACCGTAGATAATCTGACTCGCGTGAGATTGGGGCACAACGTATTGTTAAGTCAGACGACCTTGTGATCGATTACGTGAATTGGAATAGATGACTTAGGGAATATGGAATGTGAAATTTTGGTTAGCGACAATATGTGTCATAGCGTGCTTGATTCGAGAAGGATTGATAGGCGCATTAGTTCGAAGAGATAGACTATGCAAAATGGCTTGTTGAACGAGTGAGATTGATATGTTAAGGAATTGGTTGAAACGTAAGTTGTCATAGGATGGCTTTGCTGAATAACTCGAACCCCGTACAACAAAATATTGGGATGTGTGTAGGTAATCTATGCTCGAAGTTTAGAAATTGGAGTGATGCGAGATTGGGTAGAAAACCCTATACTATCAACTTGGTTTGACCTTAGGATGGGGTCAGTGTTGATATCGTTGTTTGGGAACTATGATTCCAATACTGACGGAAAGACATAGCCTAGCAGTTAGGCAGATGTTCCGGTGCGGAGCGATAGGAATGGTGAAGGCACCACTCATGAGGCTCGGTTGACATACATGTATATCAAGGATGCTTGAATGCATGCATGATCCGACTCGAGTGGTGATAGCGGGATTCGCTATCACGAGGCTTGGTTAAAATACATGTATTTTGGGGACGCCTAAGATATGTGCACGATCCATACTAAGTGATACGTTGAATTCATTAAGATTTGAGGAACGAGGAAGTATCGAGGATTTTGAGATCGTAAGTTTTGAAGAAAGGATTGAGGGTAGCACGAGCGTGGCTCGGATTTGAGTAAGGCATAGGAGAATTGTGTGCGAGAGTTCTTGAATGAGGAGTAAAGTGATAAGTCGATAAGTGTACTCAGTTAGTTTCGAGGACAAAACTTTTTCTGAGTGGTGTATAATGTAATGCCCCGTCCCGCTCAGTCAATCGGAGAAATCGAAACGTCGACGGCGTTCGGCCTTAGCCTTGCAACGGCTGCTGGAAGACATCGCTCGGTCGAGGCGACCGCTCGCTCAGGTGGGGTAGTTTCGGTGAACTTGCCTCATCTTAGCCTTCACATAATAAATCGTGTGTTTTCAACTTGCACAATAGGCTTGATAATAAAAGAGACGAATCCACATAGCTAAGAGAATAATCCCGACGGGTCGAAATGAGTTAGAACATAAAAAAAGGTCCAACGGTCGGCTTAGAGTTGGTGCACGGCGTGCTTTGAAAATGACACTCGGTCCTTCGTCCCGTAGCTTGGGAGAAGGAAAGTTGGTCTTCGGTGCAAAAGCTAAGAGTTAGCCTAAGTCATAGGCGTCGCCCGCGTAAATGCTTGATAAAGCATGCACGCTTCCACTGCGCAAGGCTTGGCATAGCCTTTGCTCGTCCCTCAGGTTAAGTTGTAGGCTTGAGTAAGTTAGGCAAAGTTATGCCGGTCTACCTAAGTCATTCCAAGTGCTGTCCCGCTCATTCTGCGGTTGTCAAGTTAAGTAGTCCCACGATCTCAAGGCCCGTCGACTTGGGCAGGAGTGTTACGCAGAGCACGATTGGCTTAAGACACGATGCACGGGCTTAGTATTTAAGGCAAGGATCACAATTGATTCAAAGTGAGTTTTGAGAAAGGACTATCAAATAGGCATTCATGAGTTGAACCAAATGATAGGGTAACAAGGAAGGAAATGCTCGCGACCGTAGGTCGTCGAGGGGTCTCAAGGATAGAAGTCTTGGTTTTGGTAGAGGAATGACTGTGTGAGACGTCAGTTTGTGTCGAGTCTTGCATGGTCATTTGACAACTTGTCGACAAGGGCGATGAACCCTCGAGCGGTAACCCTTGGCCAAGGGGCTGACTCGGCCTAGGAGGGAACAGGGTATAGTCGTGCGTAAGGTTTTGGCACAGGTTAAGCGGAGACTTGCAACGGGGCTAGCTACTTGCGTCGAAAGGATCCCGATTAACAAAACTATACGTCAAGGTATAGCTTGTGATGCTAGTGACCAAGTTCATATAGATGTCGGCAAATAGCGGCTATCCGCATGTATGCCTTTGGATTGAGTTGAGTTGAAGGTGTGTACAGTTAGAACATAAAGTTTGGGCCTAAGATTGGGTTTCAACATAGGCGTCGTGCTTTAGCACGAAATATGGCATCGAGTCTTAAGTTGTTGGCATAGAGTTGCACAAGTTGGTTTGAGTTGGTTGAGTTTAAGTCAGGAAACCGCCGCAAGACAAAGTTGTTTGAGTGACACTAAGATGCATAAGTCTTAATGGGGTCAGTTGGTGATCAAAATAGCAAGGGCCGCGAGGCGACGATATGGTTGAGTCGCACATAGTTGCGAGGCACGGCACAAAGGATTTGAAGCACGGTCACACGAAAATGGAGCCTCATCGCGTAGTTGCGTCTCTAATTTTAAGCCGTAAGGCAAACACAATTCGATAGGTTAACGTTGTTGGCACGAGAAGGGTCTTGAGGCAAGGTATGAGTTAACATTGTCGTTGTAAGCACGAGATGGTCTAGAGACACGGAATAGGCCAAGGCGTCGGTCCTAAAACTGATCCTAAGGTAAGAGTAGAAAGACAATCATAAAGGGGACTAAGTTGCACAAAAGTAAATCAAACGTGCGGGTTTTGTATGGGTGGGCGAGGAGCTCATTCCACCAGTACAGTTGAGTACTGACACCCACATAGTTTACATGTGCAGGCACAGGTAGAAGCTCGTGGCGCAGAGCTCGCTTGGATGCGTCGAGACACGAAGTTCCTTGGCGATTCGAAGCGTGCGGCCGCATGGATTGAAGACTTATACGGGACATAATGTATGGACGTCGCCTTTCGAAGCTCCCGCTGGACTCAAGACTTGTATTGAGAGATGAGAGAGAGCTGAGTGAACTTGTAAAATGTGAGAATAGTGAGCTTGAGTGATTATAATATTGTCCTTGTGCCCCCAATGTAACCGTTGTTTCAATATCAAAAAAGAGCTTCTTTGAATAACTTGTGTTTGTTCTAAATTTTTGCTGCATGTTCAATGTCTCTGCATGGGACTTCTGTGCGACGACCCCGTCGCAGCCGCTGAAATCAGCCGCTGAAATGTCAGCTTATGTTGTTACTGAAGATCCAGACGCTTCTTGTTCAGCAAGTCAAGAGCAACGAATAGCCGCACTGGAAGATAAATTGAAGACCATGGCTGAAATGATCACAAGTAAGCATACTGTTATCATAGCTCAACATACAGTATCACCTACTGCACCTGCTGTAAATCCCGAGATTATAGCATCATCGGTACCTATTAATACAGGTCTGGGGGTACCGTCTCCTCCAGTAGCCTCAATACCTATTCAAGTTACACCCAGTCATTCAGGGGCTGGGGGTAGTGCTTATCATGCTGTTCCCCCTCCTAACATGGTAAGCCAGCCCATTACTTCTTCATCCCCAGGATATGCCAATGAGGCTATAAAACTTCTGTGTACTCAGTTCGAGGCCTTCAAAGAGAAAGACGGTCTACAGAGGCTGGGGATCAAACAACCTTATCCGGATGAATGAAAGGAAGTCCCATTCCCTCCAAAGTACAAGATTCCTATGATCACGCTGTTTGACGGCAGCACTTCTTCGAGTCAGTTCATTAACCATTTCGAGGTAATGACTATCCAGCTCTAGCCAAGCGATGCTCTTTTTACCAGAGTCTTCGTCGGCTGCTTAGCCGGCACAGCATACAAATGGTACTGCAGCCTGCCTGACGGCTCTATCACTTAATTTGCCGGGCTCAAGCAGATGTTCTTGGAACGATTCTACGAGGGTATTAACGATATAACTATATCCGCCCTCAACAAGATTAAGCAAAGACATAATAAAACTACTGAGAGTTTCATTGAATGATTCCACCGAGAAGCACTCAAAATGCCTTCCGAAACCCCATCTGTTGTAACGATAGACACTTGTAAGTCAAACTTATTGCCTATCATCAGCATGTGGACGGGGTCAACACAGTTCCAGAACTGGCCATCATTCATCATCAATGCTAAAGCAGCTGAAGTTAGTGCCGAGAAGTTCAAACAGTTGGGGGTACACATGTCTAACACTGATCGAGATGAGTCTTCTGCATCCGGTAGTGGTAATCACCAAAATAATCGCAAGGGCAAAGAAACTTTGAACGTCAACCTCAAGAGCAAGGAATCTTTGGCCGTTAACGTGGCTCAACCCACGTCTACCTCTGCTCCTTCTGCACCTCCACCAAAGGAACCTCGTCCAAAAGTAGAGTATTCCTTTGATGAAAATGATACAGCGAGCATCTTCGACTGTTTGCTTAAAAGCAATAAATTGCAGCTCCCCGACACGAAGAAGCCTGACGAAGTCGGTAAAACTGACCACCCTAAGTATTGTGTTTATCACAGGTTCATTGGGCATCCTACTCGGGCATGCTACGTGCTAGTGGTGCAGAGGGACATTATCCCCATTCCCAGGGCCACTCTTGAGATTGAGAATCTTCCTCCTCCACGAAGTGATGGCCTTGTCCCCTTATCCCTTGATAATGGCAAAATTATGTAGATCCATCCTGATCTTGGTTCAGATTTTGAAGGTCCTTCGTCCTCCAAGCAAAAAGAACGCTCTAAGGGCAAGACAAAGAGCTGCAATATGGTGTCTTTTGACCCCATAGTTGAAGAAGAGATCCTATTGGGCACCAGGTCAGGGAAAGCCTGTCTACGGGAGCATCCCAAATCTCAAGAGGATCCTGCTTCATCTTCCGAGGCTGTTCCAGTACAGCCTGTCTCTCCGGAGGACATCCCTTCTACATCGTTACCGGTTATGGAACTAACTCCTCCTAAACCGACAGCAGCCGACAAAGGCAAACAACAGGTCCGCTTCGATAAAGTTTTGAAGAAGTCTTTCCCTTCTGGACTTGAGAAGCCATACAACTTTGACATATTGGCTCAATTGGCCAACATACCGGCCAGGCTATCCATCTTCGAGCTCTTACGCCTCTCTAAAGAGACTCGAGAAACACTGAGTGAGGCTTTGATGTAGGCAAAAACTTGCCTAACTCTTCTCAAGAAACCTGAATCAGAACCTGTCTCTTGTCTCCACTGTCACAGTATACTGGAATTAATTTCAAATATTACCTTCACACAAGATGACATGCTGATGGAAGACAATCGACATGACCGTCCTCTCTACTTTAAAAGATATGTCGACTCTATGAAGGTCAACCGTATTCTGATAGATCCAGGGTCAGCACTCAGCATCATGCCGAAGATGATATTGGATGCTCTAAAGATTCCAGTGCATAGCCTCTCTGGCACTATTACTACCATTCTGGGATTCAACCAGAGAAGAAGTGAACCTTTAGGCAAGATACGCTTAAAACTCCAAATTGGCAATCTTCGCACGAAGGTGACCTTCTACATTATAGACAACCATGGTTGCTCTTACAATGCTCTTCTGGGGTGACCATTCCTTCATGAACACAACATTGTTCCTTCTACTCTCCATCAATGCTTCAAGTACGTTGATGATAAAGGAGAGGTCCAAAAAGAAGTTACGGATCTCTACCCTTTTAAAGGTGTTGAAGCATATTGCAATGATGCTCGCATGTACAAAGAAGAGTTTATGAAGGTAGTACTGGCCATAGATGTTGAGAAAGAACAAGAAGCAGTGCCCAATGACACTCTCATCATACCTGTCAAATGGCATGTCTCTCATCCTCAATCCTCCAAAGTACTGGCTATTCACCTGCCGGCCCGGAAGCAATCAACTGGAGATCAAAGGGAGCTCACCTCTTCTGAGCCACTTGTTATCGACCTCTGTCGTAACAAGGATAAAAGGGAGCTCACCTCTTCTGAGCTACTTGTTATCGACCTCCGTCGTAACAAGGATAAAATGGAGCTCACCTCCTCTGAGCCGCTTGTTATCGACCTTCGTTGCGATAAGTCTAATCCTCCTTGCTCTTCTTTTCCTCCCCTCGTAATCGATCTGACCGAGCCTGCTACGGCTAAAGGTCCTGTTGTAAATACAGATGTATAAATCAATGAAAAAGCATCTACTTTCCAGTATATTGATGTCATTTATCATACTAAATGCTATTTGGATATACTAGACAGCTTTCAGTCATTTACAATAGGGGTCGTACAATCCCTTCAAACAGAGGTCTTATTTGAACATCCAGATGACTCATATTTTATTGTCCCTTCTTGAAAGAGAGACGAGAGTCCAATACTTTCAGTAAAGGGCCAGAGCAAAAATTCAGCTATACGGATGATAGCAAAAGTAACGATACGGGACGTCTCCAACTTCGTCGTTATAGTCAATAATCATAAGACATCATCCGAAAGATGGGTTATGACTTTAAGAATGGCCTCAATTATGGTAAAGGTAGACGAACTCCTATCCGTACGGTTGTTCCGAAAGGAAAATTAGAGATGTATTATAGCAGAACGAAAAGAGGTCTCGAATATACTTTACCTCAGGTCTTATCTCCAGAAGTCTCCGAATCCAATAATGAGGAGCGCTCTAACTATTTTGATTCCAGATCATGGGATTCTGACACCAGTATTGGTCAAGTTCATCGAATGATCGTATCTTCTAACATGGTCTCCGCTGAACTCCTAGAAGGCTATGACGAGGATATCGAAGAAAATCCCAAAACATATCCTTGGGTTCAACGAATGGATACCCATTGGGATCTCCGATTCGAACAACGGGAACCTCCTACCGAAGATCAATTGGTTCAAATTGATGTAAGAGAAAACGGGTCACCTCGTCCAATATTTATCAGCAAGAACCTCCCGGAAGCGGATAGGAAAGCATTAATTCTTCTTATTCGAGAATACATTGATGTCTTTGCTTGGAATTATGAAGACATGCCAGGTTTAGATCCCAAAGTTTCTACTCATAAACTGAATATTTTGCCTAATACAAAGCCAGTCAAACAGCAGCAAAGGCGATTCAAGCCAGAAATGATGGACGCAATTGATGATGAAGTCAACAAGCTCATAGCTTGTGGCTTTATTCGAGAAGAACAACATCCTGATTGGGTAGCCAATGTTGTCCCAGTCTTAAAGAAAACTGGCAAAGTTCGAGTTTGCATCGACTTTCGGGATCTTAATGAAGCTTGTCCAAAGGATGAGTTTTCTCTCCCTATTACAGATGTCATGATCGACAACACTTGTGGGTTTGAAAGGATATCCTTCATGGATAGATTCTCTGGATACAATCAGATTCGGATGAACCCTGAAGATGAAAAACATACTTCTTTCCGTACTCCTCGCGGAGTTTACTGCTACACTGTGATGCCATTTGGTCTCAAGAACGCTGGTGCAACTTACCAACGAGTTATGAATACCATCTTTCGAGATCATCTGCACAAGACTGTCGAATGCTATGTCGACGATATTGCTGTCAAAAGTCATCTAAAGGAAGATCATATCCAAGATGTAAGAACTATCTTCAAACTAATGCGCCAACATCAGTTAAAAATGAATCCCACCAAGTCATTCTTGGGTGTCTCTAGTGGTAAATTTCTCGGCTTCGTCATTACCTCTAAAGGTATACACGTAGATCCCAAGATGATCAAAGCCATTCAAGAGATGCGTCCTCTACGCAACTTAAAAAAGCTACAAGGATTCCAAGGTCGACTTGCATACATCAGGAGCTTCATTTCAAATTTGTCTGGACGCTGCAGACCGTTTGCTCAGTTAATGAAGAAGGGTATATCTTTCGTTTGGACCGAAGAATGTCAACAAGCATTTGATGATATAAAGCGGTATCTGATGAACCCGCCAGTCTTGGTGCCACCAATCTCAGGCATACCATTCTTAATATATGTCCATGCTATGGATCATTCGTTGGGTGCTTTACTTGCCCAGAAGAACAAAGAAGGCCATGAACAAGCCATCTACTATCTTAGTCGTACTATGATTGGGGCTGAACACCGTTATAGTTCGGTTGAGAAAGAATGCCTAGCTCTTATGTTCGCTGTTCAAAAGACTCGGCATTATATCATTGGCCAAACCATTCACGTTATTTCTCGAGTTAATCATCTTCGGGTACTGATGAAGAAGCCCAGCACACTCAATTCTCGACTGGCTACATGGGCCATTATGCTAGCCCAATATGACATGGTTTATGTTTCGCAAAAGTCTGTTAAGGGTCAAGCACTGGCTGACTTTTTAGCAGCTCATCCTGTTCCGGAGACATCTAAGCTTTATAACGAAATTTCAGATGAAACATTGGAATCAAACATGATCTCTGAAGAATTTCCTACCTGGCGTCTGTTCTTTGACGGAGCATCCCGGATCGGACCAAATAGGACCATTGTTACAGGAGTTGGAATTGTTCTAGTCTCTCCAGAAGGATTAGCTATCCAAAGAGCTTATTCCTTAGATCAGCCGTGCTCTAACAATGTGGCTGAATACAATGCCTTTCTTATTGGACTCCAGTTAGCTAAACGATTGGAGGTCAAATATCTTGAAGTCTATGGTGATTCTAAACTGGTTGTCAATCAGGTTAGAGGAACATACGAAGTTAGCTAAACGATTGGAGGTCGAATATCTTTATTGAATACGTCCGACGAGCTTGCAACACTGAGGCAGATGCTTTAGCTAATCTCATAGCAGTTTTAGCAATTCCCGTCAAGAGACAACAAATGTTGTTGTTTCCAACAGAGAGTTGTTTTGTATTAAAAACAATCACAACATTGAGTTTAGTAACTTCGCCGAAGTCATTGTTATCAACGAAGATTGGAGAGCTCCTTTCATCGACTTCGTGGTTCATGATATACTTTCTGAAGATGCTAAGGAGGCTACGAGTATTCGTCGACGATCTCTTCGATTCTACTATAATCAGACCACCAAGACTCTCTATCGACGGACTTATGACGGCCTACTCTTGCGTTGTCTTGCTGGTGATGAAGCGATGCAGGTATTGCGTGAAGCTCATGATGGTGTCTGTGGAGCACATCAACCCGGCCCTAAATTACAGGATCGTATCCGACGAATGGGTTACTACTGGCCCTCTATGGTGTCTGATGCTATCGAATATGCAAAGAAATGTCGAGCCTGTCAAATCCATGCAGATTTTATCCATCAACCGTCGGAATTCCTTCATCCGACTGCTGCTTCCTGGCCTTTTGAAGCTTGGGGCATGGATATTATAGGTCCCATCAATCCTCCTTGTTCTAAGGGATATCGGTTTATACTAGCAATAACGGATTATTTCTCCAAGTGGGCCAAAGTTATACCTTTGACTGAAGTCAAAACCAGCAGCGTCATCAACTTCGTCAAATACCATATTATTTACAGATTTGGTATACCTCGACGAATCATTCACGACAATGGACCTTAGTTCATCAGTCAAAAGTTTACCAGGTTCTGTGATGATCATCGGATTGACAATGTCGCCTCTACAGCTTACAAACCTGCTGCTAATGGCTTGGCTGAAGCCTTCAACAAGACTATTATCAAGCTCCTTAAGAAGTTTGTGTCTACTAACAAACGGAACTGGAGTGAAAAGCTTGGAGAACATCTATGGGCCTACCGTACTACGGTCCACAACCCCACAGGCTGTACACCTTTCTCTCTGGTATACGGTTGTGAAGCAGTTCTACCTCTGGAACTTCAAATTCCATATTTGAGAATTGCCATCGCTAATGAACTTACTACAGAGAACAATGATCTTCTTCGACTTCAAGAATTGGAGGCGCTTAACGAGAAGCGGCTATTGGCTCAACAACATATTGAGTTGTATCAAGCCCGTATCTCGAAAACTTTTAACCGCAAAGTTAAAGTCAGAGCCTTTCAGAAAGGAAAACTTGTTCTAACAGTCAGACGTCCTATGACTATGACTCACATGAGCAAAGGCAAGTTTGATGCGAAATGGGAAGGGCCTTATATCGTAAGTAAAGTCTTCTCAAATGGAGCCTATCAACTCACAGAGCTGGACGGTCGAGTTGCGATGATGCCTATCAATGGCAAATTCCTTAAAAAGTACTATATATAAATGTAAAAGAGATTTCTTATAAATATGATAAGGCAGTTCATAAATAAAGTTTTTATTTCATCATAAACGATATTACATGTTATCATGGACGAGGACCACTGCCGTCCTTCTCAAAAACATAGTCAGCAAAAGAGCTGAGGACATCGTTGCTCGATTTTACTAGAAACGCGCAAGCGGCCATCCTCATAGCCTCCTCTTCTTCAGTCTTCCCTGGCTCAACTAGGAAGTCCAAGATATCATGTAGCAGCTTGGGTGCAGACGAACCTTCGCCCGCCTCCGTCTGCTTTGGCTGGGTTGGCTCGGCTAGACGTTCCTCAGCGACTTCTTCGACCTTTGGGACGATCTCAGCCTTCTTGGATGCATCTTCAGACGACATTTTGTGTTAGAATTGAAACTGATCATTCCATCTAAATTTTTGTTCTATTTATATGCAGATATTCTTGAGATAGTCTATTCACTCATTTATTACGACTGTTCATCCGTTAATTCTATTCATCCGACGGTTCATCCGTTCATTCCATTCATTCGACGGTTCATCCGTTCATTCCATTCATCCGACGTTTCATCCGTTCATTCCATTCATCCGACGTTTCATCCCTTCATCACCCGTTCATTCCATCCAATTGACGGTTCATCCGTTCATTCTGATGATTCATTTCGTTCATTCATTCTGATGACTCATCCGTTCATCCATATCAGTAATTTGTTACGTATTGATTACCATTGATTAAGTTGTCTACCGAAATAATGATATTCAACAAATTCTATTCTGCCATGTCCACATTACCTCTGAGCAGATATAAGGAATATAATTATTTTCTAAATCACAAAATATATCATGTCCTGAACCTCTAAATATATTTTCTATCGCTATTATTTATATCCGTAACAGGATATGTAACAAATAATAGAGCCACAAAATAATGTCTTTTCATTGATTCATTGATAAAGGTAAAAGATATTACTAAAAGACATATTGCAAAGAAGAAAATACAAAAAGTTTTCTTTCATTCAGCTGGAGGGGTCATAAGATCAGCAATTTGTTGCTTCAAAATTTGGAGTCATTCATCACGAGAATCCAACACTCGTCTCCTAGCCTCTGCCATTCCAGATTCAGCATCGAATGTTGGCAAGGTGATTAATCGGCGAGCAATTTTATCCTGATGAAACTTGACGAATTTATTCTTCTCATGGTTCAGAACGTCCAGTTGTTGAACGGCGGCCTGATGCTGCGTGGTCTCTTCTTCAATAGCAAGTTGAACGACTCTCAACTCCTCTTGAAGCCGAGCGAACTCTGCCTTCAAATCAGCAACCTTCTTCTCCTTTTTCCCAGCAGTAGATGCTACTATATCGAGCTGAGAATCAAACTCTGAAGATTTCGTGGCAAAAGTGTCCAAGAAATTCTTAAAATCAGCCTTCGAAACCTCAGCTTCTTGAACCATTCTCTTGAATTCGGCAGTCACGAACGGCTCCATTTCCCCTTGATTAAGGTCTTTGTAAATCTTGATTGATTTCTCCAACTCATCCAACACATGTTCAAGATAAGCGGCCTGAGCCTCATCACCCTGATCTCGGATGCCACCGATCAGGAAGGAAGTTAGACTTCTGACAGTATTGAAATCAACATTTTCTTTCTTCATTATCCTTTTTACTAAAGGTCCTAATGAAGTGAAGAAGAAATTGGTGAAGGAACCAACAACAAATTTGTTGGTAGCCACTGCACTAGGTGTGGCAGCTACTCCTATAGAAGTTTTAGCAGCGGATGCCTGTGAAGATGGAAGTTCAGCATCTCGAATATTGGCCTTAGCCTCTTTTGACATGGGAACCATGGTGGAGCTGGTTGCCCCTCCCGGGTGTTCTTCTGCAAAATTAAATGAACATCATCATTTTGTTGTCACTAAGGACTATCGAAAAGATCAAAATAAAGGTAACTTACCAACGCTTGGTTTGGTGACAAGATTGTTATTTAGTGAAACAGGCTAGAGTCTTGCGGAAGTAGTTTCAAACATTACTGCCTAACTACTTCCCGTTTCGGAACCACCTAATAGATAACGGTTGCTACTGGCTATCAGCTCCGTTTGGACCATGTCAGTGCCTGCCAGAAGAACTGTAGGAGGTTGGATTTCTGCATGGATGAAGGTTAAAACATCAGTCATTTGATCTATAAATAAAGATTATCAAAAATCAATCAATACCTCTTTGATCTTTTGGATCGGTGACAATAGCTTCTTCCAGTGCTACTTCATTAGCAACATTCTTCTCTTGTGATGCCTGGTCAGCAGCATCCTTTTCCGAAATTATGTTAACATCCTCTGCCGATGTTTTCTCGTCATCTGAAGCCTATTCTTGTGCTTCATCATCATCAGTTGTATCGACTGGATCTATGTCATGGAAGCCAAAGTCATATCCATCCAAAGCTTCTATCATTAGTCGATCTTCCTCAGCACGACACGAACTCGGTGTAACTAGAGGATCAGATGTTCTCATTGCAAGAGACGATTCTGACTTATTGATCGTAGTCAGAGCTGCAGTCCTTTCTCCTGCTTCCGTCTCCGCAGTCTCTCTGCCTGCAATTCCTTTTTGTGTATCTATCACCTGTCTAGGCTCAGGAGGAGGTATAGGAGAAGACATCCTAACCCCAGCGACAGCACTAGCCAAGGCCGATGTGCGGAGGGGTATCGGAAGAGTATTTGCTTTCTTTCTGAAAGCTATTTTCTTCCTACGTAGAGGCTCTTCAGGACTCTCCACGTCTATAGCTTGTGTCTGTCTTTGGATTGAGGTGGGAGTCGTCGCTTTCTCTCTGTGAGCTGACTCAGCCTGTTGTCGAGACTGTGATCGGGTAGTGACCCTTCCTGAAGAGTCAATGGCAGTTTTCTTCTTAGAGATAGGAGAAGATGGTTCTTCTGCCTTTCTTTTCTTCTCCTTGATTAGAGATTTTGCAACCTTTAAGGAAACCCGTAGCGGTTCATAGACTTCTTCAGGGAAATTGGCCTCCCTTGAAGCCTCTAAAGGCGCATCAGCAGGTTCGTGTTCTTCATCATTTCCGGGAGGTAGCAGAACAGGTGCCCCTTTTCTAAAATGGATCACCGTCGCAAAGTTGTCTGTCAAATTGAAATTCTCAGTAAAAGTATTTGCTGACGTATAGAAGATTGAGTAAGTGTACAGCATGCACGGGCCTTGATCGTTCTTGGTGGGAATAGAAAATATTGTCTTGGTATCTCAGGCGTTGTAATAGGCCCAAGCATGGGCTCCATCAATCAATTAATCTTTTTCCTGTAAGCATGTCATGGCATTGCCCACATGGAATTGGTCGTAGCCGAATTGACGTACAAAATGACTTGGAAGATAAGGTTCAAGATAACACTCGTCTTCGAATCGATATACCAGATGCGATGGCCGAATCATTCTCAGCCAGTCAAAGGCTGTATGGCCCAAAGGCGGCATTCTCACCAAGTCGACGAGGTTTGTTGACATATATTCGCAACCAGCTGGAGGAGGAACACAGTAAAAGTTCCATCCCTTGCCAAGATTCAAAGCTCGCCGGCAATCCTTCAAAGTGGTATAAACCCACTTACATCCGAAGTACCTTCTTAAGAAACTGCCACTTACAGCTCCCATGGCAGGGTTCATCAGAGAATGATGGTGTAGAATCAACCATCCAAATAAATAAGTATACGACAATTCTAGCCGAAGGAAATGTCCATTTTCGCCCTTTTCTCGTATCATTTAGTCAACAAAGAGACGAAGTCCGGCATTCATCCTACACGTCATGGCTGATAACAAATCCATTCGGTAGCCAAAAACTAGACGTACGGCAGCAAACAATACACCGCGATGTAAGCGATCAACTGCACTGGCCCCGGGAACAACATATCTTCGAAGCCAGTAAGTAAGGAAACCTGCCAGTTGGGCTTCTTTCAATATGGGCCTGTAACCCATCCTTATAAAGCTTTCGATGATGTCTCATTTCTTGAAAAGAGGGTACTGAAGATCATCTTCGATCTTGATGTCCATTTTCTTGTACATTTCTATCAACTCTATCACCTCGCTATTGCTAAGCGGTTTGAAGAAGTTGGGGTTGCAGTTCTCAAGTTCTTTAGTTTTCTTCTCAATAATGTGGTTGAGAAAAAGATACAAAAACCACTTGGTTGAATAGCAAGTGCCGGCTGTGCCACTCTTGTAATACAGAGAACAAATCTTATAATGTCATAGTAGCTCTTCAAAGACAGCTACTATGTCGACATTTTCTTTGCGTAGATTGTCCAATTCGTCATTTGTCGGGACGAACTCTTCATATGGGATATCCCTCATCGGCAGATTAGAGATGTATTTCATTTCATGCAAGGCTAAGCCGATTTCCTCGCACAGCATCATGAAGGTCCCGGTTCTGTAATTATATCTTTCCACCAACGCAAGAAATAAATGTGGATTAGGGGGAAACCCATAGACAGTGGCGTACACTGCCTGATACAGTTCAATTTCTTTGAGCTGACTCTCAAATTGGACCAATATCCAATTGGCCACGCAGATCCATCTTTTATTCTCTGGGTTAACAAGACCTGTCAACCGCAGGTCTTGTTCTGGATCTTTCCCTTCTACCTTTACAAACTCATTTGCAAATATTGGTGTCCTCGCTGGCAACAACAGGGAAGAATCCTCCGGTGGGATGCAACCGGGTTTTAGTCCTCGGAGCAAGGAGCAATGTCGTTCAGAAGAGCTGTAGAATATATCTTTATGGTCTGGCCCTTTCTTAACATAGATGTTACCCACTCGGGCCTGCTACAGTGGAGTTATGCCCACTCCATCTTTCTGGGATAGCTCGCAAAAGCGTATCTGGACAGAGAAAGACATCTTGAGATCTCTGACAGATATATTGTTTTCTTGCCCTTTTGGAAGATTCTCTGTTCCATACGAGGCCTCGGCTGTGAATTCTTATCAAAAGCTTCACCGAACAAAAACAGAGGTTTCTTGTGTGTGACAGTATCAGCAGTCTGTAGAGGTTGCCCGTTCATCAGACATAATAAGGTCTCATTATCTTGTGCAATCAAAACAGCTTGTCGAGATGATGGTAAAGCATACTGAAGAAAGGAGACATGTGAAAGATCTTCCTTGAACTCTAACTCGGACAGAGTTCCTGCAAGAACCTCATAGTTTTGGTCTTCTCTGAGGTTAACTACATTGATGAAGAGGCAAATATCAGTATGTGCAAAAGAAATTAAAAAGTTCTTCAATTTCATACACAATTCATCCAAATTGCGCTAGTTGCACAATCTATCCGATAGCGCTAGTACAGGCTAGTTGCACAATCTATCCGATTGCGCTAGCACAGCCTAGTTGTACGAAACATCAGTTTGCGCATTGATGCGCAAATCGACAGATTGTGCCAAATACTCTGTCAGCGCTCTCCAACCGATTGCGCAAGATACAGTTTTCATAAAAATGAAAACTGTTGTACATGCAGTCAAAACCCTAAACAGGGTAGCGCAAGTGGTTGAAAATACCATCAATCTCTAAAAAGAGAGAGGCATGAAGGTTCAAAATCATCAAAAAAACCTAAAAGGGATTCGATCATTGTCCATCATTTACCTTGAAGAGCGGGGTGGCCTATCTCATGACGAGATACTCGCGGTGCAACACGAGTTGAAGGTTTAGCATGAGCTTTTCCCTTCTCAGCGGCTGATCGTTTAGGCGCCATGGGTGTCGACGACGAGAGGAGGAAGAAGAAGTCGGAGTAGGAGAATCA
>JANAVB010037417.1:6023717-6103717 GCA_029216955.1 Iris pallida
CCTTACTATATGTATGCAAGAGGGATAAAACAGTACGCAAGTAAGAATTACTAAGTCAAACAGATAACGGTAGTTGGGCCAAACAAGAAGAAAAAGAAAAAAGAATAAAAAAAAACCTTGATGTACTAAGCTATTAAGGCCACTAGGAATACAAGAGTAATTAGCACTGATTAAAGTAACTTTATTTTAGTTATCTCATGTGTTGATTTAGACTTGATCCGTAATATAGGTTCGGTGGACTTTGACTCAGCGACTGACCCGTATCCACAGCTCAGGACCACAGGCAAGTGCACTCTCAGATTGCTTTCAATTCTGATAGTTTTTCTAGTACATATCATGCATATGCTCTCTTACTTGTTGACACGATGTACACACGAGATGGTATCATGGATCTTTACTCATTATATTCTCATTTTATCTTGTTTTCGTGTTTTGTGACTTGTTCGGGTCCATGTATACTAGTCGGAAGGGAAAATATCATAGTAGACGTGTGAACTACCCTTTCTATCCCCTGTATCTTTCGTGGAGAATAGCAGTCGTATATTTCACGAACGGGGTGCCTGATATACCCCCTGGCCGTTCACACGTCGAAACTGATATTTCAAAACACGTAGATAGTTGTCTCCTTCATTATTTTTTTATTTCTCACCACTTGCCATATCACCATGTTTATATATTCTTTTTTAGTTGACATGCCATGTTCTATGATTTCTGCTTTCATACTAGTTATACCATGACATCAGTTTACTTCTAGTTTTCTTCCATATATGCTATTTTTAAGTATTGCAATTCCTATTATGTTGCGAATAGCTTTCCGGTCTGTGTGCTTGTTCTATTCCTGACTGGAAAACCAATATTTTTAGGTGATGAGTTAGAATATTTTTGTACCACATATTATGAGCATACTGCCGATCCCGATTTTGGCGTACAGGACGACCCGGATGCGACTTTTGCGGAGTTACCCGTTGTAGATGATTTATAGTAGGTTTTATTTAGTTGTTGGCCGGGCGTGCTGCCCAGAGATTTTCAAGTTGTTATTTCTATTTTGAGGATCATGAGTTGAGTAGTGGATGTTTCTCTTAGACTATTTTGTTCTCTTTTGAGACTATATCATTTTGGTATATTTTGTTCTCTTGGAGACTGTTTCAGTTCCTTCCTTATATTTCTATCCAAACTGTGGTTATTATATAAACATCATTTTATTTTGGACTTATCTGTCGATTTGGATTACACTATACAAATAAATATAAATTGCGTGGTTGTGTTGATAAATGTGGAGAAGACTAGACAGCGTTCTACCGCCGACACTACGGCGTAGGCTGGACGTAACCACGGCCCATGCCCAAATACTGGGTGCGGGTCGTGACACTTATAGAGGGTGTATTTTCTTTATTCCATTAGTAGAGGTTCTTCAGGGTAGGACTCTGATCGTCTCGTAATTTTTTCCATTTTGGTTTTCCACGTCAAAAATCTCTATGTCTGCGATTTGTGTTTGACGTTTTTTGTTTGTATGCTTTTGCTCGGTTCCCTCGCATGACTCTCTGGTTTGGGAGAACGGTTTTTTGCGTTTCATTTCCAACATATAGCTGACTACCTAGCCATGCAATCCCATTTCCACATGTTTTTCTTCCCTGCAAAAACAATCAACATATAATTATGGATGACATACAATTATCACAAAACTAAGAGCTTTAATATATGATTTACTCTTATCATGAAATCATATTAAGTTGTACAAAACTGCAGTTCCTTTACTAATAAGAATTAAACTAACACATAACTAACGATGTTTGTTAGGTCTTAAATAGATATTACCTGTTCCATTCAACTATTCAGAAATATAATTTGTCATTGATGTAACGATGAAAATGTGTACTGTCTAGAACCCTAATGCCATACTTTAACTTATTGATAAAGAACTAAATTCATCTTATTATACTACAAAAATACTGTTAGTTAGCGATTGATATTACCGACGAAAGTAAAAAAAGTCGTTAAGTAGCGACGGAATAGCGACTGAGTAGCTACTGATAATTTATGTAAATACAGTATAAATTTACGTCGCTATTTCCGTCACTAGCACTACAACAAAAGAGTGTTTTAACGACACTCAAAAAGTGTCGTGAATGACTTTCCATGGCACTTTTTGAGTGTAGTCTAGAGGGGGTGTCATAGAAAGTATTTTTTTTCAACGACACTTCGTAAGTGCCATACAATAACTTTATGACAACACTTTCTGAATGTCGTGTTAACCATGTTTTCACAACACTGTGCTGGTGCCATCTTAACGTGTTTCAATAACACCTGATAAGTGTCGTCGTAATTTTAAATAGCCATGTAATTATTTTAAGACGACACTTCTGGAATGTCGTTTAATACTTATTTTACGACATGCTAATAGTGTCATCTTAATGTTATAAATATTTTTCACAACATTTGTTATGTGCAATCTAAACATTCAAATAATAAATATCATTCATGTCACAACACCTTATATGTGTCATCTAATTCACTTCAACGACACATTTTAAAATGCCTATATAATAGCATCAAAATAAATGAAATATAAATCAATTTCATTTGTATATTTATTTTCATATAATTAACCAAAACCAATTCCACAAATAATAAAACTTTAGGATACCAATAATAATATATTTGAATATCTCAAATCCATACAATGTCATATTGCAATATCTCAAATGCATACAAAGTCTCAATAAAACAATAATATTGAGAACACCAACAAAGTCTATTACATGACATATAAGATTCCTACTAGTACTACTTAGTGTCCAACCCTTTCCACAAGTTATGAATTTCATCATATGCCCTCGCTCACCCTGGGAAACTTATTCTAATTTTTCCACAACTTTATGCCCTCGAATGAGGTATTTGAGCTGGAATGATTGGTGAACAATATATGTTGATGAGGGTTGCGCAGAAGGATCTGGTACGAGTCAAAAGCTACAAGCTTGGGAGGGGAATCTACTGAATTATGTGCATAAAAAGAACCAGCGACATTACCAACATGCCAGATGCTAAATCCAGACAAAACCCTGAAAATGCAAGGTAATGTTCATCAGTATACATTTTTTTTGCATGTCTTGTAATGTGCCAAAGAAAGAAGTACCTCGGATTTGGTGGAACAAGAAATATACAGTCTGAAAAGTTAGCCGATGTTGCTAGATCAGATCGTAGGCAATGAACAATGTGAGTTGGAGGTGGCTTATTCCTAATATGTGCTACGCAACCTACTGCTGAATAACCTGGTGGTGCAATAGGTATCCAAATGGAGCAATCACTGTCGTTGTTTAATTGGCTTCCATCAGTTTCCTGGAAACTAGAGAACGAACCAACAAGTCTGAAACCAACAGGTCACCGACCGTAGGTGTTACTCACAGCTACTACAACCTGTGAAGGGGGTATCGGTCTGCAAAAAAATGTACTTAAATAGCAGCGAGACTGAACGGCAATAAATCCTATGGATGTCCAACATAAATGTATTGCGCTCATATAAAAAAGTAAAAATGATATAAAGGAACTGTGCTACCTTAGTAATATTTGTATCTACAGTGAAAGAAAATGAATCACAATGACACACAATAACATAAGATAGTTATAATTGTTAACAAATTAATGGTTTCAAATTACAAATTCCGAATTTAGGAAAAGGATGTCTGATTCTTCAAGAACTTCTCAAATAGGATATCAGAGAAGCATTTATCATATAATCATACAAACTCATGCAGGGACAAATACATGAATTTATATTAAAATACATGTACAAGGGTGTCCCCATCAAACTTCAAATTTCAGGGTTTTTTCCCCCTTGGTACTCTTGGAAATGCAAAGGGAACTTCATGACACACCGATAATGCCTTAAGTTTGTGCCATTACTTGGTGTATGCATAAAGAAAAGATGTGATCATTTCTTGAGGTATTGACTGACAGATCAAGATGGCTAAAGTTCCCACAAGTCTAAGGGGGAACTTTGCATCATGTCTGCTCCTGGTTGGATAAGATTATAGAAACCTGTACCTAACCTAGTTTAACTCCTAAGTCATCTTATGAGAACCAGATTTTATCCACTCTAGTCGAGTCAGGGTTTTTTCGTTAAGGGGAACTTTGCATCAAATCCAAGGTTTGAGTCAAAACAACAGCCTAGTATTGCTGTTTTTAATATCTCCATGACAACAAAAAACCTCATCTAGAATATTCTAAAAAATAATATTCCAGAATTTGCTCCTTCGTTTCTCCATATTGTGAAGCAAAATACTACTTATTTATGTAATATAAAGGTGAAGCAAAATATTAGGTGCATGAAGGTGGATGCCATGCCATGCGAAAGGACCTATTAGATCATCCTTCCCCCCAAACATAAAAAGTTTAAAAGAAATAAACACAGAACCCTCATAGCTGATAGGAGAAAAAAGGAAGCGTGCAATATGCAAACAGGTAAGAAGTTAGATTAATCTTTAAAGGTCTCACAAGACCAAGCTGGATGGTAAAAACAAACAAATGTGACATGTTGTTAGTTACTCCACACTACACAGAACTTATTCAAAAAGATGTGTCATCACTTGTAAAGTATTAATAAAGGATATTTAAACTTACTTTGCGAAGTCCATTCCAATTTAACTATTTCGATATGATCAATGTGGTATGGGCATTGATGTGACAAGTCATTACACAGGTTACACCCTATTACCCACTGAGGCCTTTTGTGGAGTTTACATGGGGGTAAAGATGTAAGCATTTTAATTTCAATTATTCGTAGGTCCAACAATTATATGCCAAACACTAACTCATATGTCTCTGGAAATCATTTAGTCATTTGTAATGATACTAAATGCAGTTTATAAAAAATGGTTCTGCACTTTATTAGTATATATACACCGACTCTCGTGGTGAAAAATAAGAACATGGCTTCTTACCTTGATGTAACACAATCACCTAGTATAGCATAATTAGGAGGAGCTTGAGGCCTCCAAAAGGTGAGGTTGTAACCAGGCAGGTCACCTGTATTTATTCATAAGCAAAAATGTAAAGGACAAAAGGAAACAATACAAGACTTTCGAACTCAAAGAGGAACAGAAGATTATAATGACATGAAAAACAAATAGTGACCTTTCGGAGATATCCAAACTCTCTTAAAATTTGTACAAGATGCCAACGAATTTATATTACCAAACTGTAGTACAGAAGTAGCTTGATTTTTTAATTGAAGTAGGAGAAAAGCAACACTCAGAGAAAGGCGGACACATATATCAGTCGATACCAGTGATATATTTGTCTTATCTTTAACAGAAGTATAGCCTCCAGAAATATCCACTGGCTCAAGAATAACAAGACCTGAACCTGCCTCAATTGTAAGATCTTTCACAAGAAACCGGGCCCAAGTATCATTTTCTTTTGAAGCATACCTGTTAAATTCGTTAAAAGATCCAAAGCTTATATCAAACTAGACAATTCATCACTGAGAAGAAACAATCCAGGAACTAAGAACTGGCAATGCAGAAAAAGTAAACGTTGCAGAAAAGTCCTGGTAACATAAGCACGGTGAAGGAATAAAGGAAGTGCTACAGCTTTTTAAATTATGCATTTGACTATTTCACAAACATAATTACAAAAAAATAGCTTGAGAGAGTCTTGTATCAAAAAGTATACACCAACATCAAATTTCGAAGCAAAAAAATACATGACGATCATTATCAGCCTACCATCTAACCTACATATGACATCCAAGGATTCTCTCCGGTCATATTACTCCTCTTTGTTGGGGGATTTCCTACTGTCCCTGATATATAAGCTTAAAAAAATAGAATACCAGAGTTCCTTCTCATATTACTCCCTTTGTTGGGGGATTTCCTACACTATATATGTGGCAAGAAATATCAAAAATTGTAGAGAAAATACTCTATGATGTAGCATACGTACATCAGCATCATAGGGTCATCCTTATGATGTATATGGAGTTATGTCAAACTGTGGTGAGATTTTTGTTGACACACTAGTTTCATTCTTAATAACCAAAAGAACAAAGATTGTGGACTTTTAAATTCATATATTCCTAAAACTACCACCAAAGTCTTATAAAGACTCCTTTCAAAAAATAGTCTTACAAAGAATTTAAAGCAAGACAAAATAGCAAGCTAATGGAAATTGGATAAAGTCTTCCATATAGCTCATAATTTCTGAGCAATTGAAACCAATTTTCGGTGACGATGCGGATAAATTGATAATATGCGATCGTTTCAATGATGAGGCTGATATATATGTTGTTATTGTCCATTTTTTAAGCCAACTCCCACCTTCCGTAACATAAGAAATAGATGACTAATTTATAGCCTTTTACAAAATAGAAGCTCATTTTTTATCCAATTGATTGAGTCGCCCAGATCAATATAATGATGTGCCACATAATGACATAATTGGATGCAATATCTCAAAACTGTACATATGTGAACATGAGGCAATCAAGTTGAACTAAATTAACCAGCTCAGGAACCATATGTTCGACCAGTTGTTGTTTTCCAAAGAGAATAAGTGATACGTGCTTCAAATGACTATTTGCAGTTGCTTGCATCACCAGCGGTCTTAGTTGAACTAGTAAAACTAACATAAAACCAATAAAACCTATTACTTACATTAAATCAAAAACTGTTCACAGATACAGTCGTTTAAACTACTATATTAAACAAATAAAATTATAGGATAGAAATAAGTAAAATAAAGTAACTAAAATTAATTGCACAGGTAGAGATTCAATACCTGGAAGAGCATCACATATAGATGCAGCACAATCTTATGGATGCACCGAGTTACTCATTTTTTGGAAAAAGAAATTAATTGCATAAGCATCTTGGCCAAATAATAAGTGCATATGTACTTCCTAAATCAATAACTGCAAAAACCAACTGAGTTTGGAGTACAAACCTAGTGATAACAAAAATAGACACGCAAAAGTTGCAGCAACAGAGACACAATGGACCAAATACAACAACAGTAATAACACACTAATCCCCTAACGAGTAATGATAACTCCCAAATCGTAGAAAGTAGAAACCAGGTTGAGAAAGATATCTAGTCCAGTGACCCACATACCAGAGAGCACATGACACTCCAAAAGTCGATGCCGCATCAGTATCTACTTGTGCCGGAGGTGCATCGGGCACAATACAGACACAGCAATACACGAAGACATACAAAAATAGGAATCATGTCGGTTCCATCTGTGTGTCCATGCAATCTAGTTTACATACATAACATCTTCCTATTTGAAGAACTTCTACCAATTTTTTTGTGATTAAGAATGAAGAACGATGAAATTAATATTAAATAATGAAATAATTGAAAAAACTAAGCAGTCAAACCCCTCATTTATCAGATTCTTCAAGATCATACGGAATATTGCAAATCCCGAAACTCTAGTTTCAACATTAGAATAAAGGAGTGGCATAGGCGTTAAATTTCTATGAGAGGTCCAATAAAACCCTAAATCCCACACAAAACCCTAGATCGAGAAAGAGGAGGACCTGTGATAATGGATGATCAGTTAATATTGGAGTCGTCGAAGTCGTCCTCGAAGGAGTTGAAGAAGTCTACATCGACCGGAGGGCGGTCGAGGTCGCCAAGGAGGTCGACAAGGTGGTCGGCGTCGTCCACCTCTATTCCCATCGACCCACAGGCGATCGAGGCGGCAGGATCCTCTATCTCGTACTGCGCTGGAGACGGTGAAGGCGATGGTTTCATCTCTCTTCTGCTTCTCCTTCAAAAATAGAAATAAATGGAAAAAGAAATCTGAGGATGAGTAACTTTTATAGAGAAGGTGGACTACATCCAGCGCATTCTTTCTCGTCATCGTCCTCTTCAAGGCCTTCCTTCCTGAGTCCCTGGCTCCATCTTGGTGAGCCTGGCCGAAGGCGATCCCAATTAGGTTCTTTCCAGCGAAGCTGGAGCAGAAATAGGAGAAGGAGAGGAAAACGAGCTCGGTTCTGTGCCAGGAAAATGGAAGAGAAAAAAAGAAAGAAAGAAGAGAGACTTTAGAAAAAGCAGGAAAAGTGAGAGAAGATGAGAGGGTTATCGCGGGCTACAGCGCCTAAATTTTGGAGAAAAGCGGTAAAATGAAAAAAGTGTAGGAAATAAAATTTGGGGCAACACTTTAAAAATGTTGTGTTACTATATAATAATATACGACATTTTAAAGTAGTCTTATAAGTGTCATTAAATTCATGTTTACGACATTTTTGAAAAGGTGTCATAGATGATGACAAATATTTAATTACAACGACACGTTTTAGTGGAGTGTCATCACTAAACAAAATTAATGACACTTATTTAGAAAGTATCGTAAAGAAAGTGTCGGTATTAACCTATTTTGTTGTAGTGTAGTGCGTTGCTATATATATAACGACTGATTAGCGAAAGAAATTTTCGTCTTTGGCCACGAGTAAAAGTAAAACAGTAATCCTTTCTTTCACATTCTCAAATTTTTATTCAAAATTCATTTCTTTCCAAATCCGCTGTAACCCCGACCCCTCCAACCCCCGAAAGTCTTCGGCAACCCCTTCCCTCCTCCTCCTCTACCGATCACCTCCTTCTTCTCCTCCTCCCACCAGTACTCCTCCTCCTCCTCTACATCCTCCCCCCTCTGGCCAGAAGTCGACCCCCTCCTCCTCCTCCCACTACTCCTCCTCTTCCTTCCTTTCCTCCTCTGACCGGACGACGACCCCCTGGCACGACGACCCCCTCAGACCCGACGTCCCTCCGGTCAAACCCCACCCTCCTCCGCCGAAGGTAAACCGTAACCCTCATTTCTATTTTATTTTATTATTGCATTTGTGATTTTGGATGGCATATAAATTTAGATTTTGGTGTTGGACACGTACACACACGTTACATTGGACATGGACACGAGCACACGACATGGATACTTGTCGATTCCATTTCCGTATCCTAATTTTCAGATATTATTCGAAATTTAGATATTAGATTCGGATATCCGAATTTATTTCAGATTCTATAGAACATGGATACAAATTCTGATATTAAGATATACAGATACGAATTTGAGGTAGCCTATTCTAATTTTGGGTTTTCGAATATTATTCCTAGAACATGGACACTTGTCGATTCCGTATCCGTATTCAAATTTTTTGATACTATTTGAAATTTTGGTTTTCGGATACTATTTAAAATTTTGGGTATTGGATTCGGTTATCCGAATTTGGTTTGGATATTATGGAACATGGATATGAATTCCGATATTAAGATATCCGGATACGAATTCCAATATTAAGATATTCTTATACCAATTCGAGGTAGCCAATTCTAATTTTGGGTCTTCGAATATTATTCGAAATTCGTGATATTGGATTCGGATATCTGAATATTTTTCGGATATTAAGATTTTATATCCGTTAATTTTAAATATCTTTCTTAAATATATTTAACTCTAGGGTGGTGTTCTAGGGTTCTCAATACTATATATATATATATATATATATATATATATATATATATATATATATATATATATATATATAATATATATATATATATATATATATATATATATATATATATATATATATATATATATATATATATATATATATATATATAATATATATATATATATATATATATATATATATATATATATATATATATATAATATATATATATATAATATTTTAAATATCTTTCTTAATTAATATTCACACAATCCTATATATATATATATATATATATATATATATATATATATATATATATATATATATATATATATATATATATATATAAGATTGTGTGAATATTAATTAGTTATTAACATAGTTTGCAGTATCGGCTGATACCTATCGGATACTGCCGATATCAATCCGATACAACGGATACCAATTCAATACGTCAGATACCTATACTCATAGGAATGGTCTGATATCGATTTCGATACAGATACTATTTACCTTGGTTATTACAATTAGGTACTTAATTAGAATATACTTTGTAAAACCCCTCAAAATTAAAAGAATATTTGATTTAGTTAAATATATTATTTTGGATTTTTATTTATTTTTAATTTTTTATTTTGTCCTATTTATATTGTATAAAAAGGGCTATAGTCATGATTGAGTTTGAATATGCAAGTCGACCAAAAAGTATGGCATGCCTAGTGTAGTCGGGTGCTTTGACTAGTGTACTAGCCATGTTAGGAATGTCATGGTTATATTTTTGTCTCTTGCATGTTAACAATTCAAATTGTGGCACAAGTCATATTTTTATTTAATTAATTAGTTTATATAAGCCTTATGACTTTTTAGGAGACCCGGGTGCACCAAACCTTCCCGAACTTCTTCCAAGCCAAACCCAAACCTATGTAGGCATGTTGGGCAGTGAAATACATTAATAAACACATATTTTATATTTATTCAGATTTTGGATTGTATTTATATATATAGATCTAATTAGTTCTATATTAGGAAAGACCTATTTAAATCTCTAACTATGTCAATTAGCCAACTCATCAAACAACCAAGCCAATCAAGTGGACCCCCACCATTAAGTGGTCGGCCAAGCACTCCCCCCCTCCCCCTCTTGGCCGAACATCCCAAAAGGAAAAATGATTCCCAATCCTATACATACATGAAACCCACAAAGTCCATATATATATATATATATATATATATATATATATATATATATATATATATATATATATATATATATATATATATATATATACTCTCTTCCTTCCTCAAATTTCGACAGCACCAAGCCTCATAGCCCTCATAACATCATCCCCTCCATTACACATCTCTCCATCCACCCCAAAAACTCATCTTCTTCACTATACATCCATCCAACCACCGAAACATACCCTAGAAATTCCATCTTCCCCATCCAACCATCTATAGCCATTGTCAACCCCTTCAAACTCACCAAGAAGGGAGTAGCAATCAAGGATAGCAAGAAAGGTGGGAGCTTTGGCAAGGAGAAGCCTCCACAACCCAACTAGCAAGGATTTTTGGTAAGAAATCCTACTTTTTCCATCTCAAATCCATGCTTTAATTCTGTAAAAAATTTGTTAATTAAATCTACAAAAATAGTATTTTGGTACCTTTTGTTATGTATTTTTACCTGTAAAAGTTTCATGAATTATGGTTGTAATATTCATGTTTCGGTAGGGTCGATTCCAACCCCGTTGTGAAGGAACTATAAGTTATTGATGGTTATTTTTGAAACTAAATTTTATGTGTGTTAATAAATATAAAATATGATTTTTTTTAATTATTTTTCCATAATTTTATCAACTCTAATCTGGTCAAGAAAAATATAGGTCAAAACTAGCTATTTTCGGGTAACATGCTGACCTAAAATGTCCCAAACTTATAGTATAACTCAACCCTTGTAAATCTGATATCATTCTATGAAATAAGATATTTTATTTCTATTTAAAATATATTTTTGGTTATTTTAGCAATTTTGAGTCATTAACTATGTTCCGGACGAGTTTCGGGTAGACTAGCTGACTTATTAATTAACTAGTCATAAATGTCTTTATAAATATTAATTCTAGAATTTCAGAGATAAATATATAGAAAATTAGTTTAAATATTATTTTTATGATTTTATATGATTTTTAAGTATGTTATTGAAGTAGGGGCATAACCGACTAATTAAGAGTTGGAAACCCTAAAACTGTGTTTCGATGTCTCGTGAAACCTGTGTGTGATTGTATGGATCTAAATAATTCTATGAGAGATTGAATATAATTTTAACACATTACTTTGACTAATTAAATCGTATCGTAAGTTTCGTGAGTAGTGACTTAATCTAGTTAATTAATTATCTAGGAGCGTCGGGTTCCGGAGGCGTGGACGCGGGAGCGGCGTTTCATATTCACAGCGCAGAATCAGGCAAGTGCACATTGCTATCGTATAGTTATTGTTTCATTCTGTTATTTATTTCTTTCTATTTTATCTCTTATACTTGACCTTAGGAATTATATCGATACGGGCTTCCAGATTACATCTGGGTGCCATTCAACTAATGAGTTGTCTAGTATTGATATATAGAGCCTGCCTGAGATTTATGGATTTCTTTCCATAAAAGACCTGTAGGATATGACACATGATTGACACATATATTAACCCGATACTTAAGCCAGATTACCTGAGATATCTGATTCCTGATACCTGTAGGTTAAGGGTGTTTGTGTCATTTTATCTTTCTTTTAGATGTGTCGTAGGATTGCCGTCTAGATAAAGGTCAGAACGGTAAGTTGTGGTTGCAACTTATTATTTCTTGAGAGTTGAGGACGACTACTACTTGCGCGGGCTATGCTATGCACATACACTCTTATATATGTATATACATTTATTCGAAGAGATTACCTGTTTCCTGTGATCCACGCACTACCAAATTACAGCATTTTAGCGACGGCCATTTAGCGACGGAAATTTTTCGTCGCTATTACCGTCGGATCACCGACGGATTTGTGACGAAATACCGACGGAAAGCAGTGGACAATTTTTTTTTTTTATGTCCATATCCGTCGCTACGCCGTCGATAGGTAGTCGGCCAAGTAGCGACGGTTTTATATCCGTCGCTAGAACGTCGCATATTTTGGCGACAAAAACCTAAAATATTGGCGCGAGATTTGACTGACGACTTAGCGACGGAATCATCCATCGCTACTCTGGCGCGAGATTTACTGACTACATAGCGACGGAATAATCCGTCGCTACTCCGTCGCTACTTTCTGTACCCTAACTTAAATTGAACCGACGGGGGGGGAGGGAATTTTTATTCCCCTCCAAAACACTCTCTCTCTTCCCTCTCCCTCTCTCCGACGATCTCGCTCTCTCCGACCGGCGATCTCCCTCTCTCTCTCTAAGGTATGCTCTCTCTCCCCCCCCTCTCTCTCTCTATCTCCCTCTCTCTCTCTCTCTCTCTTTTACGATTTGGGGGGTTGGGGGGCTGTCGTAGTGGTCGGAGAGGGTGTGGGGCAGGGGGGTTTCGGGTACGGGGTGGGGTGGTCGGGGCAAGGGTGGAGTGGGGTGGTCGGGGACAGGGGGGTCGGGGAGGGGGGTCGGGCAGGGGTGGGGGGGTGGTCTGGGCAGGGGGGGTTCGGGTAGGGGGTGGGGTGGTCGGGGCAAGGGTGGGGTGGAAGAGGGGGCAGGGGGGGTCGGGGAGGGGGTCGGGCAGGGTGGGGGGGTGGTCTGGACAGAGGGGTGGGAGAGGGGGTCGGGCAGGGGTTGGGGGAGGGTCGGGCAGGGGTTGGGGGGGGGTCGGGGCAGGGGGGGGCAGGGGGTGGGAGAGGGGGTCGGGCAGGGGTTGGAGGGGGGGTTGGGCAGGGGTTGGGGGGGGTCGGGGCAGGGGGGGCAGGGGGGTGGGAGAGGGGGTCGGGCAGGGGTTGGGGGGGTCGGGCAGGGGTTGGGGGGGGGGGTCGGGGCAGGGGGGCGTAGGAGGGACTCTGGAGTCCCCGCGCAGGAGTCCTCCTCCTCCTCTCCCATAGACACACACACACACACACGGACACACACACACACACGGATACACACACACACGGACACACACACACAGACACACACACACACGGACACACACACACACACGGACACACACGGACACAGACACACGGATACACACACACTCAGACATATATATCATGGTTTAAAGTATCGGCCGATACCGATCCGATACGGCCGATACCGATACGGTTTGGCATGTTCCGATCCGATACCGACCGATACCAAGTATTGACCGATACCGACATTGGGGGTCTTTGTTCCGGTCAATTCGACAAAGAAAATTAAAAAAAAAGACAAATCAACAAGGGTTTAAAGCATAACAAGGTTGTAGAAGCATGTAAAAGAAGAAAATCACATCAATTGAAGAAAATCACATCTATTGTTTGTAAACCAATCGGTAAGGGTGACTACTATTTCATTTAATTTCAAAACTACTAAGAAATAACACTGAAAATACTTAAAATTATGCCTAAATGTATAAAATATATGTTTTTAAATGTAAATAATTTATTAATAATTATTTGTTCCCCGATACCAAAAAATCCGATACTCCGATCCGAAACCGCCGATACTACCGATATCGCCGATACCAATACTCGTAGGAATAGTCCGATACCGATTCCGATACCGATACTTTGAACCTTGATATATATATATATATATATATATATATATATATATATATATATATATATATATATATATATATATATATAGGCATAATTTTAAGTAATTTATTAATAATATATATATATATATATATACACAGACACACGTCGTGAAGTCTAGTATATATATTTGATTAGCTAAGGTAAAAGTTTAGCCTAATTAAGGTTAGTTTTGACAGAGTTGACTTGGACTCCTAATTTGACCCAGAACTAGTCTAGTATACCATCTGCTCCTCCTTTCTTTCCTTCTTCTCATTCGACTATCTCGGCCTCCTACTCGGCCTACTATTCCGATATACATTTGATACGGTCTACCTAACCTATATACTGATACTAATCTGATACTCTCTGATATTAAGTACATCCGGCTTACTAGCTAGCGGATCCACCAGTTACATGATTATATACTAATTATGTTAGATTGTGATACTAAGTAGCCTCGTCGTAGGCCTAGCGTGTTATCCACAAGTTTAGTTTTTCTTACGATATGAGTATCGGTATCGGGCTATTAATTCTTATGTTTAGTTTGTCTTACGATACAGATATTCACATCAAATCGAGCATGAATCGTTACTTTGTTGATCGTACATGGATGTACAAACGACAACACGAGAGCAAAATTGGTGTGAGTGACGATTTTCAGGCAGGTGTGGAAGTATTTCTTAAGTATGCCATGAGCAAAACTCAGTACATGGACGATAACAAAATCAAGTGTCCATGTGTTAATTGTCACAATAGACGTTTCGAAGAAGTGATGACTGTGAGAGATCATTTGACCCGTAAGGGTTTCGTACGTGATTACGGCCTGTGGTCATCGCAAGGTGAATTATATTCAGAAAGACAGGCTGCAGAAGCTGGTACTTATGCTTTTAATGATAATGCTGCAACGGATGTCCTCGAAGACGACGGATGCTCTGTGGATTATGGAGACATACAGAACCTTGCACGAGATATGGTGTATGCTGCGGTAGGGCCTAATTTTGATCCAGAGGATCCTAATCCTGAGGCAAAGGAGTTCTATGATATGTTTAAGGACGCAGATACTCCTCTATATCCTGGTTGTGAGACTCATTTCGTACTGTCAGTGACGATGCGGTTGTGGAACATAAAGTCTGATTTTAACTTGCCACAAGCTTGCTATGATCGGATCACACAATTAACTAATGAGGTGTTACCGAAGGAATCAAAAGAGCTCCCAAGAAACTTCTACAAGTCAAAGATGATGGTCCGACAACTGGGACTGGGGTACGAGAAGATAGATTGCTGTCGCAACGGATGCATGTTGTATTACAAAGAGAATTGCGTATTAGAAAGTTGTTGGTTCTGTAATGCGGATCGTTACAAGACAGTACAGGGAAAAGGAAAGTCAACTAGAAAACGACGTCCTTACAAGTATATGCATTACTTGTCGATCACGAAGCGCTTACAGAGGATGTATATGTCTCTGAATACAGCAGAACACATGACGTGGCACAGTGAAGATCGCATAAAGGACGAAGAAGAATTGTCACATCCTTCGGATGGGGAGGCGTGGAAATATTTTGATTTGTGTCATCCAGATTTTGCTGCAGAGCCTAGAAATGTACGCCTGGCGCTATATTCTGATGGCTTCGCCCCTTTCGGACAGTCGGGATCTCAATACTCATGCTGGTCGGTCATTCTTACCCCTTACAATCTGCCACCATGGATGTGTATGAAGACTCCTTATATATTCTTGACAGCTATCATACCCGGTCCCAAAAATTCGACAAAGAACATCGATATATATTTACAGCCGTTGGTGGATGAGCTGAAACAGTTGTGGGAGATTGGCGTCACGACCTATGATATTTTCAGAAAACAAAACTTTCAGATGAGAGCTTCACTCATGTGGACAATCAATGATTTTCCAGCATACGGTATGCTGTCGGGATGGAGTACGCACGGCAACATGTCTTGTCCGATATGTATGGAAAATAGTAAGGCGTTCCGCCTTAGACATGGAGGAAAAACTTCTTTCTTTGACTGTCACCGTCAATTTCTGCCAACGAGACATCCTTGGCGAAAGAACAAGGACGCGTTCAGATATGAAAAACAAGAATTTTCTGAACCTCCTGCCAGATTGTCGGGATACGATATTTGGGAAGATGTAAAGGAATTGCCCACCGCAATGGAAGATCCATCAAACAATCGTGTCGAGGGGTTCGGACAAAGCCATAACTGGACCAAACGGAGTATCTTCTGGGACTTGCCTTATTGGAAAGATAATCTTATTAGGCATAATCTTGATGTCATGCATATCGAAAAGAATGTGTTCGATAATGTCTTCAATACCGTTATGGATATTAAAGGAAAGACGAAGGACAATCCAAAAGCAAGACAAGACATGGCCGAGATATGCAAACGTCATAATCTAAACTTGATACAAAGGGGAGCTGGTGGACAAGTAACTAAGCCGATAGCGCCATACGCATTGAGCAAGGAAGATAGATTAATAATCTGCAAGTGGATATCTACTTTAAGATTTTTCGACGGCTATGTGTCGAATTTGTCTAGATGCGTTGATCTCAATGAACGCAAGCTAACAGGAATGAAGTGTCACGACTGCCACGTGTTTATGGAAAGATTACTGCCCATTACGTTGAGAGAGTTGTTGCCTTCTGCTGTATGGGTTCCGTTGGCCGAGCTGTCTACATTCTTCAGGGATATCTGTTCAACTAAGCTCACGGTGCAACATATGATACAACTTGAGGAGAAGATTGTCTTAACAATTTGCAAGTTAGAGAAAATATTTCCACCGAGTTTCTTCGACAGTATGGAGCATCTACCGATTCATCTAGCATACGAAGCCCGTGTCGGTGCATCTGTTCATTATCGATGGATGTACCCCTTTGAAAGGTAAATAAAAATCGATATAATTTAAGTGGATTTTACAATTCATTGTTAATTCTCAAGATAATTTGTCTCTCTAGGTATCTACATCATCTAAAGAAGAAAGTTGGCAACAAGGCTCATATAGAGGCTTCGATATGCGAAGCATATCTTATCGAGGAGGTGTCAAACTTTTGCTCCATTTATTTCGATACTCATGTTGAGACAAATCGAAATAGACCTCAAAGGAATGACGAAGACGTTGAGGAAGGAGGTATATTCAATTTAATTAGGGGCAAGCCTATTGGGGCTAGTAAGAAACGGTGGTTGAGTGACGATAAGTATGATGCCGCTCACCGATATGTCTTGTTAAATTGTGACATACAAGAAGTGAGAGATTTGGAGAAGTGACTACACCTCGTTATAATCTCTAATTTGGTGAGGTAAGTGACTACACTAATTTTTATTCTCTCTAACAGTGTATTTAGAGATGAAGTCAAAATAATGACACCCGATATTACCGATGAGGGACTTCAAAGAGAGGTTGATTTTACCTTTCCGTCATGGTTTCGAGATTACGTAAGTAACTGAGATAATATGTTATGCGGCTACCATTTAAATATATATATGCAACTAAAACATTTAAAGTTTACCGGTTTTATTAGCTGAACCAAGTACACTCACAAATAAGAGCATTCGTTATTTGTCATTGGGACCGAAGAAGCATACAAAGACTTGGCCCGGCTATGTCGTTAATGGCTTCAAGTTTAAGACAACTCAACATCCTATAAATGCCGAATTTCTCAATGACGGCTTCAGTACGAAGGATTCTGGTGTTTGCATAAGAGGCACAATCTATGACGACGAGCCGGACTTTGACTATTATGGAGTGCTTCGGGATATTGTAGAATTACAATATAGTGCCCCATTTGATATGCATATTGTTATGTTCAAATGTGAGTGGTTCGATACGACACCAAATATCGGTTGGAGAATCGATAAACAATTTGGATTCGTCGATATAAATCATCGCAGGAGGTATAGAGGGTCCGACACGTTTGCGATAGCAAGTCAGGCTGTTCAAGTCTACTATACAAGCTACCCAAGGCGTCGTAGAGATCGCTTTGACTGGTGGGCAGTATGCAAGATTAAATCTAGAAATACATTCAACGTTGGAGACCCAGCATACCAAGAGGACCAGATCGAAAAGCCCCAATACTTGGGACAACAGTCTTGTGACATGGATGTTGAATTAGAGGTTGATATACCTCTTGCTGATGAAAATAGAGGGGAGGAAGAGGTTGATATACAAGACTTAGATGTCAACCAGGGGAGAAAGAGGCGTCGTGTCCCAAGTATTGAGACTGAAGAAGAAGAAGAAGAAGAAGAAGAAGAAGAACTTTATGAGGATGAGGATGAGGATACAGATGAATTCGACGATGAGGATGATGATGATGATGAGGCCGAGGCCGAGGAAGAAGACGATGACGATGATTAAATATCGCTATATTTCAGTCGTATCTTGAAGCACCCAATATCTAGTCTCGAATCCTAAATTACCCTATTACATTTGGATTTACAATTACAAGTCTAGTGGAACACAAGATGCCCTTTCATCAAAAGTTACAAGAATTGTACTTTGTTGTATTGGTGCGTGATTTTATCAGATTTTGTCTATCTAGCTTTTATTCGTACTTCACTTCTGATTGTAATATTTATTTCAGTTTGGGATATTTGCGTATTATTGTATGAGTTTCTTTTTGCAGATGGCACTCCTACGCCTACTCGTCTGGGCGGCACTCATCGCCATGCTGCTGGTATGGATATGTTTAGTTTTATATTCATTTATAAATCTATGTTGTCGGTATTTTGTTTATGTGTTCTATTTACAGGGCATGGTTGCGAGCACCCGTACTGGTGGTGCTGGCCGTGGTCGTGGCGGTGGCGGCGGCGGCGACGGCGGTGGTGGTGGTGGTGGTCGTGGGCGTGGGCGTGGGCGTGGTGGTAGCGGTCGTGGTCGCCAGCCGTATTCCCCGGATGTGACCTCCGATCCCGACTTGGAGAGCCCGGACACAGGCTCTTCCTGCCGTCATTCTTCCTCGGTGCTACCGACATCGTCGTCGAGGCCTGTGACTCCATCCGCTAACGGATCCGTTCCGCCATCGGATGTACCAGTGGATGCAGCAGCAGATGCAGCAGGGGGCCCAGCAGTTACTGCAGGGTGGGCCTCGGAGTACCCCGGGATTCAGTTTCATCCTGTTACCGGGGAGTACGTGCGCGGACCCGCGGATCCCCCGACGCCACCAAAGAGGCTGGTGGACGAGTTCCGATGAGAGCTATGGTCCGCTGGTGAATCGTAAGTAAATTTAAGTTAATTTATTAAATTTGTTTCATTTATTCAAGTTAATAATCCAGTCGTTGCTTCTTTATAGGTTTTTCCCGTGGGATGCTGCCCAGATTCTAGGGCGCATTATCCGGGATAACTACCATGGCCCCTACCTCAATTTTTCTGAGGTGCCTCAGGACATGAAGTACGTCTGGCTCGACGAGATGAGGGTATAAATCCATCGGTGAATTATTAATTATTCTTTAAATCATTAAATTTTTTATTACGTGATATTTGAATTTGTATGTCAGAGGACGTTCTGGTGGCCCCCCCCCATCGCGAGGAGGCGATCCGCAGGACCTACAAAGCCGCCGCCGGGAAGAAGATACGGAATGCGGTGTACGACCTTCGTACGGCACATACGAGGAAGGACTGGATCCGGGCGGAGTACTATGAGCAGATGTTGGAGAAGATGGATACTCCGCAGTTCAAGCTGAAATCGGAGAAAGCCAAGGCTAATCGACAGGTCGCGGGTCTGCATACGGGGGGATCAAGGCCCCATGCATTGACGCGTGCAGATTTGGTGAGATAGCACAAATTCAAATTCATTCTATTATTTAATTTCGTACTGTTAATATACGAAGTTAATTAAATTCTACGTATGCAGGCCCAACGGGCGGTGAAGCAGGGGAAAGAGGCGGAGATGGTCACCGCTCACGATATATTCATGCATACGCACAAGAGGCAGAAGGACGGGAGCTTCGTCGATACGAGGGCCGAGGAGACTGATGTAAGTACTTACGTTTATGAGATTTATGTTAGAAATATAATTATTGTTAAGTTAATTAGATAAACTTAGGATTCAGACTATAACTTAGGGAAACATAGGATTTAGATTATAACTTAGGAAAACTTATAGTATAAACACATTCATTGGATAGGCTGCGTATCGTGAGGCACTTAGTCGGCTTGAGATCGAGCCCCCTTCCGAGAATGTCGGCGAAACGACGCCCACCCAGACGCACTCTTCTATGGCCGCTCGCTACGACGACGTGTTCGTAGAATCCGTCGGCAGCGTTAGGAAAGGGCGCGTCTACGGCTTAGGTTCCATGGCGCCCTCGTTGCAGCCGTCCCCGAGATATCCACCGCCTTCGCTCCCCCAGCGCCCCCGGTTGACGATGTGAGGGCGCAGCTTGCGACTCTGACCTCCGCGGTGTCAGATTTGCGGGCGATAGTGTTGGGGCGCTATCCGTCTGCTCCCGGTCCGTCTGCTCCCGGTCCGTCTGCTCCCGGTCCGTCTGCTCCCGGTCCGTCTACTGCTGCTGCCGGTGCTTCGGATCGACCTGGTCCTTCTTCTCCCGGACGGCTTTCGTTTAACCGCTTTGCGGACGTCCACATCGTATCGGATAACACCATCTTGACGCTCCTTGACATGATGTCGCCAGAGCAGCTACGCGCGCTTCCAGACCATGTCTTATCCCAAGTGCCGGCACACACGGTGGAGGAGTACATACGCAAAGCGGATACGGCAGCACGAGCACGAGACGATCCGACGGACGGGGTTTGATTTTGTTTATGTTGTTGGTTTTGTAGACATTTGGATACATTGTATGTTCGGATATTTTTTTTATGTTTGGATAATTTAATGTTGGATATTGGATATATTGTGTTGGTAATATTTTGTTGGATATTGGATACGTTGGATATTGGTGTCAGATATGGATATTTTGCATATGGATATATGGTGTTGGATATTGGATACGTTGGATATTCGTGTTGGATATGGATATATGGTGTTGTATATGGATATTTTGCATGTTTGATATTGTGTTAGATGTGTCGTATAAACAGGAAAGAGTCTGTTTGCAGTATTTTTTTTTCAAAAATTAGCAGTTAGCGACGGACTGGCGACCACTCAGCGACGGATAGTCCGTCGCTAACTAGAGAAACTGAAGTTAGCGACAGAGTGGCGACGTAAAATCCGTCGCTACCTGGAGCATTTCAATAAAGCGACGGATTGGCGACGAACGATCCGTCGACCTGATGCTGTTTGATGTCCAGAAATTTTAGCTTTCGTGACGGATTGGCGACTAACTTACGACGGACTGGCGACCACTCAACGACGGATAGTCCGTCACTAACTGGAGGAACTGAGGTTAGCGACGGAGTGGCGACGGACTATCTGTCGCTACCTGGAGCATTTCAATAAAGCGACGGATTGGCGACGGACGATCCGCCGACCTGATGCTGTTTGATGTCCAGAAATTTTAGCTTTCGCGACGGATTGGCGACTAACTTACGGCGGACTGGCGACCACTCAGCGACGAATTATCCGTCGCTAACTGGAGAAACTGAGGTTAGCGACGGAGTGGCGACGTAAAATCCGTCGCTACCTGGAGCATTTCAATAAAGCGACGGATTGGCGACGGACGATCCGTCGAACTGATGTTGTTTGATGTCCATAAATTTTAGCATTAGCGACGGATTGGCGACTAACTTACGGCGGACTGGCGACAAAGTCCCGACGGACTATCCGTCGCTAACTGTAGGAATTTAATGTATCGACGGATTGGCGACGTAATATCCGTCGCTACCTGGAGAATTTTACATTGAGCGACGGTTTAGCGACGGAATGTCCGTCGGTAATTGGGTATCAGAAAATCTCTGATACGCTTTTGCCGACAAATTTAAGACGGATTAGCGACGGATATTGGGTATCAGAAAATCACTGATACGGTTTTGCCGACTCGTTAGCGACAGAGTTTTCCGTCGCTAACCCTATATCCTGATACATGTTTTGACGAAAGCTAGTCGGTAATCCGTCGCTATATATATTTAAATGCGCCGACGGTATTCCGTCGCTAAGTCGTCGCTGAGCGATGGAGTAGCGACGGATATGTTTTAGCGACGAGGTTATTCCCGACGGCTGTTTTACCAAAATATCCATCGATAATCCGTCGGTATTTATTTTTGGCGACGGACTACCGACGGATAAGGCCGTCGGTAAATCCATGTATTTTGGTAGTGACGTTTCTCTCTTAGTTACAGTTGAGATTCCGTTACGGAGCTACAGCTATATGTACGCCTGAACCGGATGTCTTTTATTTTGGAGATGTCTGCGCTTGCGAACGTTGTCCTCAAAGCATCACGTCAGTTTGGTTTAGATACCCCGGTACTTTATTTACTTACTGTACTTTAGCTTGTATATTATGTGCATTGCTATGTCCCATGAGGACCTGGTTATTCTCCAGATTTAGCTGACGAGGTCTTTCCTAAGGAGTACGGGCCGGGAGTCTATTCTTCTGTTGTACCAGACGTGGATGACGAGGCTGATCCAGAGTAGTTCTTCGTGGATATCTATCTTTATTTCATGTCAGAGCTGAAGACTTGTAGTGGAGATTTTTATACTTTTATCTGAGACATTGTAGTGATCATTATTTGACTGAGGCTTGTACCCATGGAGTTTCCATGTGATTTTATACTTCTCTTTGACAGTTTTATATTCCTTCATTTCAGCACGATATGCTTTCTTATTCTATGATTCTTGTTCTGTGGATGAGTATAGATATGTACCTGCCATGAGATTATTTTACAGCTTAAGATACCTTCCATTGGTCCATTAAATTGGATTTACCTATGGAATGTGTCTGCTAGCATGCTACGTGTTCTAGTCCTTACGGATTTTAGGACTGGGGCGTGACATTCTTATTATTTAAGTTTTTTTGATACTTGTATTTGTAATATATATGGTACGTACATGTAGAATTGGTTTTAACAATGAGTCGATACTTAGTTGACCGTTCGTGAATGTACAATCGACGACATGAGAGTAGGATTATTTGACGGATAATTTTAAGGCGGACGTCGAAGAATTTCTAAGATACGCTAGTAGCCAATCTTATTTCATAGACGGGAGGCTCATAAAGTGTTATTGTGTTAAATGTAATAATATACAATTCAAATAGACCGACCTCGTGAGAAAGCACCTCTACAAGAAGAGTTTCGTACCGAACTACAACGAGTGGACGACTCAAGAAGAGCCTTTAGTTCTGCAATATCGGTCCTCCTTCAATACAGAGGTGGAGATTCCACTCTCAGAGATCACTAATTCGAATATCGACATCGAAACTTTGCACATGAGTCGGTATTTGATACGCCCGGTCCAAATTTTGATACGGAGGACCAGAATCCTTATACAAAGGAGTTCTATGATATATTCAAGCATGCCGATACTCCGTTATACCCGGGTTATGATTCTCATTCTGACATGTCCGTGGTGATGCGACAGTTGAAACTCAAGTTTGATTTTAACTTACCGTAGGAATATATGCTACGAACGGATTATTCCGTTTGTTAGAGAGTTATTTCCAAAATGATCGAAGGACTTGCCAAAAAACTATTACAAGTCGAAGATGATGATAAGAAAAATCGGATTAGGCTATGAAAAGATAGATTATTGTCGAAACGGTCGCATGTTATACTACATAAAAAAATAATGATAAAGACATACATTTTCTGTCACGAGGACCGGTTAAGCCAATTCGGGGCAAAAAAATCAACTGAACGAGTATGGTTGTTCCCTTACAAATACATGCAATTTTTGCCGATCACAAAGAGGTTACATAGGATGTATATGTCCGTAAATACTGCACAACATTTGAAATGGCATAGCAAAGAACGGAAGATGGATGAAGGAGAATTGTCTCATCCTTTCGATGGAGTAGCATAGAAGCATTTTGATCGATGTTATCCTGATTTGCTGCGGAGCCTAGGAATGTTCGGTTGGCTTTATGTTCTGATGGATTCATTCCTTTCGGACAGTCGGAGTCTCAGTACTCTTGTTGGCCGATAATTTTAACCCCTTATAATCTATCACCGTGGATGTGCTGAAGACTCCTTATATGTTCTTGACACTTATCATACCCATCCAAAAAATCTAAAAAAGAAAATCAATATCTACTTGCAACCGTTGGTGGACGAGTTGAAATAATTATGGCAGTTCAACGTTCTGGCATGATATGTCGATGGAGCAGAACTTTCAGATGAGGGCGATGCTCATGTGGACCATCAACGATTTTCCAACATACGAAATATTATCGGGATAAAGTACTCATGGTATTCTGTCTTGTCTGATATGTATGGAAAAGAGTAAGACATTATGCCTTCAGAATGGAGGAAAAGCTTTTTTTATTATCACTGTTAGTTCCTTCATGCGTCGCATTCGCGGAGAAGGAACATAAATGCCTTCAGAGCTAGTTAACAGGAACTATCTCCTCCCTCGTTGAGATTGACTGTAGATGTAGTTTGTCAAGAGGTAGAAGATTTGCTGACTGTAATAGAAGATTCGAGACCAGGCCATCACTTAGAAGGATTCAGACATTATCATAATTGGACGAAGCGGAGTATCTTTTGGGACTTACCTTTTTAGAAGGACAATCTCATAAGACACAATCTTGATGTCATGCATATTAAAAAACGTATTTGACAACAACTTCGATACGGTGATGGATATTGTCACTCCCGTTTTCCGTTATACGTATTTCTATATGCGTATACGAGATCTCTGACGTTTGTCTGGTGATCCGTAGTTGGACTTGACTTGCTAGCCTAGTCGTGGTTGGTCATGACTTGGCTTGGTTTATTTTGGTTTGGCTTGGTTTGATTGGGCTTGGTTCGTTATGAGAAAACCCTCTCTTTATAAAAGCCCAACCATCCATTTCTCTCTCTTTATTACTTCCATTTATTTATTCTCCTTCTTCTCCATTACTCTCCCACCAACCTAGAGAGCTTAGGCAAGTGCAACTTGCTTCATGATGGATCTTCTATTTTATTGTTCTAACTTCTTCTCTACATGATTCTAAGCATCTTTAGGACTTGGAGTTTTCGGTTTGGCCGGATGGATTTTTGTAGATCTAAGTTTGTAGCTTTTTTCGGTTTTCTTGGGTTTTGATCTACCAAACTTCATTATTTTCAAGTTTTGATTGTTCTATGTTGCAGAGAATTCTATTTTACAGAAAGTGGACCTTTAAAAAGTTAGATTCGACTTGTTTTGAGGAAGTTATGGCCAAAATAAGATTTGGATATTTTTTAGTTCATCTGTCCTGTATCTGGCATGAACGATGAATAGTGCCGCATAGTGCAGCCTGCCGCATAGTGCCGCATAGGGATGCAGCCAGCCGCATAGTGCAGCCTACCGCATAGTACCGCAAAAGGCTGCATAGTACCGCAGAATGTCGCATAGTGCCGCAGAAGGCCGTATAGTGCCGCAGAAGGCCGTATATTGCCTATTTTGTTGTTTTTGGCTGTTTTATGTCCTATTTGGCTGAATTGTGGCCAGAATTTCTTCCAACTCCTAACATAAAAGTTGTAGATCTTTTTTTTGGCTTCAAGAATATGTTACTAGCTATTTTATACAAGTTTCTCTCATTCATGCTAATGTAAGGATGGAACACGATAGTGGCCTGTTAAGGCGCACTTTTTACAAGCAACAAGTAATATGACATGATAGTGGCCCGTCGTGGCGCACTCTTGACAAACAACCTTGGCATGATAATATATGATAGCGGCCCGTCGTGGCGCACTCTTGATAAGTAAACCTAGCATGATAATCTCGATATGTTGTTGTGACGGCTATCTTGACTTGCTAAGTAACTCTAGTCTTGACACCGTGGGTGTTTGTGTTTGTATAAGCCACATGTCTCGTCTTGCATCATTTTTAGGATATGAATTTCTGATTTCCACGGTCAGGAATTCGTACTGAATCTGACTAGGATAATGACTAGATTGGTCAAGTAGTCCATGAAGAGGTTTTCCAGCTACAAGCAGTCCCGTTATCTGGGCGCTCTAGTTGGACTTGTAGCCTGCCGTCGAGTATGGCACATTTCCAGCACACTGTCATGTATTGCACCTCTAAGTCACCTAATCCAACTCTCTCAACTTGTGATCGGATAACCTGGATTAAGACTGCAGGGCTTGTGGCTGTTGGAACATCTCGATGCATCTTGTTAGTAACTAAGCTTGTGATGACCCTAGTTAGTTAAAGTATCAAGCCGTACTCATTGCTTGGCCGTGATTGATGGATGGAGTCCCGTCTAGTCTTGCCTAGACAAGACCAGTACGTGGTTATTTAAGCACATTACTGTTATACTTTACCTTATCGATAATTGGTTAGAGATAAGTTCTGTTCAGGTGAAGGGTTACAACCCCGGTCCTTGTTTGGTTTACGGGTTGTAACTTGGCTACTGGAATAGTCCTTTAGTTATCTTATCGTTTATCGTCTTGTTTCTCTAACTCATGTATTTTATTGTCTTTGATGTATTTATGTGCTATTATGCTGGTTTTAGTTCTTAAGTAAAGCTTCCCTCGTGGCACTTGCTCTTTCTGGCGTCTGACCCAGCTAGTTTTGTATGCCCAGATTTAGGAGTAGCACCCGAGGATCTTTCAGCCTTCCAGCAAGATGGTGAATACTAGGCGCAAGCCTGGCAACGAGTGGGTTTTATTTTGCTCTTCCACTCTATTATAAATTATTCTTTTGAGGCGTTTAGCCGCCGAGCAAGTGTTAGCTCGTGTTGAATTTACATTCCTGTCTGCCTAAGGGCTGTAAGATGATTGACAAATCCTAGGGTTGATCATGTATGACTTAAACTCTTGCTAGTCTTCGTATTTTGTATGACTAGCTTCATGATCATCTGAATATGTAATGTTTGGGACGCCTTACTTTGTATGTCTGATGATCTACCATCCTGTTACATTTACTTGCTTGCTTGAGATTGAGACACTAGGCTTGTTCTTGACCCTAAGAGACTAATGGCTTGTAGTAAACCCCCATGCATCTAGACAGCCGTGACCGTATTACGGGGTAGGATTCACTTCAATGTATGTAGCTGGTTGTGTCTGTCCCCCGCTCTCCAGTATTCTGGTTTTGGGGAATGATACGGTTTAAGTGGTGGCCCATGCAGGTCTTGTAAATCAAGATGTGTGAGGGTTTCACTGAATAGATGTCTCAATCAGCACTCGCCCTTGATCTATACTCGTGTCTTCTAATCTTTTTGAAATCTTGACCTGATCACATGTTTATATCCTCGATCTATCATGGTCCTTCCTTATTGTTCCTCCTGTCATTTCTCCAGCGATATTGTTTTCCTGGTCCTACCGATCAGCAAGGCGGAGCAACTCCAGTGGACCAGTAGCAACCTGGAGACCAAGCCAAGCACTCTGGAGCGGCCTCCCGAGTCATGTATTCCAGGGATCCAGAGCCCACAGTTCAGCCAGTCCAGCCTGTAGAGCCTGATAATGGAACCCTGGTGGGTCTTATCAGGGAATTGCTTGCATCTCAAGATCGTCAGAGCGATGCCCTGCACCAGACAGTACAAGATGCCATAGGCAGAGTTGGTTACCAAGGGAACAATATGGCCAACAGTTTCAAGCATCTAACCCCTCCTTTTTTTGACGGCACTGAAGATGCTATTGCTGCTGATGAGTGGCTTCAGGATGCAGAGGTTATCCTGGAGGCAGCTAGGATTCCTGAGAAAGAGAAGGTGGCTGTAGTGCGCCTACAGTTATTGGACTTCGCCCGCACCTGGTAGGCGATGTTAGCAGTTAGATTACTGACGTCTATCTCATGTACGATATTCAGCAACAAGTTCCAGACCAAGTACTTCGACATAGTAGCTCGATATGATCTACATACGAGATTCACCAATATTAAGTAGATGGACAGGACGGTCGATGGATATGCGGTCGAGTTTTCTAGACTCGGTCGGTTTGCTCCCACCTTGGTGGCAACCGAATTGCATCGAGCCCAGCGATTCTAGCAGGGGCTCCACCTAGATATTATCATATCAGTGGAGCAGTTTGAGCACAAGACGTTTGATGCCGCCTTGCGAGCAGCGAAGAGGCATGTGTATACTTCGCAGAGGATTGTAGATAGAAGCGGAGGATGGAAGAGGTCTCATAGGCAGATGTTCCAGTCTTTAGCACCAGCCCTGGCAGCTAGAGCTTTAACTATTGGAGCTGTCATGACCCGCACCGGCTTTTCGGACGCGAGCACGTGAGCAAGCCAGCTACGTATCGAGCGGACTCCAGCCCCTCTCGAATACGTAAACGCTGTCAAGGCTATGGTATACTGCCAAATCATGGCAAAAAAAATCTATATCTCAAACCCAAATTAAGTGTACGGAACAGGAATAAACAGTATGGGCCATGGTCTGCAGTCCACTAACATATATGTCCGATAAGACTCCAAGAGTATAACAAGAGTCTCTAAACTGAATCAATAAGCAGAATATCTCATGATAAGGAATGAAAAGCACGAAAGGATAACAGTGTAATATCACCAACAAATACTTGAGACATGCATCACAATCATCTACCATCCCGCTCTGCTAACTAACTCCATGCAGTCGCTAAACCTGAAGAGATCATTAGGTCCTCAGAGGACATAGCAAGATACATAAAAATATGCCTATCTAGCTGTTTAATTATGCATGATAATATATAAACAGGATATAACAAGGAACGATACTTAACATGGTAAGAGACTACGACCAAACTGCTAACAAGTGACTAACGACAAGTGGCTACTGACAGGTGACTATGAACTGGAATACAAAAACAACTACACGTAACTGAACTGCTGGATGAACCAGCGAACATGATATCAATGGAATACCAAACCTTCACCCCGAGTGGACTCACAGGTTTGAACTAATCACTAACCCTCGTCCCAAGTGTGGACTCTCTGGTTAGTACTAACCCTCGTCCTGAGTGTAGACTCTCTGCTTAGTTCACGGCAAGGCACCCTCGTCCCGAGTGTGGAATCTCTGGTACAAGTACTACATCCTCGTCCCGAGTGTGGACTCTCTGATGCAAGTAAACACGACAAATGACTACGAATACGAACACTAGAACAACTACGTATAAATGAACTGTCGAGCGAACAATGAACACATGATCAAAGGAAAAACCAAACCCTCACCCCGAGTGTGGACTCACGAATTTGAACTAAGCACTAACCCTCGTCACGAGTGTGGACTCTCTGGTTAGCTCACGGCAAGACACCCTCGTCCCGTGTGTGGACTCGCTGGTGCAAATGGTCAACCCTCGTCCCGAGTGTGGACTCTCTGGTACCAATGAACACGAAAAACACCCTCATTCCGAGTGTGGACTCTCTGGTGCACTGATCAACCCTCGTTCCGTGTGTGGACTCTCTGGTTGTATAAAACAATAATCAAGGGTTTAGCAGTTCACTACACGCACTCGTTCTATGACACGACTCAAGCAAGGTACTGGTGAGAAACTCCAAATGTGAAAACACAAGACCAAACATGAATACGGCTATATGCAATGAAAATAGCTCAACAGAATATAATTCGAAAAGCACATGTCCATAGACAATCAAAACTGGAAAAGGAAATACATTGCATATAAATTATTCTTTTGAGGCGTTTAGCCGCCGAGCAAGTGTTAGCTCGTGTTGAATTTACATTCCTATCTACCTAATGGCTGTAACATGATTGACAAATCCTAGAGTTGATCATGTATGACTTAAACTCTTACTAGTCTTCGCATTTTGTATGACTAGCTTCATGATCATCTGAATATGTAATATTTGGGACGCCTTACTTTGTATGTCTGATGATCTACCATCTTGTTACATTTACTTGCTTGCTTGAGATTGAGACACTAGGCTTGTTCTTGACCCTAAGAGACTAATGGCTTGTAGTAAACCCTCATACATCTAGACAGCCGTGACCGTATTATGAGATAGGATTCACTTCAATGTACGTAGCTGGCTGTGTCTGTCTCCCGCTCTCCAGTATTCTGGTTCTGGGGCGTGACAGATATCAAGAAAAAATAAAAGATAATCCCAAAGCAAGAAAGGACTTGAAATTTATTTGTAGGCATCCAGATTTGCATCTAATATAGGAATCATCATTTGGCCCGAAGTCCAAGGGCGCCCGAAAAGCCCGCCCGGCCCAATGGACCAAAGCCCGACAGAGCCCGATCATTAGGGCAACCCGAGCTGGTTCATATTAGTAAGGGCAAGGCTTGGGCTATGTATCTGTCTGCCCGAGCCGGCTCGAGGCCTGCCCAATTAATGCAAATTAGGTATTTGTAACACAAACAGTCTTGTGGTTAGGTATCTCATTATAGACCATGAAAATTGTTGGTGGTGGCTTGTACGTGACTCGTGTTACCTAACCAAGTAGCCCATGCAACCTATATAAGGAGCTACATATGCCTAACCACAAGCCACCATGTACAGTAACACCAGCAATTTTCAAGGTCTATATGTAACACAAATGCCCGATTAAATAGTATCTCATTTCTACTTGAAGCAAAGATTTTTGTTGTTGTTGGTATTTTGAAAGAGTAAAACATAAAAATTATTAATTTTTCTAGAACTAGCCCGGTCCGATCTGACTTGGCCTGAAAAGCCCGAATCTTGTGGGCAGGCTTGGGCTTCATAAATAATAATTAAGCCCGACCCGACCCGGCCCAAAATTTCTTTAGGGCCAAAAAAATTCGATCTTTGCCCGTACTTATGGGCTTGGACAGTCCGACCCGACCCAATGTTGTTCCCTAGTCTAACACGAAGGTCCAAGGGTAACTGGGCCAAGCCTTCAGCACCATTTACATTGAGTAGGGATGATAAATTGATAATATGCAACTGGATTTCAAAGTGGAGATTTTCTGACTATTACGTGTCAAATCTGGCGAGATGTGTCAATCTCAACGAACGCAAGCTGATAGAGGTGAAGAGTTATGATTGTCTCGTGTTCATAGAGCATTTACTTCCCATTGCTCTGGAGAGATACTGTCATCTCAAGTATGGACTCTGTTGGCCGAGTTATCTATATTCTTTATAGATTTGTGTTCAAACGATTTAACGGTACAACATATGTTGGAACTTGAGGAGAAGATTGTATTGACATCTGCAAGTTAGAAAGGGTGTCCCCCTCCGACTTTTTTGATAGTATGGAACATTTGCCGATTCATCTTGCATACAAAGCACGTATCGGTGCTCCCGTACATTATCAATGGATGTATCCATTTGAGAGGTATAAAATAATTAATTATCTAGTACTAATAATTTTTTATTCAAACAATTCTAATATTCAATATATTATTGATATATATCTACATCACATGAAGAAGAAGAAGGTGGACAGTAAGGTTTATGTAGAAGCTTTGATATGCGAAACATATATCATTGAGGAGGTCTCAAACTTCTGCACAATCTACTTCGATACTCATGTCAGAACAAACCAGAATAGAGCATGAAGGAGTGATGAAGGTGAGGTTGATGCACCGAATAGTGGAATCCACACTATCTTCAATGTTGGTGGCAAGCCTACAAGTGCTTCTAAATTTTGGTGGTTGGAGGACGATGAATTTATAGCCGCTCATCGGTATATATGCCTAAATAGTGGTATAAATGATATGGAAGATATTGAGATGTAAGCGACAAAATTTTGCTATATATTTTATTTTTGTTTATACTTGTAAAATAAGTTCTCTAACTTTTCTCGTTATTATCACATTACTTTTAGAGCTGAGATAAAAATGGAGAGACCTAACATTGATGATGATGATGATGATCTTCCCAGAAAGGTTGATAGAAAATTTTTGTCATGGTTTCATATTATGTAATGATTAAAATCATTAACCATTCTAAATTCAATAATTTGACCAAGCTTTGCCTAATGACGTTATGATACGTGATGTTTTAAGTTTTTTGTCCTGGTACACAGTTGCAGAACGAAAGACTTTGAACACTAGCTATCGGACCAAACAATAAGACAAAGTGTTGGGATGGATATACCATCAATGGATTCAAATTTAGAACCACTGATAAACTTATCAATCACTCATTTGCAGATGAGGAGGCTAATTATACAAAAAAATTGAAGTTTGTGTAAGAGGTTCAGTCTACGATGTCGATCCAAAATTTAACTATTACGGTGTTCTAAAAGATATCGTAGAGCTGGATTACTCTTTTGATAGCAAAATTGTGTTGTTCAAATGTCCAACTTTCGTTACAACTTTGAAATACAACAAATATGTGGTATATAATTTAACCAAGATACCAATTTTGGATCTGACTCATCAAATAATAGAAATATTCCATCCAAACAAACTGAATAAATCAAATTGATGATAAAAATTATAGCTTTAATATAATTTAACCACGGTATTCTAAGGATATTCTAGACTATAAATTATATCATATTAGATATTCCTATATTATAGAAAGTCATTCAATTGCAAACAGGGTAACTGACTCATATGACATCTAACCCTTTTATGGATATATTTTTTACTCTATGAGGAGTTGGCATCTCTTGAGGTTTATGTAACAAACCTATCACAACTAAGAGTATTATACACTCTAAAATGTTATCTTCAGTCACATCTTGTACTAAAACTGTATCTCAGACATTTTATACTTTACATGATTTACATATTTATGTACCTATCATTTGTTTTAAAATTATGCTAAAAGGATGATCTTGTGAATTCGAAGATGAACAGGTACCTGCAGCTGTGTTTTAAGACATTAAAAGCGCCTAAAAGGCAAAAATGTAGTTCTTGACTATAAAAGTCATAAAAGAACTTTACATATCTCTTGACAAAGGGTCTGTTCACTCTTGACAAAAAGTTTGTCTAGGAAATTAATCCTAATATCATCGAGGGGATCGGGTTAAGCCCATAAGCAATTAACCAGCAATGGCATCCCTACCGAGTCTGACTAGAGATCCTAAGAAGTCGGTTCAATGGGTAGGCTATTATGGAACACAGAACCTGAGATTAAATTCTCTTAAATAAAAACCCAAGAGGCTGTACAATGTTGTACATGGATATCTCATTCCTATGGTGACAGTGTTCCGGTGTGATATGGTAAGGATGCGTTTTAACTATTAATAAGTCCAAGCATGATATGCATGATTGATTCCTATCACCAACCCTTGAGGACTTACCTATATGAGAGGTCGTGAAGACCGCGAGTATAGGGCAGGACGATCCTAGACAACTCTCGTGAATATGGAAAAGTGCGCATGGCCAATCTAACGTACCACCCGATAGACCCAAATACCTCTAGCGTACTATGTGTGCTATTTTCTAAATCTGGTTCAAGAAAACTGATTCAGGCGTAGTCCATCAGCTCTTCTTTAAATAAAGAATATTCACTGAGTGGGATTCAAGGTTGTAGTCCATCCCATCTATACATAGTATATACATGTCCAGATCTTTTTTACTCATTTTCTTTCCTTACTCAAAACTTGATTTTTGGGGGGATTGTTGTATACAGCTGATCGTAGTAAAGGAAAAAATCAATTCCTAACGTTACTATTCTCCAATGACTACCTGCTCCTCTTTATGTCATTTTTTCAATAGCCATGAAATATTAATTTTGTCATTAATACCATTCATTTTATTGGGGTATTGGCCTGCCTATATATTGAATCCTCCTTTTCTTCTCCAATACACAAAAATTTCTACATAAAAAATCTTTTCCAAATTTTTGTCTTTTCTATGCCCTTCTGTTCTTCATCCTTGCTCTGGGCAGAGCTAAGTCAGGGTCAATCTCCTCGAGTTGTGTGCAATGACGGGATACCGATAGAGCGGGGGTTTTACCACTAGGAGCATTCGAACAATATTTGCACATAGACTCGGATTATCTCTTAGGGCAGTGCTTTATGCACGATTTCCCCGGAGGCTGTAAACTATAATTTAATTTTCTTTACTTTTTTTGCATATCTTTTTGGAAGATAAGAAAAGCAATTATTTATCTAACAATCTAAGAGTTAATTCTCATTTTATATATGTTAGTTTAACAGTTTACAATTTTCATTTCTTGTCTTACAAGACATTATTTTTAAATATTATTCTAAGTGAAAGAATTGATACATGTTGTTCTAACGTCTGCGAAGAAAACAATAATAATTCTTTTTATCTTCTGTTTCATTAGTAAAACAAAAGCTTATGTACTCTTGAAACATATGCAATTTTTCATTTCTCTTCATGAAAAAAATGTGGTGGGATATTAGACACCATTATTGTAGCCATGGGCTACAAGTATTATGTGCTACTATTACTTTATTATTATTATTTAACGTTTATTTTTTTTCTAAAGATTAGTCTGTTATGTTGATGTAATTCTTTAACATAATATTTTAACAGTTGATTCAATCTTGTCACAATTGTTCATTGACATTTTTCTAAGATCGTTTCTTATTGCTAATCAAACAACTAAACAAGTCATGTTGACTTGAGACGAGAATAGATGATATGTTTTACATAAATCGACTGTTATATTATTTTGATATCTTAGAAACTTCTCTTTGCATTGATAAGCTTACCAAGCATGATATAAATTTGATACATCCGTTTAAAAAGAAGAAAAAGAAGGAAATACTTAACATAATAGTTTTGACCCGTTTTGGAAATAATAATTTTTGTTGTTTTTCACTTATTGTTCTTCATTTTTTTTATTATGGATATGTGGTTAAGAGAGCATATTGTTTACTTACTAAATTATTTTTGGGTATGATTTGCAAAATAGAAAGAACTTGTTTGAATCTCTTCCTTAAGAGCATATTGTTTAGTTTCAAGTATTAACATTGCAGTATATCTACTGCTCGCTCAGAGTAACCATTAAAAGTTCTATTAGTCTTTCCAAGAATAAATTGCTTTAGTTACTTGAAGCCTGCATAACTGACTTCCTATACCTTTTTCTCTTTTTATATGAGAAATATACCAGCTTGCTCAGTTATATTTTCATGCTCTGAGACTTAAACATACACATGATCAAATTAGTAACCAGTGTATCTGTCTTACAATAAATTCTGGGAAAGTACAACTATAGGAATCCAATCTGAAGACGATCGCTTTATCCCTTGGACGATGTGAACTTTGAAGACGATAGCCTCTGAAGAATGCAGCAGCACTTGGACAAGAACTCCTGATCTCTGATGATCTTGAATAATGATCCTCCTTAATGAAGAACTTGAAACTCTATTTATAGAGTTCTAGAAATAACTATTTTGTAGTTATTCTAGATTGCACACAATAGATTGCGCTGGAGACAGACTGCACAGACTGCAAACTGCGCTGGCCATTGGACAGTTACTCGATCGTGGGCTAACCGTATTCAGACGCGTGGCATTGTTTGATTGAAATGCGCTTGGTCGTATACATGCGGTTGCTACGTGACGAGCAATTGATGGCATGTAAGCCACATAATAAATGTCAGTTATTTTCAACAAATTTAATGGATCGTGCCACTTGAATAGTGCTAACTTCAGACTGCGCTTCCTTCTAGTTATTGGATAGCGCTAGGATTCAAACTTGGTCAAACTACGCTGAGGTTGGACTGGCAGACTATGCTGGACTGTACAGCTGTTCTCGAACGCCGTGCTATACAAGAAACGAACGGACTCCTCGCTTTTTGGGCTGTCAGTCTGTCAGAAGATTTGATCTTCTTGTCAGGTAATGATGGTGTTGCCACGTCAACGTAGGTCACTCGGGTATTAGCGCAGTTCAGCCTCGCGCGTTTGATTTGTAGCGCAGTCTGTCTTCAGCGCAGTTCATTGAAGGGTGCACAAATTAGACTTTTTGCCTATTTGATGGATGCAACTTGATTTTTAGGACTTACAAGACCCCCTTCAAAGTTTTCGAAATTTGAAAATATTCAAAGTTTCAAAATACGTTGAATTTCGAATTTTAAAATCATGTTGCATTTTGGTTACGCGTTTGGAGGAATTAGCTCCGACTTTTGCGACGCAATCGGAGGCGACTGTTACGTTTCTGAGAAAACTATAAATAGTTTCAACTTCTATTCTTTTAACCTTTACTTGCTTTTGATTTCTCAAGAGAAAGAAACTCCTCTCCTTCTCCGACTTCTTCTTCCTCCTCTCGTCGTCGACATCAATGGCGCCCAAGCGATCGGCCACTGAGAAGGGAAAGGCCCCTGTCGAACCTTCGACTCGTGTTGCACCACGAGTATCTCGTCACGAGACGGGCCATCCAGCTCTTCAAGGTGAATGATGAACCATGATCGAAACCCTTTTTAGGGTTTTTGATGTTTTCAACCCTTCATGCCTCTCTCTTTTTAGAGATTGATGGTATTTCTTAACCACTTGCGCCACCCTGTTTAGGGTTTCGGCTGCATGTTCAACAGTTTTCATTTTTATGAAAACTGTATCTTTGTGCAATCGGTTGGAAAGTGCTGACAAAATATTCAGCGCAATCCATCGATTTGCGCTGGCACAAACTGATGTTTTCCGTAAGTAGGCTGGCGCAATCTGATGTCTTGCGCACATAGGCTGTGCTGGCGCAAACTGATGTTTTGCACAAGTAGGCTGGCGCAATCTGATGTCTTACGTACATAGGTTGTGCTGGCGCAAACTGATGTTTTGCGCAAGTAGGCTGGCGCAATTTGATATCTTGCGCATGTAGACTGTGCTGGCGCGATCGGACAGATTGTTCCACTCAGCGCAATTTGATGAAGGATTTTTTAATTTTTTTTGCACATACTGATCTTTGTCTCTTTATTGATGCAGTTAACCTCAGAGAAGATCCCAACTATAAGGTTTTTGCAGGATCTCTGTCTGAATCAGAATTCAAGAAAGATCTCTCACATGTCTCTTTTTCTCAATATGCTTTACCGTCCTCCCGGCAAGCTGTCTTGGTTGCGCAAGATAATGATACTCTATTGTGTCTGATGAACGGGCAACCTCTTCAGACTACTGACACTGTTACCCACAAGAAACCTCTATTTTTGTTTGGTGAGACTTTTGATAAAAATTCTCAGCCAAGGCCTCGCATGGAACAGAGAATCTTCCAAAGGGTCGAGAAGACGATATACTTGACAGAGATCTCTAGATGCCTCCCTCTGTCCAGATATGCTTTTGCAAGCTATCCCAGAAGAATGGAATGGGACATAACTCCGCTGCAGCAAGCCCGAGTGGGTAATATCTGTGTTAAGAAGGGGCCAGACCATAAAGATGTATTCTACAGTTCTTCTGAGCGACATGGCTCCCTACTCAGAGGACTAAAACCCGGTTGTATTCCGCCAGAATATTCCTCTCTGCTGCTACCAGTAAGAACTCCAATATTCGCAAATGAGTTTTCGAAGGTAGAAGGGAGGTATCCGGACCAAGATCTACGGTTGACAGGTCGTGTGAATCCGGACAATAAAAGGTGGATCTGTGTGGCCAATTGGATATTGGTCCAGTTTAAAGATCAGCTTAAATAAATTGATCTGTATCAGGCAGTGTATGCTACTGTCTATGGCTTCTTCCCTAATCCACATCTATTCCTTGTGTTGGCGGAGAGATATAATTATAGGACTGGGACTTTCATGATGCCGCGCGGAGAAATTGGATTAGCCTTGTATGAGATAAAATCATCTCTGGCTTGCCTATGGAGGATATCCCCTATGAAGAGTTTGTCCCGACAAATGATGAATTGGACAAACTGCGCAATGAGAATGCCAGAATGGTAGATGTTTTTGAAGAGCTGCTCTGCCATTACAAGATTTGTTCTCTATACTACAAGAGTGGTACGGCCAACACTTGCTATTCGACCAAGTGGTTGCCGTATCTTTTCCTCAACCATGTTATTGAGAAGAAGACCAAAGAACATGAGAACTGCAATACCAACTTCTTCAAACCGCTTAGAAATAGCGAGGTGATAGAGTTGATGGAGACGCACAACGATATGGAAATCAAGATTGAGGATGATCTTCAGTATCCTCCTTTCAAGAAAGGAGATATCGTCAAAAGCTACATGAGGATGGGTTACAGGTCCATGTCGAAGGAAGCCCAACTGGCAGGGTTCCTTACTTACTGGCTTCGACGATATGTCGTACCTGGGGCCAGTACAGTTGACCGCTTCCATCACGGTGTACTGTTTGCTGCCGTCCGTCTAGTTTTCGGCTACCGGATGGATTTGTTGTCAGCAATGACATGCAGAATGAACGCCGGCCTCCGTCTCTTCGTTGATTCGATGATTCGAGGAAAAGACAAAAAGGGACATTTTCTTCGGCTGGAACTGCCGTATACATATTTGTTTGGATGGCTGCTTCTACACCATCCTTCCTTAATGAACCCTGCTATGGGGGTAGTGAGCGGCAGTTTTCTAAGAAGATATTCTGGATATAAGTAGATCTATACCACTTTGAAAGACTGCAGGCGAGTCTTGAATATGGGCAAAGGATGGAACTTCTACTGTGTTCCACCTCCAGTCGGTTATGAATATGAACCAACAAACATGATCGACTCGGTGAGAGTGCCACCGTTGGGCCGTACCACCTTCGATTGGCTGAGGATGATTCGGCCATCATATCTAGTATACCGGTTCGAAGATGAATGTTATCTTGAACCTTATCTTCCATGCCATTTTGCATGCTAATTCTACGACCAATTTCATGTAGGCAATGCCATAACATACCTTCAGGAAAAAGGTTATTTGATTGATGGAGCCCGGGCTTAGGCCTATTACAAAGCCCGTGACACAAAGACGACGTTCTCGATGCCGACAAGGAACGACCGTGGCCCGCACATACTGTATACTTATTCGATCTTTTATACATCAGCAAATACTTTTGCTGAGAATTTCAATCTAACAGACAGCTTTGCGATGGTGACACGATTTAGAAAAGGAGCACCTGTTTTGTTGCCTCCTGCTAATGATGAAGAACACGAGCCGGCTGATGCGCCTCTAGAAGCTTCGAGGGAAGCCAACTTCCCTGAAGAAGTCGACGAACCGCTGCGTGTTTCTTTGAAAGTTGTAAGATCTCCGATCAAGGAGAAGAAGAGGAAGGCAGAAGAACCATCTTCTCCTATCTCTAAGAAGAAGACCGCTGTAGACTCTTCGAAAAGAGTCACTACTCGATCGCAGTCTCGGCAACAGGCTGAGTCAGTCCACAGAGAAGAAGCGACGACCCCGACTTCCATCCAAAGACAAACAAACGCTGCAGACGTAGAGAGCCCAGAAGAACCTCTACGTAAGAAGAAAATAGCTTTCAGAAAGAAAGTGACCACTCCCTCAAAACCTATCCATGCATCTGCCCTGATAAGTACTGCTGTCGGGGTTATGATGCCTTCACCTACGCCTGCTCCTGAGCCTAGGCAGGTGACAGATACACAAGGAGGAGCTACCAGTGCAGAGATAAGGGACGAGGTCGCAGACATAAGAGAAGAGACCGCGAAGGCAAAAGATGAGGGCACAGAAAGAGAAGCAGCTGCAACTCTGACCCCAATCAATGAGTCAGAATTATCTGTCAAAGTATTGCCATCTCCCACACTTGCAATGGAAGCTGCTCATCTTCGAGCTACACCAAGATTGCGTCGTATTGAAGAAGATTGACTGATGATCGAGGCCCTGGATGGTTATGATTTTGGCTTACATGACATAGATCCAGTCGATGCAAGTGATGATGAGGAAGCACAAGAGGAGGGGGCAGATGAAGAGGAAACATCGACGGATGATGTTAATGACAATCCAGAAGAGGATGCTGCTGTCCATGCATCCCAAGAGAAGAGTGCTGCTAATAAAGTAGCACCGGAGGAAGCTATTGTCACCGATCAAAGAGGTATTGACTGATTTTGGTAATCTTTATTTATAGATCAGATGATTGATGTTTTAACTTTCATTCATGCAGAAGTTCAGCCTTCTCCGATTCTTTCGGTATGCACTGACATAGTACAGACAGAGGCGATAGCCAGCGGCAGCCGTCATCTATCAGGCGGCTCCGAAGCGGGAAGTAGTCAGGCAGTAATGTCTGAAACTACTTCCGTGAGGCTCCAGCCTATTTCATTAAATAACAATCTTGTCACTAAACCCAGTTTTGGTAAGCTTGCCTTCATTTTGATCTTTTTTTCTAATAGTCCTTAGTGACCTCAAACTGATGAAGTTTACTTGATTTCGCAGAAGAACATCTAGGAGGGGCAACTAGCTCTACAATGTCTCCTTTACCAAAAGAGGCTACGACGGATGTTCAAGAAGCCAAACTTCTGCCTTCACAATTGTCTGCTGCTGAAGCTTCTGTTGGAATAGCTGCTACACCTAGTACAGTAGCTACCAATAAATTTGTAGTGGGTTCTTTCACCAATTTCTTCTTTAGTTCCTTGGGACCTTTAGTAGAAAAGGTAATAGAGAAAGAAAATGTTGGCTTCATCACTGTCAGAAGTCCAACTTCTTATCTGATCGGCGGAATCCGAGCTCAAGGTGATGAAGCTCAGGCTGCTTACCTTGAACATGTGCTGGATGAGCTGGAGGAAGCAATCAAGATTTACAAAGATCTTAACCGAGGGGAGGTAGAGCCACTAGTGAATGCCGAGTTTGAAAGGATGACTCGAGAAGCTGAGGTCACGAAAGCTGATTTTAAGAAATTTTTAGGCACCTTTGCCACAAAATCTTTAGAGTATGATTCTCGGATGGATATAGTAGTGGCTACTGCTGGGGAGAAAGAGAAGAAGGTTGCTGATCTGAAGGCAGAGTTTGCTCGACTTCAAAAAGAGTTGAGAACCGTTCAACTTGCTCTTGAAGAAGAGACTACACAGTATCAAGCTGCAGTTCAGCAACTGGACATTCTGACCCATGAAAAGAATGAGTTTGTAAAGTTTCATCAAGATAAAATCGCTCGTCGACTAGTGACCTTGCCAATATTTGACGTTGGATCTGGAATGGCAGAGGCTAGAAGGCGGGTGCTGGATTCTCGTGAAGAACGACTCCAAACCTTGAAGCAGCAAATAGCTAATCTGATGACCCCTCCGACTGAGTGAAAGAAAACCTTTTGTATTTTTTTCTTTGTGATATGTCTTTTTGTAACGTCTTTTATCTTGATCAATAAAAAGACATTATTTTGTGGATCTATTATTTGTTGCATATCCCGTTACGGATAAATAATAGCGATAGAAAATATATTCAGAGGTTCAGGACATAATATATTTCTTGGTTTAGAAAATAATTATATTCATTATATCTGCTCAGAGGTAATGTGGACATGGCAGAATATAATTTTCTTTTTGAATATCATTATTTCGATAAACAACTTAATCAGAGGTAATAAGTACGTGACAAGTTGTTGATATGGATGAACGGATGAGTCGTCAAAATGTATGAACGAAGTAAATCATCAGGATGAACGGATGAACCGTCAATTAGATGAAGTGAATGGGTGAATGGGTGAACGGGTGAACCGTCGGATGAATGGAATGAACGGATGAACCGTCGGGTGAATGGAATGAACGGATGAACCGTCGTAATAAATGGAATGAACGGATGAACCGTCATAATAAATGGAGTGAACGGATGAACCGTCGGATGAATGAAACGAATGTTGTGAAGAATCCGTCGCTTCGGTTCGCGTAATCGACTGTCTCAAGAATTTCTGCCTATAAATAGAACAGAAATTTAAATGGAGTGATCAGTTTCAATTGTAACACAAAATATCGTCTGGAGATGCATCCAAGAAGGCTGAGGTCATCCCGAAGGTCGAAGAAGTTGCTGAGGAACGTCCAGCCGAGCCAACCCAGCCAAAGCAGACGGAAGCGGGCGAAGGTTCGTCGGCACCCAAGCCGCCACGGGATATCTTGGACTTCCTAGTCGAGCCAGGGAGGACTGAAGAAGAAGAGGCTATGAAGATGGCTGCTTGCGCGTTTCTAATAAAGTCGAGCAAGGATGTCCTCGGCTCTTTTGTCGACTATATTTTTGAAAAGGACGGCAGTGGTTCTCGTCCTGTCTTTAAGAAGGACGATAGTGATTCTTGTCCTTGATATCATGTAATATCTTTTATGATAAATAAAATCAAAATTTATTTATGAACTGTCTTGTCATATTTACAAGAAATTCCTTTTACATTCATACATAGTACTTTTTAAGGAATTTGCCATTGATATACATCATCGCCACTTGACCGTCCAGCTCTAGAGTTGATAGGCTCCATTTGAAAAGACTTTGCTCACGATATAAGGCCCTTCCCATTTTGCATCGAACTTGCCTTTGCTTATGTGAGTCATAGTCATAGGACGTCTGACTGTTAGAACGAGTTCTCCTTTCTGAAAGGCTCTGATTTTAACTTTGTGGTTAAAAGTCTTCGAGATACGGGCTTGATATAATTCAATATGTTGTTGAGCCAATAACTGCTTCTCGTCGAGCGCCTCCAGTTCTTGAAGTCGAAGAAGATCATTGTTCTCCGTAGTAAGTTCATTAGCGATGGCAATTCTCAAGGAACGAATTTGAAGTTCCAGAGATAAGACTGCTTCACAACCGTACACCAGAGAGAAGGGTGTACAGCCTGTGGGGTTGCGGACCGTAGTACGGTAAGCCTATAGATATTCTCCAAGCTTTTTACTCCAATTTCGTTTGTTAGTAGACACAAACTTCTTAAGGAGTTTGATGATAGTCTTGTTGAAGGCTTCAGCCAAGCCGTTAGCAGCAGGATTGTAAGCTGTAGAGGCGACATTGTCAATCCGATGATCATCACAGAATCTGGTGAACTTTTGACTGATGAACTGAGGTCCATTGTCATGAATGATTCGTCGAGGTACACCAAACCTGTAAATAACGTGGTGTTTGACGAAGTTGATAACGCTGCTGGTTTTGACTTCAGCCAAAGGTATAGCTTCAGCCCACTTGGAGAAATAATTAGTTATTGCTAATATAAACCGATGTCCCTTAGAGGAAGGAGGATTGATAGGACCTATAATATCCATACCCCAAGCTTCAAAAGCCCAAGAAGCAGCAGCCGGATGAAGGAATTTCGACGATTGATGGATGAAATCTGCATAGATTTGACAAGCTCGACATTTCTTTGCATATTCGATGGCATCAGACACCATAGAGGGCCAGTAATAACCCATTCGTCGGATACAATCTTGTAGTTTAGGGCCGGGTTGATGTGCTCCGCAGACACCATCATGAGCTTCACGCAATACTTGCTTTGCTTCATCACCAGCAAGACAGCACGAAAGTAGGCCGTCATAAGTCCGTCGATAGAGAGTCTTGGTGGTTTGATTGTAGTAGAATCGAAGAGATCGTCGACGAATACTCGTAGCCTACTTAGGATCTTCAGGAAGTATGTCATGAACTACGAAGTCGATGAAAGGAGCTTTCCAATCTTCATTGAGAACATTGACTTCGGTGAAGTTACTGAACTCAATGTTGTGATTGTTTTTAATGCAGAACAGCTCTCTGTTGGATACAACAACCACTTATTGTCTTTTGACGGGAATTGCTAAGACTGCTGCGAGATTAGCTAAAGCATCTGCCTCAGTGTTACAAGCTCGTCGAACATATTCAATGAAGAAAGCCTTGAATGATGTAGCCATGTAAATAGCAGCTTTATGATAGGGTACTAGATCTTGATGGCAAACTTCGTATGTTCCTCTAACTTGATTGACAACCAGTTTAGAATCGCCATAGACTTCAAGATATTCGACTTCCAACTGTTTTGCTAATTGGAGTCCAATGAGCAAGGCATTGTATTCAGCCATATTGTTAGAGCATGGTTGATCTAAAGAATAAGCTCTTTGGATAGCTAATCCTTCTGGAGAGACTAGTACAATTCCAACTCCTGCAACAATGGTCCCATTTGGTCCGATCCGGGACGCTCCGTCGAAGAACAGATGCCAGGTAGGAAATTCTTCAGAGATCATGTTTGATTCTAATGTTTCATCTGGAATTTTGTCATAAAGCTTAGATGTCTCCGGAACAGGATGAGCTGCTAAAAAGTCAGCCAGTGCTTGACCTTTAACAGACTTTTGTGGAACATAAACCATGTCGTATTGGGCTAGCAGAATGGCCCATGTAGCTAGTCGAGAATTGAGTGTGCTGGGCTTCTTCATCAGTACCCAAAGAGGATTAACTCGGAAAATGACGTGGATGGTTTGGCCAATGATATAATGCCGAGTCTTTTGAACAGCAAACATAAAAGCCAGGCATTCTTTTTCAACCGGACTATAACAGTGTTCAGCACCAATTATAGTACGACTAAGATAGTAGATGGCTTGTTCATGACCTTCTTTGTTCGTCTGGGCAAGTAAAGCACCCAATGAATGATCCATAGCACGGACATACATTAAGAATGGTATGCTTGAGATTGGTGGCACCAAGACTGGTGGGTTCATCAGATACCGTTTTATATCATCGAATGCTTGTTGACATTCTTCGGTCCAAATGAAAGATACATCCTTTTTCATTAACTGAGTAAATGGTCTACAGCGTCCAGACAGATTTGAAATGAACCTCCTGATGTACGCAAGTCGACCTTGGAATCCTCGTAGCTCTTTTAAGTTGCGTAGAGGACGCATCTCTTGAATGGCTTTGATCTTCTCGGGATCCACGTGTATACCTTTAGAGGTAATGACGAAGCCGAGAAATTTACCACTAGAGACACCCAAGAATGACTTGGTGGGATTCATTTTTAACTGATGTTGGCGCATTAGATTGAAGATAGTTCTTAAATCTTGGATGTGATCTTCCTTTAGACGACTCTTGACAGCAATATCGTCGATATAGCATTCGACAGTTTTGCACAGATGATCTCGAAAGATGGTACTCATAGCTCATTGGTAAGTTACACCAGCGTTCTTGAGACCAAATGGCATCACAGTGTAGCAATAGACCCCGCGAGGAGTACGGAAAGAAGTATGTTTTTCATCTTCAGGGTTCATTCAAACCTGATTGTATCCAGAAAATCCATCCATGAAGGATATCCTTTCGAATCCGTAAGTGTTTTTGATCATGACATCTGTAATAGGGAGAGGAAATTCATCCTTTGGACAAGCTTCATTAAGATCCCGAAAGTCGATACAAACTCGAACTTTGCCTGTTTTCTTCAAGACTGGAACAATGTTGGCCACCCAATCTGGATGTTGTTCTTCTCGAATAAATCCATAAGCTATGAGCTTTTTGACTTCATCATCAATTGCATCCATTATTTCTAGTTTGAATCGCCTTTGCTGCTGTTTGACCGGCTTTGCATTAGGCAAAATATTCAGTTTATGAGTAGCAACTTTGGGATCTAAACCTGACATGTCTTCATAATTCCAAGCAAAGACATTAATATATTCTCGGATAAGAAGAATTAATTCTTGCTTATTTGTCTCTTGGAGGTTCTTGCTGATGAATATTGGACGAGGTGACCCATTTTCTCCTACATCAATTTGAACCAATTGATCTTCGATAGGAGGTTCTCGTTGTTCGAATCGGAGTTCCCATTGGGTATCCATTCGTTGAGCCCAAGGATCTGTTTCAGGATTTTCTTCTATGTCTTCATCATACCCTTCTGGGATTTCAGTGGAGACCATGTTAGAAGATACAATCAATCGATGAACTTGACCGATGCTGGTATCAGAATCCCATGATCTGGAATCAGAAAAGTTAGAGCGTTCCTCATTATCGGATTTGGAGACTTCTGGAGATAAGACCGGAGGTGAAGTATATCCGAGACCTCTCTTCGTCCTACTGTAGTACATCTCTGATTTTCCTTTTGGAACAACCGTACGGAAAGGAGTTCGTCTACCCCTGCCATAATTGAGGCCATTCTTGAAGTCATAACCCATCTTTCAGATGATGTCTTTTGATTGTTGACTATAACGACGAAGTTGGAGACGTCCCATATCATTATTTTTGCTATCATCCATATAGCTAAATTTTTGTTCTGGTCCTTTACTAAAACGTATTGGACTCTCACCTCTCTTTCGAGAAGGGACAACAAAATATGAGTCATCTTGATGTTCAAATAATACTTCCGTCTGAAGTGATTGTATGACCCCTATTATAAATGACTGAAAGCTGTCTAGCATATCCAAATAGCATTTAGTATGATAAATGACATCAGTATACTGGAAAGTAGATGCTTTTTCATTGATTTGTACATCCATATTTACAACAGGACCTTTAGCCTTAGCCGGCTTGGTCAGATCGATTACAAGAGGAGGAACAGAAGAGCATGGAGGTTTAGGCTTGTTGTGACGAAGGTCGATAACAAGCGGCTCAGAAGAGGTGAGCTCCATTTTATCCTTGTTACGACGGAGGTCGATAACCAGTGGCTCAGAAGAGGTGAGCTCCTTTTTATCCTTGTTACGACGGAGGTCGATAACCAGTGGCTCAGAAGAGGTGAGCTCCTTTTTATCCTTGTTATGACGTAAGTCGATAACCAGTGGCTCAGAAGAGGTGAGCTCCCTTTTATCTTGATTATCACCAATTGATTGCTTCTGGGCTGGCAGATGAATGGCCAGTGGTTTGGAGGATTGAGGATGAGACACACGTCCTTTGATAGGTATGATGAGAGTGTTGTTGGGCACTGCTTCTTGTTCTTCCTCACCGTCCATGGCTAATACTACCTTCATAAACTCTTCTTTGTACATACGAGCATCATTGCAATATGCTTCAACGCCTTTGAACGGGTAGAGATCCGCAACTTCTTTTGGACTTCTCCTTTGTCATCAACATATTTGAAGCATTGATGGAGAGTGTAGAAGCATGGAAAAGAATAAAGAAAGATCCATGCGGCCAAGGATCCCCATGCGGCTCAGAGAGTTCATGCGGCTCAGGGACCCATGCGGCTCAAGCGTCTATGCGGCTCGAATAGTTCCATGCGGTCCAGAGAGGAGCCACGTGGCCCTCAACAGCTCTTCCATTTGTCTTCTACTGTATTTAATGCCTTGACGGCTGACAGCTCTGACCAATGACAGAAAGATGCAATAATGACTCTGTCATAATGGCAGACTCCTAGGGAAACGAATGATATCTCTGACACAATCCGTCAAATCCCAAAAGACCTTTATGCAGCCTTGACACGTGGACAGTCGCATGCGGCTCAGACAGAGGCCACCCATGCGGCTCAGGCAGAGGCTACCGATGCGGCTCACAAGAACTATCTTCATGCGGCTCACTGAGAAGCCATCCATCATGCGGTCGCCTACGCTCATGCGGCTCAGATCATCTCCATGCGGTTCAAATATTCAGAGGCCACTCCCAAGCAGCCTTGACACACGGCCAGCCTTATGCGGCTCAGTAGGGGGGCAATCCTCATGCAGCTCAGATTTCCTAAGTGGCTCACAGTTTTGCCAGCATCCCTACAGCTATCAGCCTAATAATAGTAGGACACCTGGCAAGATTCATCAACAAATCCTAACAATCAGGTTTAGTGACATCCTCATAATTACTGGAATCAAATCAGATTATTTGCAATCAATCAAATTGAACACGTGACAGAAGAGCCGAGCTTGGCATAACAAATCATGAGGATTTATGGCAATCATCATTAATTTCCCACAGAGATTTGATGCAATCACATTAATTGCTCAAATCTATTATGAACGGCCCAGATTTATTGATCCTTAACCGCCGACTTTTGAGAATGGGCAATCATTACAAACCCTAATGATGCCTCCCACTCTTATAAATAGCAAGGTGTCATTCCTTGCAACAGACGGAGAGAGACATAAACGAGCAGAGAGCAGAGAGCAGAGAGAGAGAGAGAGAGCACATCCCCCCTCGGATCCAGAGAGTCAGAGAGAAATTGAAAGGCGAGCATTTCTTCATCAACGCCAAGTACTTCTTCTCCAGAGCCAAGGCTGCACCCGATTGTCCAAAGAGTAAGGCAGAGCTGTCGTCGCTTTCTCGAGTCTCTATCGTCACCCCCCAGAATCTAAAATAAACAATTGTACTTAGATTGCTGTACCTAGGTTTTCGTCCCTAGGCTTTCTTTGTACAAGCGAGTTTGTATTGTGAGTCTAAATTCAGTCCTCCGATAATTGTTCTGTACTTTTACAATCAATGGAAAACATGATGGTGACTCTGCTGGGGACAAACTTCTCCACGGCTGAGCAGTTGGTGACACAATCGGATGCAGCCAAACTTGGCTCCACGCAACAGAAGTTGGTCATCCGCTTCGACCAACAGGCATTTGAAGAAATGCTCTCTGAAGGAAGCACTGGCCCGGTCCAGAAGCGAACCCACACAAAGAAAGCTCGCAGCGAGTGGAGGCCAAAGTCATTTGCTCTTCCCCAAGCTCTGGACGGAGTACTCTCTGCTGCCCAAGATGGCGAAGGCGACTCTCGTGCGGCCCCACTTCAAGCCATAGAGGACTCTGCTGTCCCCAAGACCGACAGAGGAAAGCACTACGATGCTGGACTTGCAGGGGCAAAGAGCGATTCTATGTGCTCCAGGAAGAAACCGAACAAGGGCACTAGCCGCAAAACGAAGACTCATGTGGCCAAGATTGCCAGCCGCATGAATGATGACCATGCGGCCGAAACTGCCAGCCAAATACATAACACTCATGCGGCCAGGATTTCCAGCCGCATGGAGAAGACCTATGCGGCTGAGACTTTCAGCCGCATGAAGAAATCCCATACGGCTACGACTGCCAGCCGCATGGAGACTATTGATTCCAGCCGTATGTCGGCTGCTCCACGCGGCTCGGTCTTCGACTGCCTCTTCTATGGTCCTGATCTCTTGTGCTCCCAAGAAGACATGTTTGATTCTCTCCAGCACCGCTTAGACTCTTCCTACTATGTGCCTTCACGCACTAGAGTGAAGAAGTCTAGGGCAGCACGAGCTTGGCAAGCTCGGTCCGCTGATCCGACCTCTGACCATCCGAGCGTCCCATATACTGTTATACGGGCCTCTGATGGGAAGTTGTACAGAACCACTCGAGTCCAGCCCTTGGCAGCAAACGGACAGAGAGGTTCCCAAAAGTCTCCTAAAATCCAGGGAGCAAACATGGTCGCCCCGGACCCATCAGACTTGCGTGTGGCTATCCTCCACAAACGCAAGGAAAGAGAAGGGGCCTCGGGGTGCAAAAAGTCCTTCCACGGATGTCACTACACCCAAATCATCGTCAACTGCTGTTGCAATAATGCAACGGTACGGGGAGACCGGCAGTCCGTCTTCCAAAGACTGCAACAACCATATTCAGAAGATGAGGCATTTCCCGTCGTCTCCTGCAACTCTGCTCAAAAAATCCCCGCTGATGGGAGAGGAAAGAAGACAAATGTTTCCAGCCTAAAGATTTCAACCACTATGACTAAGAAACTGTCGTCTAAGCGGGTGCCCACCACCGGAGTTTTTTAAGGTACCCGTTCAAAGACGAAATCTGCTACAGTAGGAGATTCATCGTCCACACCATTGGAGGTTGCTGGAATTGGGGGTAGCACTCCTCCGAACCTCAACGACAATCCGATATTCCAAGAAGACGAGCTGAGGGAAACAAATCTCCCATCCGATGCAGCATATCCCGACGTCCCTAAGGACGTCCACAATTCCCAAGACGAGGTGAACTCAGAAGCTGGGGGTACTGTTCCTTTGGAGTCCGAACCAGAGGAAGACATTCCCACATACCCCTATGACTTCTCATTACAGGGGTATGATTCGGAGTGTACGTCATCCACCGTCCCTTCCACTTCTACTCATGTCAAGACGGCATTCATGACAAACGACGAACAAGACGGTCCCAGTGATCGCCAGCGCATCGACACTCTGGAGGCCATACTACGCTCTTTGGTCAAATCCGTAGACGAGATCAAAGTAGCCCTCCCTACTCTGCAAGAAGGGACGCCTGGCCAAACAAACTCGGTCTCCGCGGTCAATACAGACTCAAACTCAGCGGCACCAAACCCGGGCAATATTCTTCCTGAAATGTTGGCTCCTACCGCTACAGACGAGGCCAGGGAGGCGAAAAGAGAGGTCCAGGAGCTCCGGGCCATGTTCCACGCTCGAGAAAACTGCCAAGACCTCAGGATACGACAATCGTATCCCGCTGCATGGAGAGATGTTCCCTTCCCACCAAAGTATAAACTATTCCACATCAATCCATATGATGGGAAGACCTTCGCAAGTCGGTACATCACTTACTTCGAGTTCACCACCGACCATCTGTCCCATGATGATGCCATCCTTACACGATTATTCATTGGGGCATTGGAAGGGGTCGCCTTCGACTGGTACCGTAACCTGCCAGACAACTGCATCCACTCCTCCGCCAGCTTCAAGCGCATGTTCTTGGAGAGATTCTACGAAGTAGGACAGGACATCACAATGTCCACCCTCATGGACGTCGTTCAAGGGGAAAAAGAGCTGACAAGAAACTATATTGAGCGGTTCCGCCAAACCGCCATGAAGCTGCCGTCCGGTAATCCAGATTCCTCCTTAATTGAAATTTGCCAAAAGAGACTGCTTCCAACAATCAGTCTATGGATGGGTGAAAGTCAATTCAAGGACTGGAAGACATTTATTATCAGTGCCACTAGCGCCGAAGAACGATTGAAGAAGGCTCGCCAACTGGGATTGCACATCTCAGAGGGAGAGGACAAGGGCAGGCGTCCTAATGCTAACAACAACAATGGGGGTAGCTCCACCAACAATAGGGACAACAAGGGCAAGCAGGCTATGGTGGCCGACACAGCACAGAAACCTGAGTCAAAACTAGCAGACAAACAATGGCCGCAAATGACCTACTCCTTCGAAGACGGCCACGTCAAGCCCATCTTGGACATGCTCATACAAGGAGACAGAATTCAGCTCCCTCCACCAAGACGGTAACCTCAGCCGACAAAAATGGAGAACCCAAAGTATTGCCATTACCACCGCTACGTCCACCATGCCACACACGACTGCTACCAACTAAAATGATACATCCAGCATCTCTTCGATTCGAATGCTCTGGCCATCGATTTCGAAGAGGTAACTGTGGCAGCCAATATGGTGTCAGTATAATTTGGCAGCTTCCCTCCAACAGAAACTTAAGACGGTGTGGTACCTATCCTTCTGGCGACAATAGATATTACTAATCTTCCACCTTCCCGAGATCAGGCAGCTGGTCTAGTGCCCCTCACCACATCACAGGGGGAGGTCATATGGGTCCATCCGGACCTGGTACTCGAGGTGACGCAATCCACCCCCCTTCCATTCGCAAGAAGAAGAGTGGAAAAGACAGATCCTGCCGCACAATCTCGGCAGATGTCGAAGAAGTCACGGCTGTCGTTATCCGGTCTGGGGCACAATCCCAACCTGTGGCTGATAACTCGGCTGAAGATCATCAGCCAGCTACTGCTGACACTCCGGGACCTGCTCAGCCTCCGACGACCGACAATCCTAGGCCGAAGGAGACTCGTTTTGACAAATCTCTCCGAAAAGAGGCACCTCAGGGGCTGGAGAGGTCTTACAACTTCGACATCTTGGCGCAATTGGCCAACACACCGGCCAAACTATCATTATACGAGCTCCTGAGACTCTCGAATGATGTTTGTGCGGCTTTGAGCGATGCACTCCAGAATGCCGACGCCTATTTGGCACAGGTCAACCTCACAGGAGAAAGCCCGCCTGCAGATCTCCAAGACAGCGCTTGCACGGGTGCGATGCCCAACATCGTATTCACTCCGTAGGATATGCTCATCAAAACCAACCTGCACGATTGCCCGTTATATTACACTGGATATATCGACGACGTAAAGGTAGATTGGATGCACATTGATCCTGGTTCTTCCATAAGCATCATCCCGAAGTGTCTGTTACATCATCTCCACATTCCTATGCATCACCTGACGCCAACAAGCACCGCCATCAACGGTTTCAATTCGGACAGGAGCTACCCAAATGAAAAGATTCGCTTGAAGTGCCAAATCGGCGATCTTCAGTCAGAAGTGACCTGTTACGTCATAGACGCGGACACTTCTTACAATATCCTTTTGGGGCATCCCTGGATACACGATTACATGATCGTGCCTTCCACTCTGCACCAGTACTTCAAGTATGTCGACAAATATGGCTTCGTAAGGACAGAATTTGCCGACATCGATCCCTTTAAAGGGGTCGAATCCTACTACTCAGACTCCTGTCTATACGAAAAGTCGAAGAGGCACCTTGGTGAAGGAGATGTGCAAGCTCGTACCGAGACAGCCACAGGATCAGAAGAACCTCTGACGATCCACCTCCAAGCTCGCAAACCTGGCAAGTCCGCACCCCTTACAGCCACTCTACGTAAGGACGTAATCAGCCTCTCAGCATAAGAAGAGCAAATGATAATCCGACTGCCAAGGTCTGGCTAAGTGCCAAGACCCACAACGGAGCCACTGACAATCAGGCTGCCTAGAGTCGGCCAACCATAAATGGAGAAGCTCAATCCCTCCGACAAGCCAATGACTATACGCCTTTCCAAGAAGAATTGTCACCCCGATGCAAGGTCTGGGGTTTCTAGCGAGCCAACAACTCTCCGCCCAGCATCGAGTACCAAACTGGGGGTCGCTAGTTTGCCAACGACTCCACGTTCTGCTCCACCGACAGAACCCCTGACGATCAAGCTTCCCAGGTCATCCTCTCAGTCTTCATTTATACAGGGAGTGGCTGAAGAAGAACCGGAACTGACCAAGTATGTGGCTGACCACACTGATGTTCCCTCCGCAGATGATGTAATCCCGCTAGAAAAGATACCTTACTTCATCAATAAAGGGCTATCTTTGAACTACCTCGAGCTTGATAAGCTTTGTAGAATATATGCTATGGAACACGGTATAGGCACTCACCTACACACACAGGTGACAAATGTGTACACCGCAAACCAGCTTACTCCAGTAGAAGACGCTTACCGCATAATCAAGGGAGGGGACCATCCAATCATCTTCGGTCGGAAGGACGACCCACAACCCTTCACCATAGAAGAAGTCGATCTTAAATCAGATACCGGGAGACTGCCTCTGTATCTTTATAGCCCCCAATCCAAATACCTCATACAAAAATAGGGGTATGATCTGGAGACTACGCCAGGTTTGAACTACGGCACTGGGCGACGATTACCTTTAAAGCCACCAGTCCCGGCTGGCAAACCACGGGACTACTACAGCAAGACCCGATGTGGGTTAGGGTATGTTACGCCCACAACGACCCCTGAAAGTTCGGATGAGGAATGCGACTGGCATTCACATTTAACCGGGTCACCAACTTCTGATTCGGACACCAGCATCGGAGACGTATTCAGACAAGTCATGTCAGTCAACATGGCATTCGCCGACACTTACGAAGAAGATGAAGATATTCCTGAAATCCTCGAGTTAGAGCCGTGGGCCCAACAGTTGGATGCACAATGGGAAAAGTGGTTTGAACAAAGAGAACCTCCTACTGAAGATGAGGTTATACAGGTTGACCTCAGCGACGAATCTTCTCCAAAACCAATCTTCGTCAGTAAAAGCCTGACAGACGAAGAGCGAGAGTCGCAACTGGAACTTGTCAAAGAATATATTGATGTGTTCGCCTGGAGCTATGAAGACATGCCGGGGTTAAATCCCGATATTGCTCTTCACAAACTCAACATTCGGCCAGATACAAAGCCAGTCAAACAACAACAACGACACTTTCGCCCAGGCATCATGAATATAATTGAAGCCGAAGTCAACAAACTCATAGCCAGCAGCTTCATACGCGAGGAGCAACATCCAGATTGGGTTGCCAACATAGTACCGGTCCTCAAGAAGAATGAGAAGATTCGAATCTGCATCGACTTCCGCAATCTGAATGAGGCATGTCCCAAAGATGAATTCCCCCTCCCTATCACAGACATCATGATCGACAACACATGCGGCTTCGAACGCATGTCATTCATGGATGGTTTTTCGAGGTACAACCAAATCAAGATGTCTCCTGACGACGAAAAGCATACATCATTCCGAACACCGATTGGCACATACTGCTACACAGTCGTGCCTTTCGATTTAAAGAATACTGGAGTCACATATCAAAGAGCCATGAGTATCATCTTCAGGGATCATTTGTGCAAGACCGTGGAGTGCTATGTTGATGACATCGCCGTCAAGAGTCGTTGTAAGGGTGACCACCTCCAGGATCTGAGGACGGTATTCGACCTGATGCGAGCACACAACCTGAAGCTGAATCCCATAAAATCCTTCTTGGGCCTATCTAGCGGAAAGTTCTTGGGTTTTATCATCACCGCCCAGGGTATCCACGTTGACCCTGAGAAGACGAAGGCAATCATGGAGATGGGTCCCCCGAGAAATCTCCGAGAACTTTGAGGCCTCCAAGGGAGGCTAGCTTACATCAGGAGGTTCATTTCCAACCTCTACGGGCATTGTCAGCCATTCACCCACCTCATGAAGAAGGACGTCTCATTCATATGGGACAAAGAGTGTCAGCGTGCCTTCGACAAAATCAAGCAATATTTGTCGAACCCTCCAGTCCTAGTGGCCCCGGTTGCTGGAAAACCATTCCTGCTCTATGTACGAGCAATGGAGCATTCCCTCGGCGCTCTGCTGGCACAAAACAACGATGCAGGCCATAAACAAGCCATATACTACCTCAGCCGAATGATGATCGCGCTAGAGCACCGATATACCGCCGTGGAGAAGGAATGCCTCGCCCTGGTGTTCACCATTCAAAAGACGCGATACTATATCACGGGACAAACCATACATGTGATCTCACGAATCAATCCTCTCAGGGTCCTCATGACTAAACCAGGAGCACTCAGCTCCCGCCTCGCTACATGGGCAATATTACTGTCCCCCTACCATATGATCTTCGTCCCACAAAAGGCTGTTAAAGGTCAAGCCCTAGCTGACTTTTTGGCAGCCCACCCGGGCTCGGGGTCATCCAGGATATATGAAGGAATCCCAGATGAGGTCGCCGACTCGCATGCAACCTCTCACGATGATATATGGCGAATGTTCTTCGACGGCGCCTCAAGGACCGGACCTAAGGGCAACATCGTCTCTGGAGTCGGGGTGGTGCTGGTTTCTCCCTCCGGATTGGTGATCAATCGTGCTTACTCCCTCACAGAACCCTGCTCTAACAATGTGGTCGAGCACAATGCTTTGGTCATTGGCCTCCAACTTGCAAGAGAGCTGGGGGTAGAATATCTTGAAGCATACGACGATTCACAGTTAATCGTCAATCAGATCCGGGGTTCATACGAAGTCCGCCATGAAGACATGATCTCCTATCACTAAATAGCGATCAACATCATCTCATCGTTCGAGGGGTTCTTCATCGAACACATTCCCAGACTCTGAAATATCGAAGCCGATGCCCTAGCTGGCCTTGCCGCTTCTCTAGCGGTTCCGAACTATGCTCGCCAATCAGTGGATGTGATAGGCCACGAACTGGTCTGTCCCAAAAACAACGTTCAATTCGTGGCGAGTTATTCCGCTCAGACGATCGACGAAGTCCCGGACTGGAGACAACCATTCATTGACTTCGTAGTCTACGACATCCTGCCTGAAAATCCAAAAGAGGCCACCTCTATCAGAAGGCGTTCTCTCAGATTCTTCTACGATACAGAGATGAAAATGCTATATCGTCGATCCTACGATGGATTATTGCTTCGATGTCTGTCAAACGCAGAAGCCAAAGAAGCCGTACGCGAAGCTCATGACGGTGTTTGCGGGGCCCATCAGCCTGGCCCAAAATTGCAAGATCGTCTTCGCCGAGTCCACGCGGACTTCATCCACCAACCATCCGAATTTCTACATCCGACAGTAGCATCCTGGCCATTTGAAGCATGGGGAATGGATATCATCGGTCCGATTACTCCACATTCTTCCCGAGAACATTGCTTCATACTTGCCATCACAGATTACTTCTCCAAATGGGCGGAAGCTGTTCCGCTTGCGGAAGTCAAAACTTCAAACGTGATCAGCTTCCTCAAGTATCACGTCATCTATCGCTTTGGGCTGCCCCGAAGGATCATCCACGATAATGGTCCGCAGTTCGCAAGCCACGCCTTCTATCGGTTCTATAAGAAGCACCGCATCCAGAATATTACTTTGATGCCATACAACCCAGCAGCGAATGGGTTGGCAGAAGCATTCAACAAAACAATCATCAAACTTCTCAAGAAATTCGTATCGTCCAACAAACACGACTGGAACGAGAAGCTTGGTGAATGCTTGTGGGCGTACCGTACTATAGTCCGAACAGCCACAGGGAACACACCATTCTTTCTGGTGTATGGGAGTGAGGCAGTCCTCCCATTGGAGACTCAAATACCCTCGCTCCGCGCCGCTCTCACTTATCAATTGACGACGGACGATAATTATCGCCGTCGACTACAAGAGTTGGAGGCCTTAGATGAAAAACGTCTCCTGGCTCAGCAACGGATCGAGCTATACCAAGCACGCACCTCTGGAGCCTTCAACAAGAAGGTTAAAATCAGAACATTCCAAGTGGGCGATCTCGTTCTGGCAGTCTGGAGGCCGATGGTCATGACTCACAAAACCGTCGGCAAATTCCAGCCAAAATGGGAAGGTCCGTTTATCATTGAGGCCGTATTCTCCAGCGGTGCTTACCGCCTCGCAAAACAAAACGGAGACTTGCTCATGTTGCCCGTCAACGGCAAGTTCCTGAAGAAATATTATGTCTAAACGACATTTTCCAGATCATCGAGTCATGTACCCGCCGGTACCGCTGAACTCATATCACATTCTCTAGATTGCTGAGTTATGTACCCGCTGGTACCGCTGAACTCACACTTCCAAATTCCAGATTATTGAGTCATGTACCCTCCAGTACCGCTGAACTCACATCCACAAACACTCCAAATTATCGAGTCAGGTACCCGCTGGTACCGCTGAACTCACATGTCCAAATTCTGGATTATCGAGTCATGTACCCGCCAGTACCGCTGAACTCACATCCAACTCTTCCAGATTATCGAGTTATGTACCCGCAGGTGCCTCTGAACTCACATTCCGGTCTCTCTTTTAGGTAGTAAGTCATGTATGATCATTCCTCTGAACTTATTTCTCTGAAAGAGCTCCTCCCTCATGATCCACTACCCGCACTCTCAGTGCACAAAAAGGATAACGGATCCACAAAATCTCCAAAACGACCATGTCCCCATTACCTCTAAGTCGTTTCACTTCCTCCAAAAACAAATTACCCTTCTACATAGAACCTCCATGGCCTCATTACCTCTGAGTCGTTCTATGTACCCCTTCATGGAGCCCACTCCTGCCATGTCCTCATTACCTCTGAGTGGGAAGGCTCCATCGAAGAAACCCTCATATTTGCCATGTCCTCATTACCTCTGAGTAAATATGTTGGTCCCCCCTCGACTTATTATCCGTACCAAAAAAACCCAGGATATGCCAAGGATAATAGGTCCACAAATATCCTCCGTTGAGTCTATTCCTACCATGTCCTCATTACCTATGAGTAGGAAGACTCCACGGTAAAACCCTCATACTTGACATGTCCTCATTATCTCTGAGTAAGTATGTTGGTTTCCTTTCATCCTATTATTCGTATCCTAATTCAGGGTACGCCAAGGATAATGGGCCCACAAATATCCTACGTTGAGTCCACTCCTGTCATGTCCTCATTACCTCTGAGTAGGAAGACTCCGCAGTAAAACCCCCATACTTGCCATATCCTCATTACCTCTGAGTAAGTATGTTGGTTCCCTTCCATCCTATTATCCGTATCCTAAGTCAGGGTACGCCAAGGATAATACGCCCACAAATGTCCTTTACTAAGTTTCTTAGTACAGGCCCATCATTCCTCATCATGCCCCGGGAGCCCAGCTGTTCCATGACATTCTTTCTCTCCCGATACCCGGAACATCCATGATCACTTTACCGTAGAATTGTCCTAGGTATCCCCATCGAACTTGTTATTCGTACCTAAAACCAAGGTATGCCAAGGGTAACAGGTCCACAAACAAGTCCCCCATTCAGGACAAATGCCACCACAATACCACAAGCACAACAGGCAGTACAAATAAAGGATGGAATAAAGCATGCTCTTTATTTTGACGGCAAAAAGTACTACATGTTCTAGGGATAATGTTCCATCTAAAGAAAAAAAAAGAGAACGAAAACAAAAAAAGGAGAAAAAGGCCGTCTATGGTTCGGCATCGCATAATTCCAGAAGACGGTTCTTCACCAAGGTGGTCCCCTGTTCAAGCCGCTGTTTGGCCCGGTGCTCTGCTTCCTGGGATAACCGCTCCGTATTATTCCAGTCCATGTCTGCCTACCAGTCGTCCTCCAACTTCTTCAGGGCAATTTCCAGATCAGCCAAAGCTCGATTCACTCTGTCAGCCTCCTGGATAATTAGCCCCCTTTCGGTACGGGCAGCCTCAAGCTCAGACTCCAGGAAAGCTAACTTCCTCTGAAGCTCAAGGATCTGCTCCTGCGTGTCAATAATCCCACGGGAAGCGATTGCTTCCCGAGCCGTAACATCTTCACTCTCGCGGCTCAACTCATCATAGCGATCAGACAGATCGCGGAGGTCCTTCAGCATGGCCGGTCGGGTCTTATCCCGAGCAGTCCTTATCTTCTCTACAGCAGTCGCGAGGAAACCATGCTCCTGATCTATAGCAGCAGACATATCATCCTGCCGTAGCACTTGAAGCTGGTCTACCAGCTGATCAGCCTCTAGCAATTTTGCCTCCAGAAGCGCGGCTACCCCTGCCCCACCGAGAAGAGTCTCAAGGATATCAATATGACCCTGGGCGCATTGCCGAGCCAAGACGAAAGAGGTCCCTCTTTCCACAGCAGCCACTATCCCCCTCTTCAGGTGACGATAAAAGCTGCCAACCACGTCCTGTAGCGCTTTGTCCAGAACTTCTGTAGAGGACGGCGTCAAAGGAAGCGTGGCCGGCAACGTCGGAGGAGGTGCGCTAGAACTTGCCACCAAGGGGACAAATTCTGAGCGGAATGATGCACGGATAGCAGCTAACTCTTCCTCCGCCACTCGAAGAGCCTGTACACTTGGCAGGGCAGAAAGGTCGACTCTCGGAGCCACCTACGCAGAAGAAGATGCAAGGACTATTGTCCCCTGCCCCGGCTATCCCACCACTTGACTTTTCGAACTCGAGATAGCGGAAGGCCCCTCAAGACGAATCGGAAGGGGAGGAGGTACGCTCCTCTCCGCCAATGCCCCTTCGGCAAGGCCTGTCTCAACAATATCCATCATCGACACTGGAGAGGCTGGACCTGTATGTCCAGAGGAACCATCAATCGACGTAACCCGAAGGACGTGATGATAGAGCAGATAGGCCTCCTCGCAAGTTAAAATTTGGCTTATCTTACCAGGGGAGGAGCATGGAGGTTGTAACTCGCTCGCAGCTGATGTGGTCTCCTCACCCGCGACTTCTAAGTTAAATTTTGCTGGCTCTTCTGTCCCAGCCATCCCAGAGGGATGTACGAATCTATCAGCATCATTTTGATAAAATTTTATAATCTCGGGGACAGGTCTGTCGGAACCCCCATCATCTTGAGTCATGACCTCGGCGACGTAAGATTCCTCTTCTTCTGATACCTACGGGAGGAAAGGAAAATGATTAAAGATCAAAACTGGAGGAAACGAAGAACTGAATAAAAATGGTAGCAATTTGCATTACCTCCGAAACGGGGTCGACCTCCTCGTTTCTCTCCCTTATAGTTAGCCTACGACGTCTGGTCGCAGCCAATTTTTGGGAGTGAGGAATATCGCTAACAGGAGAGATTTGTCTGCTACACTTCCGTGCTGAACCAGGTACGACAGGCGGCTGATCCACCCCGACATCTTCCACCGGGAAAGAAGAGTCATCTGTATCACGCTCCTCGTCCTCATCATCCGCAGTGGTGGAGTTTGAGTCGGGCACTTCGACTCTATTCTTCTTCTTCTTTCTCGTCTTGGCCCCTTGGGGCTTCTCATCCAAGCCAGTACCAACGATAAAACTGGTATCCGGACTAAAACCAATCGGGAGCTTGTTCGCCATGACATGGTACAAGGCTGCCATGTATAAAATCTTCCCTTGCATATTAGCATCGGAGACCGAGAAGCTAGCTTGGGTATGAACCGCATTGTAATAATGCTACGTCCTGATACCGTCAAGGACACTGCCCTCGTAGCCTAGGCAAGGACTGGGACAATCAAGGAACAGTTGGCTGTACCCAAAATTTTGGAAGAGCCTACCAGGCAAGTAGGGCTCCAGGTACACGTTATTGCAGTAACGATATACCAGGTGCGCCGGATGAATATTGCGCAGCCAGAGAAGCATCTTTTCAGATAAGAGCAGGGGAGGTTCAATGCCGTCAACGTGTACACCCCTCACTTCTCTAGCGGTAAATTGAGGGACAGACACAAAAAAGTCGAGCCCATCTACTCTCGCCAATACCCTCCGACAGGCTGGCATGGTGTCGAATTCCCAAGGCTGACGACGGTATCGGAAAAGGAAAGCGTCATCATCAGTAACGCCATCATCTGCTCCGGGCCTCATCAACGACCGATAATACATCAATAGCAAACCCATTAAATAATGGTAGGGTAATTCTACTCGTTCAAAGTCCAGTGTCATCTCGCGAGCAATGACTTTGGACGAAAAGGTACGAAGGCCGTGGTGTATGCTACACACCATAGCCGGAAGAAGGGCCAGCCTGACTCTGAAGACCAGCTTCACGGCTGGAAGGATGAAGTGGCGGCTGATCCTTTCAATAGAACCTGTCCCTCCCGAGACTACACAGTCCCATAGCCATACCATCAAGAATCCGGCCAAGAGCGCCTTCTCAGACATTTGCCGGGTACCGTGGTAGAAATAGCTGAAGGAGTCGGTACGACTCCCAAACTTGTCACCGGTGTACCTCGACCTCTTGGCATTCGACATCAGGTTGTTTATCTCCTCCTGAGTCTGAGGACCTCGAGAAGAAATCCGGCCAGAGGGACTGAATTTGAAAAGATACGCGACCCAAGACGTAGTATGGGGAGCGTTCCCTTCTGAGCTATTGTTCTTCTTGATAGCCGTTTGATGGCAAATACTGTGGTAGCATAGCAATTCCTGGTACACGACGACAAAACCCGGGAATCGTCGATCCAGATCCTCGAATTCCTCGTTTGTTGGGGTATATACTTCGAAGGCCTCACCCCCCCATGGCAGCTTAGAAACAGCATACATTTCATGGAGATCAAGTCCCAACTCCCCTCCGGGCGCGAAGAAAGTTCCCGTCCGTCGGTTATACATTTCCAAAAGAGCCATGAATAACGGCTTGTTAATGGGTAACCCGTAACAGGTGCCCCGGATGGCATAATAGAGGTCAATATCCCGAAGGAATGCCCCATATTTCTTCAAGATCCATGAGGTCAGGTTGACCCACGTAGGGATAGGGTTTATCCAGTTCAACAGCGACAACCTGCCAATAGGATAAGACTTCTTGCGAGCGAGCTGATTCAGGAAAGTATCGGCCAGAGTAAAAGTGAAGTTGGGACCAGATACGTTTATGAAGGTACCCGGAATCAGTCCCATCACGCTTCGACTAACCGAGTCCCTGCTCGCACATGCCGACCCAATATTTCTATTATAATGGATGTTGCCCACGAATATCCCCGATTGGGTTGGAGTTAGGGAGCCCACCATCTGCCTGCTCAACGGTACCATATTGAACCACGAGAGGGGAAAATGACGTTCCATTTTGGGAATATAAATCTCCACCCCGTCCACAGTAAAGTCCCAGTTCTCAGAGATGTCCAGCACACGGGGGTTCTTTATGGATAGAGCATCCCCAAAGAGAAAGGCTGGTTTCAGATACTCTCCTTCCAGCCTTTCCGAGTTCATCATAGTACAAAGAAAGTGGAAAGGCTGGTTATTGATGACGTTTACCCTCTCCAAAGGATCATTGGCAGAAAGCTGATCTGACACACGTTGAACCAAGTTGTCAAGCTGCACACCCATGGTATATTGGGCTGAACCCACCAGGGGTTCTCCGGCAGCATTGACTGGCAGATTCACTGAAAGAAGACAAAAGAAATAGGATCAAAAAATGGTTAAAACGAAAGTTTCTTAAAGAAGCTCCTGTGAGCTTATGCGGCTCGGATCAACGAAGCCTTATGCGGCCCAAATTCAGTTGGGTTTCGTGCGGCACGGCTTCGATGGAGCCTATGCGGCTCGGGTCAATGCAGCCTTATGCGGCCCAATTCAGTTGGGTTTCATGCAGCACTGCTTCGATAGAACTTATGCGGTTTGGTTGAACGTATACGGTTCTATTTAGCAGAAGAGCTTATACGGCACGAATTAGCGAAACTTTATGCGGTCTCGGTCAAATGAGACTTCATGCGGTTCAAATCCAGAAAATGCTTCTGCGGCTCAAGTCCTTCTCATGCGACTTAAACACAGGGCATGCCCCATGCGGCTCGAATACGAGAGCGGTTTCATCATGGTTAAATTTGGGCAGTTCAATGAAGACGAAGGATGAAGGCTTGTGCATAAATCATGCAACAGAGCCATGGGGTTTAGGGTTCAAAACATTTATCCAATCTTTACCCTTAAAAGCAGGGTGGACGTCGGGGTGTACTTCAGGCATAATGGCCGATGAGGAGGCCGCTTTCTTGCCCTTTGCAGCAGCAGAAGCAACCTTGGAAGACTTGGGGGCCATTATCGTACCAACGGTCGGAGAAGGAAGACTAAGGAAGAAAATTAGGGCCGAAGACGAAAGAGAGAGTGAAGAAGTCTCTCCGACTGAGCACGTTCATATTTTATAGGCAAGAGAGAGGCGCCTCGATCTACGTATAGTAACCGACCCTTCGGTTCTCAAGACGAGCCGACTGACATAAAGGCCAAACTCTTGGGAACCTTCCCCAAAAAGTGGCCTTAAAACTGACGGCAAATCAACAGCAATTAATGCAAAAGATTTGCATACGTGACAGGATGACGTAGCAAGGAGCTCAAGCGGCCAGACAGTCCATGCGGCCAAAGGATCCATGCGGCTGATTGACCAATACGGGTGAGGAGGCTATACGGTTGGGACATCCATGCGACAAGGACATCATATGCGGCCAGAAGAGTTTATATATAGCCATGCTTCTTATTCAAAGTATTTCAATTTTACAAATTGAAAACTTTGAAGGGGGTCTTGTAGGAGCATGGAAAAGAATAAAGAAAGATCCATGCGGCCAAGGATCCCCATGCGGCTCAGAGAGTTCATGCGGCTCAGGGACCCATGCGGCTCAAGCGTCTATGCGGCTCGAATAGTTCCATGCGGTCCAGAGAGGAGCCACGTGGCCCTCAACAGCTCTTCCCTTTGTCTTCTACTGCATTTAATGCCTTGACGGCTGATAGCTCTGACCAATGACAAAAAAATGCAATAATGACTGTCATAATGGCAGACTCCTTGGAAAACGAAGGATATCTCTGACACAATCTGTCAAATCCCAAAAGACCTTTATGCGGCCTTGACACGTGGACAGTCGCATACGGCTCAGACAGAGGCCACCCATGCGGCTCAAGCAGAGGCTACTCATACAGCTCAGGCAGAGGTTACCCATACGGCTCACAAGAACTATCTTCATGCGGCTCACTGAGAAGCCATCCATCATGCGGTCGCCTATGCTCATGCGGCTCAGATCATCTCCATGCGGTTCAAATGTTTAGAGGCCACTCCCAAGCAGCCTTGACATACGGCCAGCCTTATGCGGCTCAGTAAGGGGGGCAATCCTCATGCGGCTCAGATTTTCTAAGTGGCTCACAGTTTTGCCAGCATCCCTACAGCTATCAGCCTAATAATAGTGGAACACATGACAAGATTCATCAACAAATCCTAACAATCAGGTTTAGTGCCATCCTCATAATTACTGGGATCAAATCAGATCATTTATAATCAATCAAATTGAACACGTGGCAGAAGATCCAAGCTTGGCATAACAAATCATGAGGATTTATGGCAATCATCATTAATTGCCCACAGAGATTTTATGCAATCACATTAATTGCTCAAATCTATTATGAACGGCCCAGATTTATTGATCCTTAACCGCCGACTTTTGAGAATGGGCAATCATTGCAAACTCTAATGATGCCCCCCACTCTTATAAATAGCAAGGTGTCATTTCTTTGCAACAGACGGAGAGAGACATAGACGAGCAGAGAGTAGAGAGAGAGAGAGCACATCCCCCCTCGGATCCAGAGAGTCAGAGAGAAATTGAAAGGAGAGCATTTCTTCATCAACGCCAAGTACTTCTTCTCCAGAGCCAAGGCTGCACCCAATCGTCCAAGGAGTAAGGCAGAGCTGCCGTCGCTTTCTCGAGCCTCTATCGTCACCTCCCAGAATCTAAAATAAACAATTGTACTTAGATTGCTGCACCTAGGTTTTCGTCCCTAGGCTTTCTTTGTACAAGCGAGTTTGTATTGTGAGTCTAAGTTCAGTCCTCCGATAATTGTTCTGTACTTTTACAATCAATGGCAAACAGAGAGTAGAAGGAACAATGTTGTGTTCATGAAGGAACGGTCTCCCTAGAAGAGCATTGTAGGAACAACCATAATTGTCTTTAATGTAGAAGGTCACCTGTACGAAGATTGCCAATTTGGAGCTTTAAGCGTATCTTGCCTAAAGGTTCACTTCTTCCCTGGTTAAATCCCAGGATGGTGGTGATAGTGCCGGAGAGGCTATGCACTGGAATCTTCAGAGCATCCAATATTGTCTTAGGCATGATGCTGAGTGCTGACCCTGGATCTATCAGAATACGATCGACCTTCATGGTGTCGACATATCCTGTAAAGTAAAGAGGACGGTCATGTTGATTGTCTTCCATTAACATGTCATCTTGTATGAATGTGATGTTTGGAATTAATTCCAGCACACTGTGACAGTGGAGACAAGAGACAGGTTCTGACTCAGGTTTCTTGAGAAGAGTTAGGCAAGTGCCTGCCTGCATCAAAGCCTCACTCAGTGTTTCTCGAGTCTCTTTAGAGAGGTGTAAGAGCTCGAAGATGGATAGCCTGGCTGGTGTGTTGGCTAACTGAGCCAATGTGTCAAAGTTATATGGCTTTTCAAGTCCAGAGGGAAAAGACTTCTTCAAAACTTTGTCGAAGTGGACTTGTTGTTTGCCTTTGTCGGCTGCTGTCGGTTTAGGAAGAGTTGATTCCACAACCGGTAATGATGTAGAGGGGATGCCCTCTGTAGAGACAGGCTGTACTGGAATAGCCTCGAAAGACGAAGCAGGATTCTTCTGAGTTTCGGGATGCTCCCGTAGATAGGTTTTCCCTGACCTGGTGCCCAATAGGATCTCTTCTTCAACTATGGGGTCAAAGGACACCATATTGCAGCTCTTTGTCTTGCCCTTAGAGCGTTCCTTTTGCTTGGAGGAAGAAGGAGCTTCGAAATCTGAAACGAGATCAGGATGAATCCACATAATCTTGCCATTATCAAAGGATAAGGGGACAAGACCTTCACTTCTTAGAGGAGGAAGATTTTCAATCTCCATAGTAGCCCTGGGAATGGGGATGATGCCGCTCTGTACCACTTGTGGTGGAAAGTCACCGAACTGTACAGAAATCATATTAGCTGTAACAGTCTTTTCATCCTGTTGGAGAGTGATGACACCGGCATTGACCAACTCTTGAATCTTGCCTTTGAGCACATAGCATGCCCGAGTAGGATGCCCTATGAACCTGTGATAAACACAATACTTAGGGTGGTCAGTCTTACCGACTTCATCAGGCTTCTTCGGGTCAGGGAGTTGCAATTTATTGCTTTTAAGCAAACAGTCGAAGATGCTCGCAGTATCATTTTTATCAAAGGAATACTCTACTTTTGGGCGAGGTTCCTTTGGTGGAGGTGCAGAAGGAGTAGAGGTAGACGTGGGTTGAGCCACGTTAACGGCTAAAGATTCTTTGCTTTTGAGGTTGATGTTCAAGGTTTCTTTACCCTTGCAGTTATTTTGGCGATTACCGCTACCAGATGGAGAAGACTCATCTCGATCAGGGTTAGACATGTGTACCCCCAACTGTTTGAACTTCTCAGCGCTAACTTCGGCGGCTTTAGCATTGACGATGAATGACGGCCAGTCCTGGAACTGTGTTGACCCCGTCCACATGCTGATGATAGGCAACAAGTTTGACTTACAAGTGTCTATCGTTACAACAGATGGGGTTCTGGGGGGCATTTTGAGTATTTCACGACAGAATCGTTCAATAAAACTCTCAGTAGTTTCATTATGTCTCTGCTTAATCTTGTTAAGGGCGGATATAGTCATATCGTTGATACCCTCGTAGAATCGTTCCAGGAACATCTGCTTGAGTCCGACAAAGAAAGTGATAGAACCGTCAGGCAGGCTGCGGTACCAATCATATGTCGTGCCGGCTAAGCAGCCGACGAAGACTCTGGTAAGAAGAGCATCGCTTGGTTGGAGCTGGACAGTCATTACCTCAAAATGGTTAATGAACTGACTCGGAGAAGTGCTACCGTCAAACATCGTGATCGTACGAATATTGTACTTTAGAGGGAATGAGACTTCTTTCCACTCCACTGGATAAGGTTGTTTGATCCCCAACCTCTGTAGACGGTCTTTCTCTTTAAAGGCCTCGAACTGATTACGTAATAGTTTTATAGCCTCATTAGCATCTCCTGAGGATGGAGAAGTGATAGGCTGGCTTACCGGGTTAGGAGGAGGAACAGCATGGTAAGCACTACCCCCATTCCCTAAATGACTGGGTGTAACTTGGATAGGTATTGAGGCTACTGGAGGAGACGGTAGCCCCAGACCTGTATTGACAGGCACCGATGATGCTATAATCTCGGGATTGACAGCAGGTGCAGTCGGTGATACTGTATGTTGAGCTATGATAACTGTCACGAGCCGTACCCTAGAGTAAGGGCACGATAAGTGGGTACGTCCAGCCTATGCCGCAGTATCTGTAATGCCCCAGTCCCAAAATACTTAGGACTAGGTACGTATCCATGCCAGCTGTATATATACGAAGTACACTCCAATATATAAAAACCTTGTATGTATACATAAGCTGCAAAATACAGTAGAACCATAATAACTAAATCTCATCCACTAGATAAATAAATGATAGAAAAGCAACTTTGAATTTGTCATGTATACAATCGTTGGGCGGAGACAAAGTCCACTACCAACTATCTCAAATAAAATGTACAAGAAGTGATCGAATAAATAACGAGACGAACCAAGCGCAATCATCTTCGAAAGAATGGAGAAGATCACTGCCTTGGCTAGAACACCTGCAAAATCATAGAAGCACACACCTGGAGAGATAACCAGGTCCTCAGAGGGACGTAACAAGATACAAGAAGAACATGCTATATGAACTGAATATAAATGCACCATAAAATAAAGATAAAGTAAAAGCGTCCAAACCATAACACGGCTCAATATTCCATCATCGAAATAGTAGGCTACCCCTACAACCAAACAAGGACAAGGGGTAACTTACTATTCCACGATGCGACATTTTCCATGCCATGATTTGGAACATGAAATTTGCTAAGGTCTCCTAACCTTTCTAGTAGACAATTTAGAAGACATATCGATGTATGGGCAGGTGAAGGCTGACTCCCCCCAGGACAAGGTAACAACTCACAATACGCACACGTCAATACCAATACTATCAGCCGACATAACTCGAGGCTAGCGGCCCACGTGACCCATCAGTCCACATAGCTCGAGGCTAGTGACCCTCGCGACTCGACTACCGTAGTACGCAGTTACTACAGCTTTTGGATTTGGGGTAGCCCATACATTTAACTGTCTTCTTCCTTCCAAGGGCCCTAACAAAAGGTAGTTCGCTAAGACTAGGTCCATATGCATACAAAAGACAAGAAAGAAAAATAACCGAAACAAAATAAAGTGAACAAAATAGCAAGTACTGGATCCAACTGATAACAAATAATAAAATATGCAGTAAATAAATACATAAAGGTGCATCTAATTATGAACAGTAAATAAGGCAAGGTATCTTGCCTGTGGGTGGTACGAGAAGCAGCAAAATCTAACAATCAGAATCGTCAACACGAAAGTCAAAATTCACAAGAAGCTCCGGATGCTGAAACAAACATCACGAACGAGTTTGGAATAAAAGATATGCCTAGGAAACGCCTGTCTAAAAGTCAAATTCTGGAACATGGGCAAAATCGTAATTTCTGATCAAAACGATGTCCGCCGTTGGACCCACTTTGCACCGAAATGTGCGCCAGAACCTACGGTCTCTAAAGTCGTCAAACTACATGTCTACGAATTTGTTTTGATGAGACGAACACAACGGTATGTCCAATTTTAGATTCCGGTGGGCTGTGCACAAAATCGCCCGTTGAGTGAGATTGTGGGCCCGCCAAAATAGCGTCCTGATCAACGGTCTCAGAATCGGACCAAACTTGGCCCACAGGACCAAAAAAATATTTTGAGTACAATGGCGTAAGTTTCGTCGCGATTTGATGAGTGTGCACAAAGTAATTGGGAAATCCCGAAAAGCCCGATACGCAAAAATTTGACGGATACAGACCAAATTCGTTGCGCACACGCAACCAATTTGAATCCCGTCAATTCTCGCACGTCCACAAATTCGATACGGACCTTTTGGTACTCTCGGTTTGCGACGGGGTCGCCCGGTTTGTCGGGACGTACCTCGTACGGGATTTTTAAGGTTTATAAAAACTGATTTTTCGAGATATTTAATTTAATTAAAAACTAAAATTTTGCAGAATAAATAAATCTATTTGAAATGATGATAGAGGGTCATGGGGACTCTCTACACGAATTTACGGATCAAAAATCGGAATAGAATTGACAGTTAAATTAATCGGGGAAGTGGGTTACCTTAAAGTGGAAATCTGTTGTTGTTGTTGTCGTTTCCGTTGCCGTTGGCGCGGGGTGCTGCTGTGCTCGCGGACAGCACGCCGAGGAGAGGGTAGGAGGAGGGAGGAGAGGAAGGTTAAGGAAGAGGTTCGGATTTGAGTTGGGAAGAATTGGGTTGAGTTTAGGTATATATAAAAAAAAACAAAAGTATATAATATACTAAGGGGTTCGGCCACCCCTTGCTAGCTGCTGCGACGAAAGTGGGCGGCCACCCCTTGGTAGTTAGTAATATATTTACTTTTTTTTTTCTTTTTTTTTCTTTTCAATCAATCTTCAATATATATATATATATATATATATATATATATATATATATATATATATATATATATATATATATATATATATATATATATATATATATATATACCAAAAATTTATTTAAAATTCAAATACCATTTAAAAGTTAACTATCCTATTATTTAATATATTTGAGTATATCTACATATATATAAATTCAATCCTTAATAAATCAACTCAAAATAGTAATAATATTTAAATAGGAAAACATGTTTATTAAATCTTCGTAAATAAATTTTAATAATAATAAATTAATAAAATCTTTCCAATGGGTGAACTTATACCGCACACCCTATCCGGATCCAAAAATAGTAAAATTTTGTAAAATATTATTTTATTAATAAAATATAGATTTTTGTACGCAAAGTCAATAAATATTCAACAAGTTCTAAAAATAATTTAAAAAAATTTGTTCATACACAGAATATTCCTATATGGCCACCTTAGTCACCCCACATGCTCACATGGGCTTAAATTTGGTTCGGGCCCTGTTCGGACTGAATTGGCCAAACCGGATCATCAAAAAAAAATTAATAAATAAATAAAACCATAAATTGTATAAATTCATTTTTAAGTCTAATAAAATAAAATAAAAAAATATAGGGATTTTACATCCTACCCAACTTACAAGAATTTCGTCCTCGAAATTTAGGAATAATAGGATAGATAGGGTTGAGGGATAGGAAGAGTTCGTCAATACCAAAATACAATTAAATTTGGGTGGAGGCGACAAAACGGCGTTCAACACCACCATGCAATAGAGAATTGTGGGGTCGATATATACAAAAATATATCATGGTTATGGAATTGAATAAGGATCGCTAGTGAAGGTAACAAAATTGAATATCCAATTTTAGTGAACAGTAAGGAATTGAGTAGGCCAAGAGAATAACTTAGACATTTAGGAGATGTGATTCCTTAAGGGAGAACTGGATACTAATCGTCTTGGTCGAGGATTTGATTAAGTGATGATTAGAATCACTCTCGTGCGTTCAAGAGGAGTTGGAAGGGCACAATGAAATTTCTAGGATTGGGGAGAAGAAGAGTTTAAGGTGAGGATATAGCCACATGAGTTGGTCGGTGGCTATCTAAATTCGTGTCGAAATAACTGATAGAAAAATGAAAGGTGATATCTTGCATCTATCTTAGCAAGTACAGTGCCTTGTCTTTCAAAAATAAATAAAAGACAAGAACAACAAAGGTTTCAAAGACGTATTATATATTGAGTATGAATTGCGGGATTCATAGGCGGCAAAAATAATTCAAAAGAGAATTGTCAAGGCGGTCGCGGATGAGACTCTAAGGCAAGTCTAACTATGTCTCCATCCACGTAGAATAATATGTGATAAGCGAACCAAAGTGCAATAGGTTGATCAGACCATCATGCACCGGTTCTGATTAGACAATATGTTAGTGGGTGCACCCAATAAAATATGTCATGATTAAGCTTGGTAAAGAAATAAGCTTGCAAAACTGAAGCTACCTTAGCAGCAAGAGATTGTCAAAATATGAGCAAGGAAGGTACTGATGAAGGAATTTAAAATAGTCCAAGATCTTTTAAAAATCAAGGCTCGTCCGAAGTGTGGGCCTATACAGTTGTCCTAGTGTTTCTTCATTTATGGCTTGGTAAACTAGATAAGTAGGGTCCTCTGAATTATAGTCTAAGTGAACTTACCAATGTGGTTCACGAGAAAAAAAGGTTTGTTTGGTTGTGAGGTATTCTACCCAACTTACAAGAGTTAAACTAATAGTATCATAGGACAATGGGTCAAGCAATCAAGATAAAGTACAAATTTCAGCATTTAAGGAACTAAGTAGAACAAAATTCACCTATCGGGTTAAGGGATTGAGTCAATGTTGGATCTCTATCCGTGGTAAAAAATATCGGTATTATAGTAAAGGTTATAGTTTGGCCATTTTGGCCATAAGGTCATATCAAGAAATAGAGTACAAGGAGACGTGTTTTAGTGGGACATGATATATCTACATGAAGGTGGACTTGTCTAGGTCTTACACATAAAATTTGTTGGAAGGAAAAGTCTAGTGTTGTGCTCCAAATATACAAGTCACGGTAAGGGACGCCAAAAGATCTAAAATAGGAAGTGGAAGTTCACGAGGTGATAATTAATGCACAAAACTAAAGAAGATCAAGTTAAAGCATGAAATAAATTAATTAAAGAATCCATAAAAATAATAATTTAGGGGCACAGTTCTAGTGAGAAGATAGTATACTAAATGAATACAGTTAAGGAATAATTAAATCATTATTCAAATTGCAAATGGGTTAGAAGGTTGCAATTAAAAGATCTAGAATTTGAAGGAAGGTCGAGTAAGTCAAAGTGGAGATACAATCACATAGCTGGGTAGATAACTAACAACACTTGTGTATATACTACTATCATGGTCATGAGTGACATGGCAATTAGTGTGGAGTACATCGATCTAATTAGAGCTATCTTGATGGCCTACCATTTAAAATTTAACTCCAGTTTCCTTCAAAAAGTTTCAAAAATAAACTTTCAAAATAAACCACCAAAATTTGTATTCACTCCAAGCCGTTCAAATTCATCATAAAAATTTAAATCACTCTCATAAATCTCAATGCAAAATTTTATCACGTTACTACTAACCCTTTCCAAAATTAACGTTTAAGTTCCACTATTTAACTCAAGAGTTCATAATTTACGAATCCATAAAACTTTCACAATCAATCAAAAATTTAATACTCTAAAATTTTCAAATAACTCATAATAAAACTCTTAGCATATTGAAAGCAATATCAAAAATTAAGCTCAATGCTCTTATCAATTTTAACTTCTATTCATGCTAAGTTATTCCAACAAAATCACAGCTTTTAAATGGTAACTTCCTTTAATCAAAAAAAAAAATTTCATCACAACCTTCAAAATTCTCCCAAAATTTTAATATTAGCAATCCCACATTAAACTAAATTTTTAAATAAACTTATCAGTCAAAATCTTTTTTTTACCAAAATCTAAATAGATTTGTAATCCTCAATCATATGACACAATTTAAAATAAAGAAAAAAATCTCAAAAATCATTTTCAATTATTGTAATCCAAAGTTTACCATCATTACTTCCACTTAAAATTCAAATTTTTACTAAACACGAAAATCGCAAGTTGTACAACTCAAATTTAAATAATTCCTACAACCACATTTGAAATCTAAGATCATTTTCAAACCCAATTTATAACTGTTCAAAGGTGTATAACTATAATACAATAAATCATAAACATCAAAACTCGAAAATCAAATAATTTCTTAAACCAAGTATAAAATTCTATAAATCCTCTGGTGTTTACTATTTAGAAATCTCAAAATAAAAACTTTACTTGGTAATATCCTACTTTACAAATTTCTAATCATTAAATCACACTAAAAAGCCTTTTAAACTCAATTAGATTCTTGAATGTATTCCAATTGCCAATATAACCATTCTAGCCATATGTGTGACCTATGAGCATATACTAGTGTAGTCATCTTCCTAGTTGACTCTAAGCACGAAAATGAGAATTACGGTAGAAAGGAATCAAGCAAGATGCAATTCAAGAAAGTCGAACGAGAGTTCGAAATTTGAAACCAAGGGAAGAGGTCAAGCTGTATCGATGAGATTCCTAGATTCTGAACCTATGTTGCAGGCTCACATCGGTACAATTACGTAATCGAAGTGACAAACTCGACCTGGATGGACCACCACAAAAACATGTAATGCCCCAGTCCCAAAATACTTAGGACTAGGTACGTATCCATGCCAGCTGTATACATACGAAGTACACTCCAATATATGAAAATCTTGTATGTATACATAAGCTGTAAAATACAGTAGAACCATAATAACTAAATCTCATCCACTAGATAAATAAATGATATAAAAGCAACTTTGAATTTGTCATGTATACAATCGTTGGGCGGAGACAAAGTCAACTACCAACTATCTCAAATAAAATGTACAAGAAGTGATCGAATAAATAACGAGACGAACTAAGCGCAATCATCTTCGAAAGAATGGAGAAGATCACTGCCTTGGCTAGAATACCTGCAAAATCACAGAAGCACACACCTGGAGAGATAACCAGGTCCTCAGAGGGACGTAACAAGATACAGGAAGAACATGCCATATGAACTGAATATAAATGCACCATAAAATAAAGATAAAGTAAAAGCGTCCAAACCATAACACGGCTCAATATTCCATCATCGAAATAGTAGGCTACCCCTACAACTAAACAAGGACAAGGGGTAACTTACTATTCTACGATGCGACATTTTCCATGCCATGATTTGGAACATGAAATTTGCTAAGGTCTCCTAACCTTTCTAGTAGACAATTTAGAAGACATATCGATGTATGGGCAGGTGAAGGCTGACTCCCCCCAGGACAAGGTAACAACTCACAACACGCACACGTCAATACCAATACTATCAGCCAGCATAACTCGAGGATAGCGGCCCACGTGACCCATCAGTCCACATAGCTCGAGGCTAGTGACCCTCGTGACTCGACTACCGTAGTACGCAGTTACTACAGCTTTTGGATTTAGGGTAGCCCATACATTTAACTGTCTTCTCCCTCCCAAGGGCCCTAACAAAAGGTAGTTCGCTAAGACTAGGTCCATATGCATACAAAAGACAAGAAAGAAAAATAACCGAAACAAAATAAAGTGAACAAAATAGCAAGTACTGGATCCAACTGATAACAAATAATAAAATATGCAGTAAATAAATACATAAAGGTGCATCTAATTATGAACAGTAAATAAGGCAAGGTATCTTGCCTGTGGGTGGTGCGAGAAGCAGCAAAATCTAACAATCAGAATCGTCAACACGAAAGTCAAAATCCACAAGAAGCTCCGGATGCTGAAACAAACATCACGAACGAGTTTGGAATAAAAGATATGCCTAGGAAACGCCTGTCTAAAAGTCAAATTCTGGAACAGGGACAAAATCATAATTTCGGATCAAAACGATATCCGCCGTTGGACCAGCTTTGCACCGAATTGTGCGCCAGAACCTACGGTCTCTAAAGTCGTCAAACTACATGTCTACGAATTTGTTTTGATGAGACGAACACAACGGTATGTCCAATTTTGGATTCCGGTGGGCTGTGCACAAAATCGCCCGTTGAGTGAGATTGTGGGCCCGCCAAAATAGCGTCCCGATCAACGGTCTCAGAATCGGACCAAACTTGGCCCACAGGACCAGAAAAATATTTTGAGTCCAATGGCGTAAGTTTCGTCGCGATTTGATGAGTGTGCACAAAGTAATTAGGAAATCCCGAAAAGCCCGATATGTAAAAATTTGACGGATACAGACCAAATTCGTTGCGCACACGCAACCAATTTGAATCCCGTCAATTCTCGCACGTCCACAAATTCGATACGGACCTTTCGGTACTCTTAGTTTGCGATGGGGTCGCCCGATTTGTCGGGACGTACCTCGTACGGGATTTTTAAGGTTTATAAAAACTGATTTTTTGAGATATTTAATTTAATTAAAAACTAAAATTTTGTAGAATAAATAAATCTATTTGAAATGATGATAGAGGGTCATGGGGACTTTCTACACGAATTTACGGATCAAAAATTGGAATAGAATTGACAGTTAAATTAATCGGGGAAGTGGGTTACCTTAAAGTGGGAATCTGTTGTTATTGTTGTCGTTTCCGTTGCCGTTGGCGCGGGGTGCTGATGTGCTCGCGGACAGCACGCCGAGGAGAGGGTAGGAGGAAGGAGGAGAGGAAGGTTGAGGAAGAGGTTCGGATTTGAGTTGGAAAGAATTGGGTTGAGTTTAGGTATATATAAAAAAAACAAAAGTATATAATATACTAAGGGGTTCGGCCACCCCTTGCTAGCTGCTGCGACAAAAGTGGGCGGCCACCCCTTGGTAGTTAGTAATATATTTACTTTTTATTTTTTTTTCTTTTTCTTTTTCTTTTCAATCAATCTTCAATATATATATATATATATATATATATATATATATATATATATATACCAAAAATTTATTTAAAATTCAAATACCATTTAAAAGTCAACTATCCTATTATTTAATATATTTGAGTATATCTACATATATATAAATTCAATCCTTAATAAATCAACTCAAAATAGTAATAATATTTAAATAGGAAAACATGTTTATTAAATCTTCGTAAATAAATTTTAATAATAATAAATTAATAAAATCTTTCCAATGGGTGAACTTATATCGCACACCCTATCCGGGTCCAAAAATAGTAAAATTTTATAAAATATTATTTTATTAATAAAATATAGATTTTTGTACGCAAAGTCAATAAATATTCAACAAGTTCTGAAAATAATTTAAAAAAAATTGTACATACACAGAATATTCCTATATGGCCACCTTAGTCACCCCACATGCTCACATGGGCTTAAATTTGGTTCGGGCCCTGTTCGGACTGAATTGGCTAAACCGGATCATCAAAAAAAAAATTAATAAATAAATAAAACCATAAATTGTATAAATTTATTTTTAAGTCTAATAAAATAAAATAAAATATAGGGATTTTACAGTATCGGCGGTAGAACGCTATCTTAGGTCAAACATCTAACAATATAAAGGTACATGTACAGTATATACACTCCGAATGGAGGTGACATAGCAAATACAGTCTCAATCACATCTAAGTTAGAGCATGATAAGAGATAGATAAAATATGAAATCCACAAAGAGATACCGCAGATAGAAGTATAAGTGTCTAAGATACACAAACCCAGAAAACATCTCAAAATTCAAGTACAGTAATCCATAAAGTAAATACAACTCAAGACAACTAAAATAACTATCTATACAACCTCTACCGTGTCTCCTCTAGGCTAGCAGGCAACCTCCAAGCTATCTGTAAAATTTATCAACAGGTCCAGTCAGGACAGGAATGAGTACAACTCATCAAGAAAATCCAAGTAATGACAGAGAACTATAAAGTAGTTATAAACAGTTTTATTGATGAATATGACAGTTTATATTTAGGTGGTAGTATAGAGAAGCAGTAAGATACAAGAAAAGTAAAGTAACTAAAACAAGAGAAGAATGATGGCAATGAAGACTGTAAAATAAATCTAGCTGAACTAAGTAACATAATAAGTCCAGACAGCAAATGCAAAACAAGTGTGAAACTACTATAAGTCCAGTACGAGATGAATCTAATACAAGATAAATCCAGTACAAGATGATTCTAGGTAGTGATCAAGAATCCAGGTGAGACCAGTTATACTCTAATAGTGTGTTTTAAAATACTGAGATCGATATGTAAATGGCTGTAGATAATCAGGCACATCTCTTACTGATCAGGCGAGAGATGGTTATGCTTCCAGTAGATTCCAGTTGGGAGATTTCAGATTTGGGGTATGTCTACATGTCTTACTCAATATTTCCCCGCCCCGCAATACAAATGAATCCAGAATTCGACACAAGAATCGAGATGAGTCCAGCCAAAATATGATGATTCCAGAAATAGATTCCAGAATGATTCCAGTGATTCCAGTAATAGAGGCCAGATAAGTTTGGTATGTGTGTCGTATACATGAATCCAAAAATATCTATACGTGTTGTAACAGAGAATCACATAAAACTAACTATAACTGAAGTACAGTAATTGACAATTAAATGAAAGAACTATCAGAGAATGTACTCGCCTGATAACCTGAACAGCTGATAGGTATAGAGGTCCAAACTGAAGCCACAGAGTCCTATTTAGAGCAACACAGGTCAAGATGTATACGAGAGATGATAAATGAAATGTACAATGCATCTGCATGCTGTCTAGGTCAAACTAGACTAAAGTCAACACTTGGTCAACTCTAGTCAACCACACTAGTCAAATTAGGTCAACTAGGTTAAGTCCTAGCCCAACAAGTCTAACAAGTCTCACTAGGCCTAACCAAGCCTAGGTAGCACTCACACAATCACAAGACAATGTGAACCACAACAATGCATAATATAAAATAGATAATATATATAAATACATACCTTCATACATACATGCATATCCACATTACATACATATTTATTTATATAGCTATATGTTACATCATGCATATTTACATAGTTACATAGATATATACATTCATGCACATTTACATACATACTTTTATACATTATATGTGTTAACATTCATTACAAAGCATTATATTTTACTTATACCTTTGATTGATTCATTCATTCATATATGACATTCATTCATGCATATTACATACTTACATGCATCTATACATTATATACATTGTATATAACATGTAAAAATAGAAGAGGAAAAAAAGGGAAAAAACTGAAATAGAAAGGGAAGGGAAGGAAAATGTAAGGAAAAGGGAAAACAGTGGATATATACATGCTTGCATCATATATTCTACATTACCATACATGCTATCATTATATATTGTATTACAATATTTATACATTATGCATTCATATCTATCATTACATATATACCTTGCATTCATATCTAGCATTCATTATATACTTTCATGCATACATTGTATATCATTCTTTCATTCATGCATTTATGTATTGCTTACATACATTATATTAATTGTATTCCTATATGCTTGCATTCAACCATATATATACATTAATGTAAAGAGAATATATATTATTTTATTCATCTAACATATCATGCATTACATACTCTATATTCATTTAATACCCATACTACATAGGCTTATAGGTTACACAAAATGCATATATCGTATAGTCACTCTTCTACTTAAAACCAATACTGTACCAATTGGGCCTCTACTAAGCTTAGGACTAAAGTATGTTGTAGTCCTTCGTATTAGCTTTCTGAAACTTCAAACGGATCGCATTTTCGTGTCCGGAAGCTCCCGAAATCGTGAAAATACCGAAATACGTTTGTCTTTCGTACAGCTGACACTCAAATAATTCTACAGAAAGTTACATAAAGAATTTGGCATATTAAAATATATATTTGGAAAGCTAACTTCGATACGGTTCTTTTAAAAAAAATGAAAGATAAATCGGAGTTCTAAGCTAAAAGTTATGACATTTCTAAGTTGCTTTGGTTAATAAAAACGTGGATGAAAATTATGACGAATTTGACAAAAGAACACATATAGGCCAAGATACTTTGATACAAACATAGGTATCCAAATGAAACTCATTCTAACCATCCTAACTAAGATCAGTCCACTCTCTAACCATTCTAAAACTGAATTTAAATATCTATTTAAACTATTATCATACATACATACACATGGGGTGTCCTAATTTGGGATCTATCAAGTAGGACACAAGACACATATCTAAAATCCTTAAGAGAGCTCCAAATGGCCTCAAATTTGAATCTAAATGGGACACATGCATGAGAATGGATTCTACGAATTTAAAACTAATTTATATGCAAAGAAAATCGACTTAGAGGATGGGTTTTACCTATTGGGAGTGGAATCCCAATAAAATCCTTTAGGACACGGCTCCGATACGAAGATCCCTCAAAGTGGACATTCCTCCTTGCACTCCTCTTCCAATCCTTGGTAGCACCCTTCCCTTGGAGAATGGAAATGATTGAGGGAAGATTTGGTGAAGGAATGATTTGATTTGGAGATCAAATCAATGGGAAGGCTCTCTAAAATTAGGAAAGAACAAAAGGAAAATAAAAGATTTAAGATTATAATGAATGAAATGAATCATTCTCTCCTAAAGGTGGCTGCCATAAAGAGTCCAATAGGGCTAATGGGAAATGTCCTAATTGCCCCTCTCTAGTCTCATATGGTTAAGTCTAGACTAGGTTCAAGTTTGGGGTCAAAATGATCTAGTTTTGAGTCTCTAACTTGACCATTCTAACATGATAAAAATTAGTTTAATTAACTAACTTAATGTTGGGTCTTGTGAGCCATGTTTAACTTAATATTGGGTCCCATCTAGAGTTCAAGCCACCCGGGTCACAATACAAGTCGAAACGAGACGAAACTCAAACCCGACTAAACAAATCCAATAAAAACAATATTAAAAATATAAAATTTTCCCAAAATATTAAAATATGAAAAAATGACCAAAATCATAATACATCAATTTAATTATTATTAAAATAATCTAAAATTCACCAATTAATCAAAATCCTAAATAATTCAAAAGTCACAAAATGACCAAAATATCCTTAGCCTAAAAAGTTGTAAATAGTCATTCTAATCACATGGTTAGGTCCCCATGGTTAGTCTCTAAGCTTAGCAAAACTAGGGATTAACTAGTTAACCATCAAAATCTCAATCAACATTTTAAATAGTTTTAAATTGATTAAAAAAATTACCAAAAATTACAACATGAGTTAAATCTTATTATCGATTAATCAAAATTATAAAAGTTCAAAATTACCCTCATTTTAGAAAAGTGGGTGTTACAATAACAGTATGCATACTTGCGATCATTTCAGCCATGGTCTTCAACTTATCTTCCAGTGTGGCTATTCGTTGCTCTTGACTTGCCGAACTAGAAGCGTCTGGATCTTCAGTAACAACATAGGCTGAAACTTCTCTAGATACAGTAGAAGACACTGTCTGCTCAGAGCTTTCGCTATATGCATCATAATTAGAGAAAGAATCATCCCCTGAGTGAGAAATAGAGAGATGACCAGAGGGATCTTGTAAAAGATTCCTACGACCGACTGTGTCTCGACTTCGAGATCGAGTGTGTCGGAATACTCCTTCAGAGGATTCACGGAGT
>JANAVB010037417.1:6108717-6112633 GCA_029216955.1 Iris pallida
GTCCCGCCAATCCGGGCGACGTGGTCGCGAACCGAAAAAATCAAAAGCTGGGTATCGGCTTCGTGGTCGTGTGGGCTTTGACGGAATTCAAATTGGTCGCGTGTGCGCGATGAATTTGATCCGTATCCGTCGAAATTCATCATATCGATCTCTGTTCAAATGTCCTAATTACTTTGTGCACACTCGTCAGATTGAGACAAAACTTGTGCCAACAAGACCGTATCATTTTTCTGGTCTTGTATGCCAAGTTTGGTCCAATTCTGAGACAGTCGGATCGGAACGCCGTTTTGCGGGCCCTACGGTCCGACTCGATAGGTGATTTTGTGCACGGCCCGTCGGAATCCAACTTTGGACATACGGTTGTGTTCATATCAGAAAACTAGATCCGTAGACATGTAGTTTGACGACTTTAGAGACCATTGACTCTGGCACGCTTTTCGGTGCAAAACGGGTCCAACGGCGGATATCATTTTTGTCCAAAATTACCGTTTTGCCCCTGTATCCAGAATTGGACTTAAGAACAGGCAATCCTAGCTAATTTGACTATTCTGAGAATGTTGGTAACGTTTATTTCAGCTTTTGAAGACAGTTGTGATGACTTGGACTTTCTGACTTGTGATTGGCGATACATTGTTGGTTCTCCGTGCAACCCCCAGGCAAGTATACCTTGCCAACTTATACAGTATAATTTATATGCATGTTCATCATCTTGCTGCGGTTCTTTTTCTTATATTCATGATTGCTTTATTCTATGTCTAGTACACTCGTCTTGTTATAGTTTTATTTTACATGTTTCTAGTTACATGCACATTCTCGTTCCTTTCTGTTATGATATTTCTATCTGTTATACTGTGTTAGTTTCATATGTATTCCTTGATAGAGTCGTCTAGTCCTACACCATGATTCTCTCGACTTGATTATAACTTGACTTGACTTGACTTGACATAACATGAGTAGGACTCGACTTTGACATTCTATAGATTGTGAGTACTTACCTTGACTACGGTCTATAGGATTTTATACTTGGATTGGCTACTATCTTCGTTGTGAGTACTTGCCTTGACTGCAATTTAGACACTATAGATAGTGAGTACTTGCTTTGACTGCAGTCTATAGCTTTGACATATTAGCCATTTCTAGTATGGCATGCCAGTATCTTAGGATCCTTATGTTTAGATCTTGTGTCTTGGTTCATTTTGTCTCGTTGGATGTCCTTGACTGTTCCTTACTTCTTTGTATATTTGTACTGTTACATGTTGGCTTGTATATTATATATCTTGCTAGTCCTCTGAGGACCTGATGATCTCTTCAGATTTAGCGATTGCATGGAGTTAGCTAGTAGTTCTGGATGGCAGATGTGATGATACGTTTGCAGGATTTAGGTATCGTTATTGTGTTTATTATCCTCTCGTGCTTTATATTCAGTACCATGTGTTTGCAAAAACAAAAGTATGAAACTTTATTGATACAAATTGTATAATAAGATTACAAGAATTCTGGGAAAATTACAACTATAGGAATCCAATCTAGATGACGATTGCTTTATCCCTTGGACGATGTGAACTTTGAAGATGAAGCCTCTGAAGTTGAAAACAACTCTGGAAACTGAAGGCAAAAGCCTCGGAAGTTGAAGGCAAAAGCCTCGGAAGAATGCAGCAGCACTTGGGCAAGAACTCCTGGACTCTCTGATTTATGATCTCTGATCTCTGAACTCTTGATCCCTCTGAATGAAGACTTGAAACTCTATTTATAGAGTTCTGAAAATAACTAACTTTCAGTTATTCTGGACTGCGCAGGATGATTTGTGTAGCAATTGGTTTGCGCAGCATTGGACTGCGCAGGCAGTTGCTGGATCATGGGCCAACTATCATGGACACATGGCATATTTGATTGAAATGCGCATGATCATGCATAGACAGTTGCCACGTAATGAACAATTGATGGCATGAATAACACGTGTACTTTATCAGTTATGTTGATAGAATGCACAGACTGAATTGCGCAGCCTTGGTTTGCGCAGACTCAGACTGCGCAGGAATGGTTTGCGCAGACTCAGACTGCGCAGGAATGGTTTGCGCCATCATGGATTGTGCTGCCAACTGTCAGCCGCCCTCGAGCACTGTGCGGCGCAATAAACGAACAGCCTCCTCGTTATCTGTGCTGTCAGCTGTCAGGAAGATTTGATTTGATTCAGGTAATGATGACTTCTGTCACGTCAGCCAGCGCAGTTGAGAACGTGCGCAAACCAACATGCACAATTTAATTGCTGCACAATCTGTTGTCTGCACAACTCATCAAAATGATGTATATCTTGATTATTTGACTTTATTGATTGATGCAACTTGATTTTTTAGGACCTACAAGACCCCCTTCAAAGTTTTCTAAAGTTGATTTTATTCAAAATTTTGAAATACTTTGAATTTTTGAATTTTGAATCAATTGCGCATGAGGATAAGCTGTCTGCGCAAAGCGAAGAGCCCCCAATTCTAGGCGTAATCTAAGGCAGCCGTTTATATTTCGAAAGCTATAAATAGCCATCTCTTCATTTTTATTTCTTTACTTTGCAATCTTTCGAGCTCTTGAGAAAAATCCCCCCGAACCCTTGCTGTCCTCCTCCGACGACGACTTTCATGGCACCCCGACGATCCTCCAATGCCGCCGCCGCCGCGAAGGGCAAAGCCCGGCCGAGTCATCTGACAGAGTTGCACGACGAGCATCTTGACACGAATCTGCGCACCCCGCTCTGAGAGGTTGTTGAACCGATCGAAAACCCTTTTTTAGGGTGATTCGACTTCCTTTGATCTTCGAAACTCATCTCTTTTTAGAGATGAGTTCATATTGCGCCACCCTTTTTAGGGTTTTGGTTGCATCAACTGTCAGTCCTCATTTTTATGAAGGCTGTATTCCTGCGCAATCTGTTGAATTGTGCTGACAGGAAGTCAGCGCAATCGATTGATTTGTACAAGATATCAGCGCAAACTATTACTTTGTGCATCCTTTTGTGATGCGCAATCTGATGTTGCGCAAGTCATGTCAGCGTAATCTGAGGAGTTATGCACTCTAATATTTTGTGTTTAAAAACAGAGACTTTGACTTGTACTAATTTTTATCTGTTTGTTGATGCAGTTGAGGTCAATGAAGATCCAAATTATGAACATTTTGTGGGAACCCTCTCAGAGTCTGAGTATAAAGAAAATCTGTCTCATGTTCACTATCCTCAGTACGATCTGTCGGCCCTCCCGTCAGGCTATACTGATCTCCCAGGATAATGAGACTTAATGTGTTTGATGAATGGACAGCCCCTTGAGTCAGCGGATGCTGTTATTCATAAGAAACCCTTATTCCTGTTCGGTGATGCCTTCGAGAAAGTCTCTCGGCCTAGGCCGAAGATGGAGGAGAGAATAGTTCACCAGGAAATAAATTATTCTCATACCAGACATTGCTCGCTGCCCTCCCTTTGTCGCGGTATGGCTCATGCGAGCTACCCAAGGAAGATGGAGGTGGAACATCACTCTTTTCAGGATGCCCGTGCAGGAAAATCTTCGTAAAGAAAGGGCCAACAGAGGAATATGTTTTATAGCTCCTCTGATAGATATATCTGCTTGTTGAAGGCTTGAGACCTGGCTGTATTCCACCAGAGACTCCTCTATGCTGATGCCTGTTAGGACAAATATTCAAAAATGATTTGCGAAGGCTGAAGGAAAATACCCCGAACAAGACATCAGACTGACTGGATTGGTGAATCCGATTACAAGCGATGGAACTACATTACAAATTGGATTCTGACAAGATTCCAAGACAGACTCCAACCGATCAATCTGTATGAAGCAGTGCACGCCACTGTATACGGCTTTACTCCCAACCCACATATGTTTTTAGCTTTGGCTGGAGAGGTACAATTATGGACGGGGACCTT